>JASVEL010002019.1:0-126487 GCA_032618575.1 Nicotiana noctiflora | reverse complement strand
CTGCGGACTCTGCAGCTACCTCGAATATCCTACAGATGTCGCCTCGCGCAGCTACTGGATCACTGCTGAGAGGTACCTGGATCTGCACACAAGGTGCAGGGAGTAAAATGAGTACTGCCAGACTTAGTGGTAATAAAAAAAGGGTAAGACGGCGCAGATAAGAAATCCGCAATAAAGCACTATGTAAAGCTGTAGTCAAATACCCTGTCACAGAATCAATATCAACTGTACATGTACCAACAAGTGCCAGCAAAACAATATAACAGCTATCAGATGTCGCTAAATGCAATGCAATGCATGATATGACCGCTACGGCGCGTAGCCCGATCCAATTTGGGTACCCGTGCTCACTGTGGGGGTTTAGACTCCGGAGGGGCTCCTACAGCCCAAGCACAATATTACTGCGGTGTGCAGTCCGATCCAATATATACCGCTGCGGCGCGCAGCCCGATCCACTACCAGTCAGCTAATATGCAAATACAGCCTCGCAGGCTCAAAAAGTAGTTTTTGAAAACTCTTTTATCATTTTTCAGTTGAAAACAGTAATATCAAGTTCCAGAGGTTTGGAAATAGCATGATAACAGAAATAGCTACGGACTGGTAGTAAACTAGCATGTCAATATCACCAGACAAAGATAACGATCCTCGCGGAATCCAATAACTGGCTCACGGCCCACAAGTATACTCAACCGCCCAAGAAGGGGGTTCAACGGCTCAAGAGTAGCCGATATCACAATATATAGTATGCAACCATCCGAGAAGGAGGTTCGACGGCTCAAGAATAGCCTAATATCATAACACAATATCAACAAGTCGAACTAAGCCATAGTCCCCAATCACAATCGACCCCGTACTCACAAGAGAGTACGTGTCTCGCCGCTATACAGCGTCACAAAGTGGTATACCGGGGTTTCGAACCCGCTGGTCATCACCCACATCTATTACTCACCTCAATACAGCGCGACAACTACTCCGCAATGCCCTTGACACGAGAATCAAGCTCCGCACGTGTAGAATCTGATCAAATACAGTAGAAATACAACGAATTAGGCCAATGGGACTACACCCAATCAATCCAATTCGATTTACACCAAAAATGGCAAAGTTGCCAAAACCCGACTTTTGGTACGCTTCTCGAAAAATCACGAAAGTCGCATATTCGGAATCCTAATCTCGATACAAGTCTAGGCATATAAAATTTACCAAAATCGGACTCCATTTGCCCACTCAAATCAGTGTTTTTCTTCAATTTAGGCCTAGGGCTCAAACCCACTTTTAATTTTCCATTTACAGAAAATTAACCAAGGATTTCATGTTAAAATGATGTAATTAAGCCACAAAACTTACCTCCGACGAAACCCCGATGATTTCCCAGCAATCTCCCGTCAATACCTTCTCTTGGAACTCAAAAATGGAGGTTTTGGGTATGGGGTTCGCGACTGGACTGTTCTGTTATATTAATTCACTGACTGCCAGGCGACCCTCTGCGATCGCAGCCCCAGGCTCGCGATCGCGATGAACAAATTCACCAGGCTCCAAAATTACTCTACGCGATCGCGACATACTCTACGCGATCGCACTGCTTCATGCCTCAATACTACGCGATCACGTGATTCCACCCGCGATCGCACTGCTTCAAAACCCAGACCAACGCGATCGCACACTAAACATCGCGATCGCGATGCACAACCAGTCGACCTTACGCGATCGCATCACTCTTCCCGCCATCGCGAAGAACAAATTTTCCTGCCTCACTCCAATACACTACGCGATCGCAGTCTCAACCTTGCGATCGGAGAGCTTCCCAGCTTTACCCTACGCGATCGCAGACATAGATTCGCGATCGCGAAGCACAAAAATCCTCTGCACTAATTGCAGCAGAAACAGCAGTGCATTTGGCACAAAATGGTCCGTTTGGACCCCCGAATCCATCCCGAGGCCCCCGGGACCCCAACAAAAACCACCAACATACTCCAAAATACGATACGAACTTGTTCCAATCATAAAAACACCATCTTATACATCAAAATTACCAATTACACACGGATTCAAGCCTAAATTCCTTAAAACATTCCGAATTATACATTCGATCAAATACCCGACCAAACGACGTCCGAATGACCTGAAATTTTGCAGGCACATCCAAAATCACCTAACGGAGCTACTGCAACTGTCGGAATTCCATTCCGACTCCCGGATCAAAATCTCACCTACCATTTGGATTTCGCCAAAATTCAACCTTAGCCAATTCAAGCCTATTTCTACACCGGACCTCCAAATTCAATTCCGATCGCTCCCCTAAGTCACAAATCACCTCCCGTAACTAACCAAATCATCAGAATCCGATTCCGAGCCCTCTACCTAAATAGTCAACTCCGGGTTGACTTTTCTTATTCAAGTTTCCTTCAAAAAGGCTATATGCCTCATTTTCAATCCAATTCACTCCTAACTCACCCGATAGACTCCAACACTGATATAAAAGCGTAAAACATGTAATTACAACATAACGGGGTGGTAATTCCCGTGACGACGGGCCGGGTCGTCACATTCTCCCCTCTTAAGCAAACGCTCGTCCTCGAGCGGGTCAAGAAACATACCTGAAGTCTCAAACAAGTGAGGATATCTGCTCCGCATCTCCCGCTCAATCTCCCAAGTGGCCTCCTCCACGGGTCGACCTCTCCACTGAACCTTAACTGATGCAATCTCCTTAGACCTCAATTTTCTCACCTGACGTCCCAAAATGGCAATAGGCTCCACATCATAGGATAGATCACCATCAAGCTGAATGGTACCGAAGTCTAATACATGAGACGGATCTCCAATGTACTTCCGGAGCATAGACACATGGAATACTGGATGAACGCTGGATAAGCTGGGCGGCAAGGCCAACTCATATGCCACCTCTCCAACTCTCCTAAGTATCTCAAAAGGACCAATGAACCCGGGACTCAACTTCCCTTTCTTCCCGAACCTCATGACACCCTTCATGGGTGAAACCTTCAACAATACTCTGTCACCAACCATGAAAGACAACTCTCGAACTCTACGGTCCGCATAACTCTTCCGGCGAGACTGTGCTGTACGAAGTCTCTCCTGGATCAACTTTGCTCTATCCAGAGCATCCTGAACTAACTCAGTCCCTATCAATCTATCCTCACCAGGGTCAAACCATCTCACGGGGGATCTACACCGTCTGCCATACAATGCCTCGTACGGGGCCATCTGAATACTCGACTGATAACTGTTGTTGTAGGCAAACTCGGCAAGTGGTAAGAACTCATCCCACGAACCACCAAAGTCAATCACACATGCTCGCAACATATCCTCCAGAATCTGAATAGTACGCTCAGACTGCCCATCTGTCTGGGGGTGAAATGCTATACTCAACTCAACCCGCGTACCCATCTCTCGCTGAAATGCTCTCCAAAACTGAGAAGTGAACTGGGTACCCCTGTCGGATATGATAGACACTTGGACCCCATGCAACCGGACAATCTCTCGAATAAAGATCGCTGCCAACCGCTCCGATGAGTAGGTAGTACTAACTGGAATGAAGTGAGCCGACTTGGTCAGCCTATCCACAATCACCCAAACAGAATCAAACTTCCTCGCTGTCCGAGGGAGTCCAGTAACAAAGTCCATAGTGATCCTCTCCCATTTCCACTCGGGAATAACAATGCGCTGAAATACGCCACCGGGCCTCTGATGCTCGTACTTAACCTGCTGACAGTTGAGGCACCGTGCTACATGTCCGACAATGTCCATTTTCATCTTTCTCCACCAATAGTGCTGTTTCAAATCTTGATACATCTTCGCGGCTCCTGGATGGATAGAATACCGCGAGCTATGGGCCTCTTCCAGAATCAACTCACGAAGGCCATCAACATTGGGCACACATATCCGGCCCTGCATCCTCAATACGCCGTAACTATCAATGGTGACATCTCTAGCATCATCATGCTGAACTCTGTCCCTAAGGACAGCCAAATGTGGATCATCATATTGGCGCTCACGAATACGATCATATAGAGATGACCGAGATACAACACAAGCCAATACCCGACCGGGCTCCGAAATATCTAACCTCACTAGCCGATTGGCTAGCACCTGAACATCATAAGCAAATGGTCTCTCCTCAGCTGGAATATATGCCAAGCTCCCCATACTGACCGCCTTCCGACTCAAAGCATCGGCCACCACATTGGCCTTTCCCGGATGATATAAAATAGTAATGTCATAATCTTTAAGCAACTCAAGCCATCTCCGCTGTGTCAAATTAAGGTCTTTCTGTTTGAACAAGTGTTGGAGACTACGATGGTCGGTATACACCTCACAAGACACGCCGTACAAATAGTGCCTCCAAATTTTTAAGGCATGAACAATGGCGGCTAGCTCCAAATCATGGACAGGATAGTTCTTCTCATGTGGCTTCAATTGCCGAGAAGCATAAGCAATCACCTTACCTTCCTGCATCAACACACAACCTATCCCCACTCTCGAGGCATCACAATAAACAGTATATGAACCTGAAGCTGATGGCAATACTAACACTGGAGCTGTGGTGAAAGCTGTCTTGAGCTTATGAAAGCTCTCCTCGCACTCATCCGACCACATGAATGGTGCACCCTTCTGGGTCAATTTAGTCAATGTTGAAGCAATGGATGAAAATCCCTGAACGAACCAGCGATAATATCCTGCCAAGCCAAGAAAGCTCCTAATCTCTGTAGCTGAGGACGGTCTAGGCCAACTCTGCACCGCCTCTATCTTTTTCAGATCAACCTGAATACCATCACGAGACACCACATGTCCCAGAAATGCTATGGACTCGAGCCAAAACTCGCACTTGGAGAATTTAGCATATAACTTCTCCTCCCTCAATCTCTGCAACACAATACTCAAATGCTGAGCATGCTCCTCCTGACTACGGGAGTAGACTAGAATGTCATCAATGAACACAATCACAAATGAATCCAAATAGGGACTGAACACACTGTTCATCAGATGCATAAATGTTGATGGGGCGTTGGTCAGCCCAAAAGACATCACAAGAAACTCATAATGACCATATCGGGTCCTGAATGCAGTCTTCATAATATTCGAGTCCCTGATTTTCAGCTGATGATAGCCTGAACGAAGATCAATCTTAGAAAACACCCTCGCACCCTGTAACTGATCAAACAAATCATCTATGCGCGGCAGAGGATACTTGTGCTTCACTGTCAATTTGTTCAATTGCCTGTAATAAATACACATTCGCATGGAACCATCTTTCTTTTTAACAAATAACACCGGCGCACCCCACGGGAACACACTAGGGCGGATGAAACCCTTATCCAGAAGCTCCTGAAGCTTCTCTTTCAGTTCTTTCAACTCAGCTGGTGCCATCCGATAAGGAGGAATGGATATGGGCTGAGTGCCCGGCACCAAGTCAATGCCAAAATCAATATCCCTGTCCGGCGGCATGCCCTGCAGGTCCGAGGGGAATACATCCGGGAAGTCCCTCACAACAGGTACAGAATCAATGCTAGGAGACTCAGCTCCCACATCTCTCACAAAAGCCAAGTACGATAAACACCCTTTTCCAACCATCTTCTGAGCTTTTAAGAACGAAATGACACGGCTAGGGACGAAATCAGTCGAACCCCGCCACTCAATCTGAGAAATACCAGGAATGGCCAACGTAACTGTCTTAGCATGACAGTCCAATATAGCATGGTACGGAAACAACCAGTCCATACCCAATATAACATCAAAGTCCACCATCCTCAACAATAACAAATCTGCCTGGGTCTCCAGACCCCCGATAGATATAACACAGGATCTATAGACGTGATCCACAATAATAGTATCACCCACGGGGGTGGATACATGAACAAGTAAATCAAGACTACCACGAGTCGCACCCAAATGATGTGCAAAATAAGAGGACACGTAAGAATATGTGGACCCCGGATCAAATAGAACAGAGGCATCTCTGTGACAGACATAAATGATACGTGTAATCACTACATCGGAGGCAACCGCATCACGTCTGTCAGGAAGTGCATAGAATCGTGCCTGGCCTCCACCAAATCTCTCCTCGCCCCTGGGGCGACCACGAGAAGACTGACCTCCACCTCTACTAGACCGAGATGGTGCCGAAGAGGAGGGCTGATCCCTCTGCTGAGTCCTGTCCCTACGTAGTCGAGGGCACTGTCTCCTCATGCGGCCAAACTCACCACACTCATAACATGCACCCGGTGCCGGAGAAGGGGACCGAGGGGAACCCCGCGCCGCAGAAGAACACCGGGCCGAAGAAGTAGGTGCCGCACTCCGGGCCTGGAAGGGCACCAAGTGATGACCGACCCTGTTGAAACCCCCGTCGACCACGACCACAAGAACCCCCGCTCTGCTCCGGGCGGCCCGAATGAGAAGGTCTAGACGAGCGACCTCCGCTCTCTGGGAGAGACCTCTAGATGGAGCACCACTAAAATTGCCGAACCACGAGGCCTCTTGGCCTCCCGCTCCTCTCTCTCTCGGCGACGATCCGCCTCGATAGAGCGTGCCATATCAGCAACCTGCTCAAATGATGATGACAAAACTCTCTCTCCGGTCATAAGAATACGGATAGAGTAGTTGAGGCCATCAATGAACCTCTTGATCCTCTCCCTATCGGTAGGGATCATCCATGTGGCATGCCTAGCCAACTGTGTGAATCTAAGCTCATACTTGAGTCACAGACATGTCGCCCTGAATCAACCACTCGAACCGGCGACGTAGCTCCTCGCGACGAGACCGAGGTACATATTTCTCTAGAAAGAGAGTAGAGAACTGCTGCCATGTGAGAGGTGCTGCTCTTGCAGGCCTACGCCTCTCAAACTCTTCCCACCAATCAAATGCGGGACCAGTGAACTGAAAGGTAGTAAATGAAACTCCGCTGGACTCAAGAATACCAGCCGTCCGCAACATCCTCTGACACTTATCCAAGAAACCCTAGGCATCCTCGCCCTCAACGCCACTGAAATGAGGTGGCTGAAGTCTACCAAATCTCTCAAGACGACGCTGCTCGTCGTCGGGCATAGCCTGAACCATATGCTCTGGAGCTGGAGCTGGTGCAGCTGGAGGAATAACCGGTGCAACCACCTGAGCGGGGACCGCTTCTGGCGTCTGAAGTCCCTGAACAACCGGGTCAGGTGTGCGAGCTGCAGGGGTCTGCTGACCACCCCCTGTCTGAGATGTCGCTGCAGTAGTAGTAGTTGAAACTACCTGAGCCAAACCAGAACATACTGATAATATCTGAGCGAGAGTCTCCTGAAGACCAAGAATAGCAATAGATATAGTCTAGCCCTGAACTGGGGCTGCTGGAGCATCAACCACTGGGGGCTGCTCCTGAACTGGTACAACGGGCGAGTCAGCTGGCACTGCCTCAGCTTCCCTACCTCTACCTCTAGCACGACCGCGCCCACGGCCCCTAACAGGTGGCAATGGAGGTCGTCCACCTCATCCCGATGCTCGCGTTCTCGCCATCTGCGAGAGAATAGAATATAGAAGTTCAGTTCTCAGAACAACAAGACCGCATGACAGATTTCAAGAAAAGTGAAGTGTTTCCTAAAGGTTCGCAGCCTCCCGAGGATAAGTACAGGCGTCCCCGTACCGATCCACAAGACACTACCAACCGTCTCAAGACTCATGAGGCCTAGTAAACCTAGGCTCTGATACCAACTTGTCACGACCCCAAATCCGGTCGTGATGGCGCCCAGCACATTGCTAGGCCAGCCTGACCAATCAACAACAATCACGGAGCCATAAGCTCACTTTATCCAATTTAAGCATATCAAAGTATGAAGCAACAGTAATACATAAATCAAACGGGGAACCAAGTCCCAACACGTGCCAACTCCCATAGGCCGAAGGGTCAAAAGTCATGAGCCTCTAATGAACATAGTGTAATAATGGTTTACAAGATACCAAGTGCGGAAAAATATGACAATACATAATCAAAAGACAGTAAGAAGGAATATCGGGTCCTGCGGACTCTGCAGCTACCTCGAATATCCTACGGATGTCGCCTCGCACAGCTACTGGATCACTGCTGAGAGGTACCTGGATCTGCACACAAGGTGCAGGGAGTAAAATGAGTACTGCCAGACTCAGTGGTAATAAACAAGGGTAAGACATCGCAGATAAGAAATCCGCAATAAAGCACTATGTAAAGCTGTAATCAAATACCCTGTCAAAGAATAAATATCAACTGTACCTGTACCAACAAGTACCAGCAAAACAGTATAATAGCTATCAGATGTAGCTAAATGCAAGGCAATGCATGATATGACCGCTACGGCGCGTAGCCCGATCCAATTTGGGTACCCGTGCTCACTGTGGGGGTTCAGACTCCGGAGGGGCTCCTACAGCCCAAGCATAATATTACTGCTGCGCGCATTCCAATCCAACATATACACCGCTGCGGCGCGCAGCCCGATCCACTACCAGTCAGCTAATATGCAAATACAGCCTCGCAGGCTCAAAAGTAGTTTTTGAAAACTCTTTTATCATTTTTCAGTTGGAAAATAGTAATATCAAGTTCCAGAGTTTGGAAATAGCATAATAACAGAAATAGCTACGGACTGGTAGTAAACTAGCATGTCAATATCACCAGACAATGATAACGATCCTCGCGGAATCCAATAACTGGCTCACAGCCCACAAGTATAC
The DNA here is from genome assembly GCA_032618575.1 of Nicotiana noctiflora. Lineage (NCBI taxonomy): Eukaryota > Viridiplantae > Streptophyta > Magnoliopsida > Solanales > Solanaceae > Nicotiana > Nicotiana noctiflora. The sequence continues at coordinate 117,796 of JASVEL010002019.1, read as the reverse complement.
TCAACCGCCCAAGAAGGGGGTTCAACGACTCAAGAGTAGCCGATATCACAATATATAGTATGCAACCATCCGAGAAGGAGGTTCGACGACTCAAGAATAGCCTAATATCATAACACAGTATCAACAAGTCGGACTAAGCCATAGTCCCCAATCACAATCGACCCCGCACTCACAAGGAGTACGTTTCTCGCCGCTATACAACGTCACAAAGTGGTATACCGGGGTTTCGAACCCGCTGGTCATCACCCACATCTATTACTCACCTCAATACAGTGCGACAACTACTCCGCAATGCCCTTGCCACGGGAATCAAGCTCCGCACGCGTAGAATCTGATCAAATACAGTAGAAATACAACGAATTAGGCCAATGGGACGACACCCAATCAATATAATTCGATTTACACCAAAAATGGCAAAGTTGCCAAAACCTGACTTTTGGTACATTACTCGAAAATCACGAAAGTCACATATTCGGAATCCTCATCTCGATACGAGTCTAGGCATATAAAATTTACCAAAATCGGACTCCATTTGCCCACTCAAATCAGTGTTTTTCTTCAATTTAGGCCTAGGGCTCAAACCCACTTTTAATCTTCCATTTACAGAAAATTAACCAAGGATTTCATGTTAAAATGATGTAATTAAGCCACAAAACTTACCTCCGACGAAACCCCGATGATTTCCCAGCAATCTCCCGTCAATATCTTCTCTTGGAACTCAAAAATGGAGGTTTTGGGTATGGGGTTTGCGACTGGACTGTCCTGTTATATTAATTCACTGACTGCCAGGCGACCCTCTGCGATCGCAGCCCCAGGCTCGCGATCGCGATGAACAAATTCACCAGGCTCCAAAATTACTCTACGCGATCGCGACATACTCTACGCGATCGCACTGCTTCATGCCTCAATACTACGCGATCACGTGATTCCACCCGCGATCGCACTGCTTCAAGACCCAGACCTACGCGATCGCACACTAAACATCGCGATCGCGATGCACAACCAGTCAACCTTACGCGATCGCATCACTCTTCCCGCGATCGCGAAGAACAAATTTTCCTGCCTCACTCCAATACACTACGCGATCGCAGTCTCAACCTTGCGATCGCAGAGCTTCCCAGCTTTACCCTACGCGATCGCAGACATAGCTTCGCGACCGCGAAGCACGAAAATCCTCTACACTAATTGCAGCAGAAACAGCAGTGCATTTGGCACAAAATAGGCCGTTTGGACCCCCGAATTCATCCCGAGGCGCTCGGGACCCCAACGAAAACCACCAACATGCTCCAAAACACGATACGAACTTGTTCCAATCGTTAAAACACTATCTTATACATCAAAATCACCAATTACACACGGATTCAAGCCAAAATTCCTTAAAACTTTCCGAAATATACATTCGATCAAAACCGCGACCAAACGACTTCCGAATGACCTGAAATTTTGCAGGCACATCCAAAATCACCTAACGGAGCTACTGCTATCGGAATTCCATTCCGACTCCCGGATCAAAATCTCACCTACCGTTTAGATTTCGCCAAAATTCAACCTTAGCCAATTCAAGCCTATTTCTATACCGGACCTCCAAATTCAATTCCGATCGCTCCCCTAAGTCACAAATCACCTCCCGGAACTAACCGAATCATCAGAATCCGATTCCGAGCCCTCTAACTAAATAGTCAACTCCGGGTTGACTTTCCTTATTCAAGTTTCCTTCAAAAAGGCTATATGCCACATTTTCAATCCAATTCACTCCTAACTCACCCGATAGACTCTAACACTAATATAAAAGCATAAAAAATGTAATTACAACATAACGGGGTGGTAATTCCCGTGACGACGGGCCGGGTCATCACATATACCTTATTTTAGACTGGTTGACATAAGTCAAGTCGTCTAGACTAATGTGATATGGACTATGTTGGAAAATGGAACAAATTGCATAGCAGAGAGCATCAGAGTATGCTCCAACAGAGTAGTTGTACACAGGACCATCGGACAGCTGGTAGGCATTGCTTTGTCAGCTGGACCTTAGTGGCGGATGTCAGTGTAGAGGTATCTACCATTGATTCAGTTCCGGTATTGAGGAACGTTGTCGGATGCATTTCATGTGGCCGAGCTTGAGGCTATATATATGTTTGTTGTAATGAGCAACTTGACTCGATGTGCATTTCCTCTTGTGAGATATATGCGTGGATCAGGTGTATATGTTTGCTGTAATGAGAAAATTCGACTCGACATGCATTTCCTTTTTGCGAGATTTTTGCGTGAATCGGGTGGCACGCCACCACGGGTTATTTGGATCGGGTGGCACGCCGCCACAGGTATGGTATCTGGATCGGGTGGCACGCCGCCACGGGTATGTCATTGGAGCGAGTTGCACGCCGCAACAGAATATTGTGAAAGTATAGTTAGTTATAAGCTACCTGGTATACAATACTTCCTCGCTTCCGAGGAAAAGACCGTTTTGAGTATCGCTTGGCGAATGGCACATCGGTTGTGTCCTTTCAGGATTTAATAGCATACGTTAATTGTTTCACCGTGGGTGAGATTGATTGCTTGGGTTCAAGACCTAGATCTGTGCGTGGCTAACCGTTTTGAGCTTAGTGGCTTGAGGTGCTTCATGAGTAATAACGTTGGGATAGAATCACGAATCGTGGCAAGGCCACGTGATGTTATGACCTCTCGAGGAGGATTCGGGTACTCTATTTCTATAATGCGAGACGCGATCTCAGTTCTATATTATGATGGCACAGAGGGATTAAATTGCATCTCTATTTGCTGGAGACAGTTGTCATGATTTGAGTTGTCATGATTCGAGTGTGTGCGGACGTTTCTATTGGAGCCTATGTTGCGCTCGTCACGGCTTAGGCCGGTGGTTGAGATGTCATGTCACCGGTGTGGTGTGTTATGATCGAAATGACCATTGGAGTCATTAATGAATACGAGCATATTGGATCTTAGCTTGTTAGAAAGTTAAAAATCGAGGTTTGGCTCCGAAACCTATCGTGGTATCAGTTTAAAAAAAAAAGGGGAAATAGATTCACAAATGGTTAACCTGAGAGATGGGTTCGGTATATCGCGTGCTTCAGCTGCCGTGGGCAGGATATGGAGGTGTTGGAATCAGACTCTATCTAACGAAAGAGGTTTTCAGCTAGTATTTGGTTATTGTGGCCAGTTGTTGTGATTAGAGACTATCGTCTCGAGTGTTTGGGTTGTTGATACATCATATGATCTCACCCGGAGTAGTGAATATGGGTTATTGCAGTGGATTCGAGTGTATCCTAAGTATAGGCATGTGATTAGCATTTGGCATATGATTTTAGAAAGTGCAATGTGATTTATGGTTCAGATGGTCTGTGAAATTCTGACTATATGGTGTTTTCGGACTTATGTGAGATAAGGTGACGTATGATCGCCCGGATATATAATTGGTAAGGTCATTCGGCTATTGGGTTGCTTCTAGTACAACTTTGAGTCCGCTCGAGGACGAGCGTTTGTGTAAGTTGGGGAGAATGTAACGACCCGGCCCATCGTTATAGGAATTACCACCCGTTACCTTGCATTAACATATCTTATGCTTCTATAAAGTGTTAGAACCTATCGAGTGAGTTAGGAGTGAATTGAATTGAAAATGAAGCAAATAGCATGTTTGAAGGAAGATTGATTGTGGAAAGTCAACCTAGAGTTGACTATCAAGTTAGAGTGCTCGGAATCAGATTCTGACGATTCGACTAGTTTTGGGGGATCATTTATGACTTAGGAGAGCAATCGGAATTGAATTCGGAAGTCCGGTGTAGTTTTAGGCTTGAATTGGCAAAGGTTGAATTTTGGCAAAACCGGATGGGAGGTGAGATTTCGATCCGGGGGTCGGAATGGAATTCCGACAATTTTTGTAGCTTCGTTATGTAATTTTGGATAAGTCCGCAAATTTTAAGGTCATTCGGACGTCGTTTGATCGGGTTTTGGATTGAATGTTAGTTTTGAAAGTTTTGAAGAAACTTAGGCTTGAATCCATGTGTAATTGGTGATTTTGATGTTTAGGATGGTGTTTTATGATTGGAACAAGTTCGTATCGTGTTTTGGAGTATGTTGGTGGTTTTCGTTGGGGTCCCGGAGGCCTCGGGAGGATTTCGGACCATCAATCGGGCATTTTGAACTTGGAAAAGGTCTGCTGTAAATTGCAGGTTACTGCCCAGGCATTAAGCGGTCGCGTTCGCGAAGACAGAGCTGGCTAAGGCATCGTGTTCGTGATCAGGCTGTCGCGTTCGCGTAGGCAAGGTTGGGCGAAGCATCGCGTACGCGTGAAGGATGGACGCGTTCGCGTAGAAGAAATCCGGCAGCTGGGAGAATTGAACTTCGCGGACGCGTGATAGGGCGTCGCGTTCGCGATGAAGTAATCGATCAGGCCATCGCGTTCGCATGAGAGACATCGCGAGCGCATAGAGTTATATTCCCAGGTAGTGAGTTTAATTGCAGAACAGAGGGCTCGCGGGTTTCACACCCCAAAACACATTTTTGAGCCCTAGAGAGAAGAAATCACGGGAAAACGCTGGGAAATCATCGGGTATTCATCGGAGGTAAGTTTCTTGACTCAAAAACATCATTTTATGGTAGAATTAACATCCATTTTCATGAATTTGGGTAGAAATTGTGAAGGATTATGGCCTAGATATTGAAAACAAAAATTTGGGTTTTGAAAGGCCAATCGAACTCCGATTTTGGAAAATTTTATATGTATGGACTCGTGGCGAGACGAGGGTTCTGGAAATATGAGTTTCGAAATTTTTTGAGATGTGGGCCCGGGGCTCGGGTTTTGCAAATTTCGTGATTTTTGATATTTTTCGAGTTCTTTCGATTGGGTTATATTCCATTAGCATATTTTGATATATTTGTACTGATTGTGCTAGTTTTGACGTGCGTGGATGCCGGTTCGAGGAGCTAAGGCTTCACAGGCATGAGTTTTTGCCTGTTCGAGGTGGGTAATACTTGTAAATGATGTCCTGAGGGTTAGTAAACCCCGGACTTTCACATCTTAGTGCTGTGTTGAGGTGACTTGCACGCCGGATAACGGGCGTGGGGTAGAGCACCATTGGGGATCGTGACTTGGTCCTTCCCGCGTAATAAATAATAACACCTAATTGCTGAAATGAATTGGACTAATTATCATGCTAGGGCTTCGTGCCTATTATTTGAATCCTTCAGGGATTGGTATCATTGTTTTGATAACACTGTGCATATTTTATTCTATATTTAAGGTTTAAAAATGGTATTTTGCTATTCAGCATTTTTATAAGGTTATGAAAAACTTGAACAAGGTCTTAATAACATTTTTAGCTGTGAGCTAACATGATATTGTTGCCCGTAGGGCTTCCTTGATTATTTGTTAGACTGATTGGGACTTAGGGCCATATGTTAGGGCATGACAATTTATGTGAGTATATGCATACACATGCATGGATCGGACTGCACGCCGCAGTGGTATACGGATCGGGTTGCGCGCCGCAGCAGGTGTGATATTAATATTGTGCTTGGGCTGTTGGAGTCCCTCCGGAGTCTGAACCCCCACAGTGAGCACGGGTACCCAAATTGGATCGGGCTACACGCCGTAGCGGTCATATGTATTGCATGGCATACATATATTGATTTACGTGTACTACGTGGCATAACATTCAGCACTCATACATTACTGGCACACATGCATTAGTTGCCTTATCGACCAGATCTCCTGGTGTAAATTGATAAGGAGTGCTGAGCCCGAGGGGCTGATTTGAGTGCGGACTTGCACTGCTTGAGATTGTATCCAGGTATTGGTATATTATCATGAAAGAAAGTAGCTAAAAATTTTGATTTCTAAATAATCTACTCACATATGCTGGAAAAGGATAAAAAGATAGTTCTGTATTGTGTAGCATGAGATAGTGCCTATCGTGGTTTTCTTCTCTTCAGCATTATTTACTTTTATTACTGCTGAGTTGGAAATACTCACACCCGACTCCCTGCACCTTGTGTGCAGATCCAGGTACATCACAGTGGAGCTGATTCTATTGCGGCTCGGGAGTGCTTTTGGACAGTCGAGGTAGCTGCCAGTGTTCGCAGGACCTGATTCTCCAGTTTGTCTGTATTTTTGTTCCGATCATCCCACACTTGTGCACAGTTATATTCACTATTTACACTTTGTATACTCTGTAGAGGCTCATGACTCTTGACCCTTCGGTCTATGGGAGTTGCACTATGTTGGGACTTGGTTCCCTGTTTCGATATATCCATCTCTGTTGCTTTATAATCGTTATGCTTAAATGGGATAAGGCGAGCTCATAGCTCTATGATAGTTGTTTATTGGTCGGGCTGGCCTAGCAGCGTGCTGGGCGCCATCACGATCGGATTTGGGGTCGTGACAGTTTTTCCCAACCTTGTATGGGGTTTTCACTATACAATGGTTCTAGTTTTTCTTGGATTATTTTAACTGTTTTTATTGAAAAAATTAATTCTATTTTATTAGTATCTTCTTTTTGATTTTCTAATTTTTGTGTTATTTTCTCACTTCCTTTTATCCAATCAGTTGTTTTTCTTTTCTTTTTTAGAACACTTTTTGCTCCTATTTTTTGTTTGCATGGTGTTGTAAACCACCAATGTGTTTTAGTTATTACATGTGGGTATAGTTTATCTAAGAATGGTATTCCTAGTAAAATATCTCTTGTGGGTAATTCAAAATTGTATATTTCTTCTATAGTGAATATTTTATCCCATATTTGTATTTTTTATATTTTTTGATTTGTGGGTAATTATGCTTCCTTCGTTGTTAAATCCTGTTACTGGTAAGGGTGTTCTAAGTTTTTCCCATTTCTCTTCTGGTAGGCAATTATATCTACATAAATTTACTTCTGATCCCGAGTCTATTATAGGTGTGTAGTATCTATTGTAGTATCCTTCCACTATAATTTTTACTAGTATATGTATTTTCATATTTATAATATAGTTCTTTTTATTGTTACTTTCTTATTTTCATAATGTATGATTAGTTGTTCATTATCTAAGTTGTATGGTTTAACTTTTTCTAGCCATTTTATTCCTAATATAATATTTTTATCTCCCTGATATATTTTAAATCTTATTATCATAATTATTCCTCCTATAATTATTTCTTTTTCCGCTATTTCTTCACTAGTTATCATTCCTTTAGGTAATTTGGGGTATAATTTTTCACTAGTTAGTATCTCATCTTCTGTGATTAATTCTCTTGTTATATAGTTTTCTTCTTGTCCTGTATTTATTAGTATCAAGTATTTTCTTCCATTCATTACCCCTGTTATGTAATAATGATGTAACGACCCGGCCGGTCGTTTTAGAAAATTACGCCCCGATCCCCAATTTAACTGTTCCCCTAAGTTCATTTCTACTATTGTGGTTTGTCGGGAGAGTCGGTTCTGAAATTTGTAGCATTTTGGGACACTTAGTCCCTAAATGAGAGCTTTAAAGTTAGAAATGGTCCGTAGCCGGAGCAGTGTTAAGACGACCTCGGAACGGAAATCTGATGGTTCCATTAGCTCCGTTAGGTGATTTCGGGGTCGGGAGCGCGTTCGGAATGTATTTTGGAGGTCCGTAGCTCAATTAGGCTTGAAATGCCGAAGTTTGAAATTTTGGCGAATCCGAACGATAGGTGAGATTTTGATCCGGGGGTCGGAATGGAATTCCGACAATTTCTGTAGCTTCATTATGTGATTTTGGATATGTCTGCAAATTTTCAGGTCATTCGGACGTCATTTGGTTGGGTTTTTGATTAAATGCGTGTTTTGGAAGTTTTAGAAGAACTTAAGCTTGAATTCGATGTAATTTGATGGTATTGGCGTTGTTTGATGCATGTCGATGATTGGAACAAGTTTGCATGATGTTTTAGGAGGTGTTAGTATTTTTGGTTGAGGTCCCGGGGCCTCGGGGTGATTTCGGATGGTTAACGGGAACTTTTGAAGTTGCAAAACTTCATAATACGCGAAGATGTAAATGAGTGTGCACAAGACCTCATTTTAAACGATCATATCTACCGTTATATAAAGAGTTGTGTGAGCTACAACCTATCAAATTAAAGCGCTTTGAGTCTAGTTACCAACGCAACAAACCGTTCGTCATTTGGAGGTGCATACAGAACGTTATGTCTATTTTTCTGGGCATGTGTCAGTAGCGCGCCCTTAGCGCGGGAGCGCTAGTAGGCCGCGCTAATGGATTATTGTCTGCCTCAACCCGCGCTAATTAGCGCGGGCGCGCTAGTAGCAGGCCCCTAAATACCCCAAGACCGGGTATAGAGAGTTCCAAAGTCATTTTTGGGGCAAGGGCTTGCTCTCTCAAGAGGAATCCGTCCTACTCTTCATTTCTATGATCCAAGGTAAGATTTTTGGAGTATTTTGAGTTGATTACTACTCCTAAACACTTATATTAACCTGGATTAATCTTGAAAATCTTTATATTTTCAAGAAATTCCTTCAAGAACTCAATAGGGGGTTTTGCAAGATTTCTTCCAAAAGGTAAATCCTACACCTTAGACTTATATATATGGATATATTATGGGAATATGAGTATGAATCAAGTATTACAACTTATGGCATGGTAATTGGAAGTCATAAATTCCCAATTTAAATACATGAACATGGTAGGGATTTAAAGGTGTTTATTTGATGGAATTTTTGTTGGTTGGGTGTGAATGGATGGTCATACATGTGTATTTGGAAGTTATAAATTGGTTAGGAATGATGGTGAGATGAATTGTTGGTTAATGGTGATAGTTGGAAGACCCAATACTATAGTTATGAGGTAAAAATAACCATGCCTACAAGGTGTTTAATAATATGCCTAAATGGCATAAGTTATGGAATTTATTATCAATATTGGCCCTATTGAATGTTGAATTGTAGATTGAAGTTACATAACTATATTGGATCATCGTAGTATCATTAAGGGGGCGAATTTCGGATATGTATGGCTAAAAACCCCGTCTTTTAGAAATCGAGCTTCATCGATGTTTGTGTGATCTTGGTCATTTTTCATAATTTTTCGTATTAGCTTAGAATTTAATTGTAGAATAAATTACTTGAATTATTATTTACAATATGCAATTTAATTGGATAGAGTTGAGCCCCTCGGAGTCGGATACTCGTGGCAAGGGAGTCGTTTCTTAGCAGTTTTGTACCGGAATTGAGGTAAGTGGCTTGTCTAACCTCGTGTGGGGGAACTTTCACCCCTAGTACCTTGTACGCGAGGTGACGGGCGTGTACATGCGCTGGTTGTTGAACACATACTTTACTTAAAATGTTCGATGAGTGATATTCCTGTTTTTAGCTGTTAATTCGATATTCTTACCCGGTAGTAGTTAGAAAAGAATAATTAGGTAGTATTTAACTGTCTAGTTGCCTAATTGTCTTACTTGAGCTTCTGGATAATTATTGGCACTATTTATCGGTGAAGTTAAGCATATTATATTCTCTCTGTGTATTCCTTTATTTGATGTGTTTGTGGACTGCGGGTTCAATTTCCGGAGATCCCAGGGCTGTGGGTTCGATTCCCAGAGACCCGGAGTGATATTGTTGAGGACTGTGGGTTTGATTCCCGGAGATCCTGAGATTTATTGAGATGTGGATTGCGGGTTCGATTCCCGGAGATCCTGAGATTTATTGAGATGTGGACTGCGGGTTCGATTCTCGGAAATCCTAAGATTTATTGAGATGTGGACCGCGGGTTCGATTCCCGGAGATCCCGATATTTATTGAGACGTGGACCGCGGGTTCGATTCCGTGAGATCCCGAGATTTATTGAGATGTGGACTGCGGGTTCGATTCCCGGAGATCCTAAGATTTATTGAGACGTGGACTGCGGGTTCGATTCCCGGAGATCTTGAGATTTATTGAGATGTGGACCGCGGGTTCGATTCCCGGAGATCCTGAGATTTACTGAGACATGGGCTGCGGGTTCGATTCCCGGAGACCCAGGGGTACTGTTAATGGGACTGTGGGTTCAATTCCCACAGGTCCTGGACTTATTAATTGAGTTTGTTACTTGTTGTTAGTTTTAATTGTAGACGGTTGCAGTAATCATTTATTGTTGTTATTTCGGAATAATTATCATTTAAACTGGTTATTATTGTTACTATCATTTTTGTAATTATTTTCTCTCAGTAGGACCCTGACCTTCCTCGTCACTACTCCATCGAGGTTAGGCTTGGCACTTACTGAGTACCGCCGTGGTGTACTCATGCTACTCTTCTGCACACTTTTGTTGTGCAGATCCATGTACATCAGGACAGGCTCGTACTAGGTGATTCCGCAGCTTTTTGGGAGACCTCGAGGTATGATCTGCTACGTCCGCGGATCCGGAGGCTTTCCTTCTATTCTGATAGTATTAGTTGACATTTTTCCTTCATTTCGTTGTTAGATACTCTTTACACATAGAGCCACATTTGTATATTCTCTTTTAGTTTGTGTTACCCGTGAGATTCCGAATCTTGGTAGCGTTTTATTCAGTGTGTTGACGAATGTATGTGCCAAGCGGCACGGATTACATATCTTTTTATGCTATTTTTCCGATGTCTCTTATTTAAGTGTTCATAGCTTGTATATTCCGCAATGTGTTAGGCTTACCTAGTCGTGGGGACTGGGTGCCATCACGACATGTTCATGATTGGTGAACTAGGGTCGTGACAAGTTGGTATCAGAGCTCTAGGTTCATAGGAGTCACGGGACATAGACCGGTTACTTAGAGTCTCGCTGATCGATACAGAGACGTCTGTATTTATCTACAAGAGGCTATGTAACTGTTTAGGAAACTCTTCAATTCTTTGAATTCCTTACCGTGCGCCATTTATTCAGTTGGAGCCTATGTCATATGTTCTTTTGCATCCACTCGTGTATTGAAATTTTGCGCTCGGTATTAAGTATGCGCCGACGGTTCGTGACGCTGCAGAAGGATTTCAAGGGAGTCAAGAATTTGCTCAACCATTATTACCACGTGTCATCCATATCGATAATGCAAGAGAATTGAGCGATCTTCAATTGTGCACATGGGGGTGCACTAGGTTCTGACATTCGGTTGATAAGTACGGTCTTGAGAAGGTTTACTTAACTGCCTAATCGTCACGGTAATGATAGAATCACAAGGTAGATATAGATCTAAAGATAGTTGGTGGTAATAAAGACTATATGGTTCATATGAGATATCTATTTAGCGAAAAATTCAGCCAGTAGAGATACTGGGGGAAATGAGTTTAACTGTCTTAAGAAGGACATGTACCAAACGAATGTCTTGGGCTTGTCTTATGATGAAGACGTATAAATGTTAAAAGCTAGTATCATGGATTAGCAAGATGTACCTTAAGGCTTCGTGCCAAGTGAAAGGATTTCACTATCAACGATCAAATTATGGGTCATGTGTCATATCAGATTTGGCCTGCGATGTATTTAGGTGCTATTCAAAACATTCTTGAAAACTTGCGGATGGGCAAGAGTTGAGGCTCGTATGGTATGATGTTGGGACTTTTGATGTCCCTGTGCCCCTAATAAACTCTACATTTTATTATCAGCAGGGAAAATGCTTCGACAAAGGCTACATGGTGCTTCCTAGGCGTGTGAGAATCATAGTATGTTTTAAGATCTCGTCGGTAGAGAATGCTCGGTGCATGGAGCGGGGTGATGTTTGGTTGTATTAGAATGAGGTCATACCCTATGGTGTCAGAGTGCTAATAGGGCACAGGCGAAATCAAGTGAATTGCAGTTGAATAAGAGTAGATGACTTGAGCGAATGTTTCTAATATGTTCGAGAGTCGTGTAATAGTGGCTTTGAGCTATGTGGGAGAGTCCCACCGCTTTCGATTGGGTCGCATGGGTAATTACCTGCGTAAATTCTGGATACTAGCGTATTAATGGGTTATTGCAGCCACGGGAAAGGACCATGTGTGGTAATTTGAGTATATGTATTGTTGAATGCATGTTATGGTTAACCTTACTTGCTCATGTTCAAACTTAAGGGAAGATTCATGATTTACGCCTCGTATAGGTGCAGGTTCCGAAGGAAGTGGTTCTACTGGGGGCTTTATCGAGAGGGTATTCATATGTTCTAAAATTCAGTAGAGTTGGTTGCGTACTGGGGCAAGTCAGGGCAAGTCAGGACCGGATGGCTCTCAATAGCGGTCCTAGTGAATTCAAGAGGTAAATTGTGGCGTTTGATAATTCTGAGTCTATAAGTACAGTTGAGGCTCAAGCCTTTGAAGCAACTTATGAAGAAATTCACAAAAACGATCTATGATGTTTTGACTTGTGGTGTAGTATTTGAGAGACATGAAATGGTCGTCGTTCTTGAGATAGCATGGTCTCATTATTTAAGGTCACTCGGGGTAAGTGCGGTTGGAATAAGTTAGGTATTGAAGGAAGATATTAACATTTCTAAGGCAATCAAGGATAACCTAGAAGGAAGTAGATTGATCAGCCATAGTTGAGTTGGCGTATTGGTGTCAATGATCGGTTCATACAACGTGATCGAATTATGCATGTGATTTGTCGCGATGCATTTGAGACTTGTCGGCCGCAGTGATTGATGGCATTATGAAGTATTCTTCTGTTAGGGCTTGTTATGAGTAGGTGGACCTCGGAAGGGGTTATGGTGGCTTGGACCACTACTTAGAGATTGGCATATTTGACGGTTATGAGAATTTGTTTGTGTATTGCTATAGTTCTCCTGAAGTGAGTTAAATGGGAAGTCTTATATGATGAAGTATTAGCCTATCGTCAGTTCTAGAGCTATGATGGAAATTGTGTCTATCGTATATCGGCACGTAATGTGCAGTGAGTAGTATGAAATTTGAAGTAAGGACCAAGGTCACGGTTTGGTCAATGAATGTGATATAAAGAGCTCGGATGAGCAGGAAAGGAGTTTCAGTGTTTTGAGTAAGATGTGTATTAACATCAGTATCATTTGAGGTCGGTGTTCTGTGAGAAAGGCTTTGCATCCCGGTTAGGGACTCCTGATCGCTTTTCAGTGTTAGTGCAGCCGGTGGGATGAATGTGCAGGCCGTTTAATTATTCGGAAGATGGTGGGAGCTTGACCCACAAGGAGATTGTATAGGTGTGACTTGTAGTCACTTGATTGGTTAGAAATTTAAACCAAGTATGAGGATTTTGGTGATATCATTCATTTGAGAATTTATGCCTAGAGGACACTCTGCTTATTAGGTTATAGACCTGTGAAATATGATTGACTTAGCTTGGCACGACCAGGATAGACTTAAGGTCGGTGGATAGATTTAAATGTGGATGTGAAGCCTTGCGTCAGGCCGGTTATGTTTCTTCCAGCAATGCGCCCTTTATGGAGGGATAGTCGCGGTCTTATTTCGCGGTTAGTTAATTCATGTAAAGATATATTGCACCGTATAAGTGTGAGATGGCTTGGTAAGTTCCTTATGTGTTGTTCGCTCGGCGGTGATGTTATATGAGCATGAGGGCTCTTGAGACTCAGATCTTATATCGCACCTCAGTTGTGCTTGAGTTCATAGCCTATAGCGCTATATGTTTTCATTGAGTATGATATCATGCACCTTAGTGTGCTTATGATCGATATTCAGTATTTTGATGTGACGAGCTATTTAGTTCGACATATGACTCCTTGTGTGAGTTTATATTGTTGGGATCGGGTGGCACGCCGCCATGGTTATATTGTTGGGATCGGGTGGCACACCGCCATGGTTATATTGTTGGGATCGGGTGGCACGCCGCCATGGTTATATTATTGGGATCGGGTTGCACGCCGCAACAATGTGATGTTTATTTCAGTGTCCATAATTGCTCTTATGTGTTCTGTTTCCTATTTTTCTGAGGAAGTCCATGTTAGTGTGAGAGTTGAATAGTTCTCTCTAGTGTTCGCCTTCCTTTTGTATCACATATGAATTAGTGGATTACTAGCACATTGTGTCATCTTGTGGGACTTTTGATTATGTCTGATATGGCTTATCGCCTGAGCAGTTCGTACTGGGTGAGATGAGATTATGTGATGTGGGGTCAGTGCAAACTGATTATATGAAGTATATTATAGAGGAAATAATCATCCTCTGGTTTAGGATAAGGTAATGGATCATGTCAGGAGTATAGACCCAATGAATTGTTGATTCAGTAGTTGGTTATGGATATCGGGACATCTCTTCCGTCGTGTCAGTATTGTAAAAGTTGGAACGAGACCTATGTAGATCGTGAGGTGCAATGGGAGCATCTGATTCGTTGAATTTTTGGCTAATTCAATCATAAAATATTATCGTGGTCCTGTGGATTTAGTGTTGAAAGGTAAGAATCCAGCAAGGTATGCAGTCATGTTTGAGGACGGCGTTTGAGGAATATTGATTGATCTCTTGATGAAAACAAGCCTGACACAGAATTCCGGATGTTGGAATTAGGCTCTAGGACTTAATTGTTTAAACAAGAGGGAATATCTTCAGATATATCAGGCTAATGTGCTCAGCTGAGTCCTAGATTTATTGGCCCTTTGAGGTTTTGAGGCGTCTTGGGGAGGTTGCTTATGAGTTGGCCTTACCTCCCAGTCTAGATGGAGTCCATCCCGTATTTCATGTCTCTATGCTCCGGAGATACCATGGTGACTCGTCGCATGTGTTGGATTTTACTTCTTATCAGCTAGACAAAGATCTGTCTTATGTTGAGGAGCCAGTAGCCATTCTAGACAGGCAGGTCAGGAAGCAAAGGTCAAAGAACATCGCTTCGGTAAAGGTTCAGTGGCGGGGTCAGCCGGTCGAGGATGCGACTTGGGAGACCGAGCAGGATATGCGCAGCCAGTACCCTCATCTTTTCACCACTCCAGGTATGATTTCTATGCTCGTTCGAGGACGAACGAATCTTTTAAGTGTGGGAAGATGTAACGACCCGGCCGATCATTTTAGAAAATTACACCCCGATCCCCAATTTAACTGTTCCCCTAAGTTCATTTCTACTATTGTGGTTTGCCGGGAGAGTCGGTTATGAAATTTGTAGCATTTTGGGATACTTAGTCCCTAAATGAGAGCTTTAAAGTTAGAAATGGTCCATAGACGGAACAGTGTTAAGATGACCTCAGAACGGAAATCTGATGGTTCCATTAGCTCCGTTAGGTGATTTCGGGGTCGGGAGCGCGTTCGGAATGTATTTTGGAGGTCCGTAGCTCAATTAGGCTTGAAATGTCGAAGTTTGAAATTTTGGCGAATCCGAACGATAGGTGAGATTTTGATCCGGGGTCGGAATGGAATTCGGACAATTTTTGCAGCTTCGTTATGTGATTTTGGATATGTCCGCAAATTTTCAGGTCATTCGGACGTCATTTGGTCGGGTTTTTGATTAAATGCGTGTTTTGGATGTTTTAGAAGAACTTAAGCTTGAATTCGTTGTAATTTGATGGTATTGGCGTTGTTTGATGCATGTCGATGAATGGAACAAGTTTGCATGATGTTTTAGGAGGTGTTAGTATTTTTGGTTGAGGTCCCGGGAGCCTCGGGGTGATTTCGGATGGTTAACGGGAACTTTTGAAGTTGGAAAACTTCATAATAGGCGAAGATGTAAATGAGTGTGCACAAGACCTCACTTTAAACGATCATATCTCCCGTTATATAAAGAGTTGTGTGAGCTACAACCTATCAAATTAAATCCCTTTGAGTCTAGTTTCCAACGCAACAAACCGTTCGTCAGTTGGAGGTGTATACAGAAAGTTAAGACGATTTTTCTGGGCATGTGTCAGTAGCGCGGCCTTAGCGCGGGAGCGCTAGTAGCCCGCGCTAATGGATTATTGTCTGCCTCAACCCGCGCTAATTAGCGCGGGCGCGCTAGTAGCAGGCCCCTAAATACCCCAAGACCGGGTATAGAGAGTTCCAAAGTCATTTTTTGGGCAAGGGCTTGCTCTCTCAAGAGGAATCCGTCCTACTCTTCATTTCTATGATCCAAGGTAAGATTTTTGGAGTATTTTGAGTTGATTACTACTCCTAAACACTTATATTAACATGGATTAATCTTGAAAATCTTTATATTTTCAAGAAATTCCTTCAAGAACTCAAAAGGGGGTTTTGCAAGATTTCTTCCAAAAGGTAAATCCTACACCTTAGACTTATATATATGGATATATTATGGGAATATGAGTATGAATCAAGTATTACAACTTATTGTCACGACCCCAAAACCGGTCGTGATGGCGCCCAACACATTGCTAAGCCAGCCTGACCAATCAATAACAATAACGGAGCTAGAAGCTCGTTTTATCCCATTTAAGCATATCAAATCACGAAACAACAACGATACATATAACAAAAACGGGGAACCAAGTCCCAAAACGTACCAACTCCCATAGACCGAAGGGTCAAGAGTCATGAGCCTCTACTGAACATAAGTGTATAAAGGTTTACAAGATACCAAGTGCGGAAAGAAAAGTCGATACAGAATCGAAAGATAGTAAGAAGGAATATCGGGTCCTGCGGACTCTGCAGCTACCTCGAATATCCACAAATGTCGCCTCGCACAGCTAATGGATCACTGCTGAGAGGTACCTGGATCCGCACACAAGGTGCAGGGAGTAAAACGAGTACTGCCAGACTCAGTGGTAATAAACAAGGGTAAGACAGCGCAGATAAGAAATCCGCAATAAAGCACTATGTAAAGCTGTAATCAAATACCCTGTCACATGATCAATATCGACTGTACCTGTACCAACAACTACCAGCAAAACAGTATAACAGCTAGTAGATATAGCTAAATGCAATGCAATGCATGATATGACCGCTACGGCGCGTAGCCCGATCCAATTTGGGTACCCGTGCTCACTGTGGGGGTTCAGACTCCGGAGGGGCTCCTACAGCCCAAGCACAATATCACTGCGGCGTGCAGTCCGATCCAACATATGTACCGCTGCGGCGTGCAGCCCGATCCACTACCAGTCAGTTAATATGCAAATACAGCCTCGCGAGCTCAAAAGTTGTTTTGAAAACATCTTTTATCATTTTTCAGTTGAAAACAGTAATATCAAGTTCCAGAGATTGGAAATAGCATGATAACAGAAATAGCTACGGACTGGTAGTAACTAACATGTCAATATGATAAGACAATGATAACGATCCTCGCGGGATCCAATAACTGGCTCACGGCCCACATGTATACTCAACCGCCCAAGAAGGAGGTTCCTCGGCTCAAGAGTAGCCAATATCATAACATAGTGCCAACAAGTCGGACTAAGCCATAGTCCCCAATCACAATCGACCCTGCACTTACAAGAGAGTACGTGTCTCGCCGCTATACACGTCACAAAGTGGTATACCGGGGTTTCGAACCCGCTGGTCATCACCCACATCTATTACTCACCTCAATACAGCGCGACGACTACTCCGCAATGCCTTTGCCACGAGAATCAAGCTCCGCACGCGTAGAATCTGATCAAATACAGTAGAAGTGCAACAAATTAGGCCAATGGGACAACACCCAATCAATACAACTCAATTTACATCAAAATTCCCAAAGTTGTCAAAACCCGACTTTCGGTACGCTTGTCGAAAAATTACAAAAGTCACATATTCGGAATCCTCATCTCGATACGAGTCTAGGCATATAAAATTTACCAAAATCGGACTCAATTTGCCCACTCAAATCGGTGTTTTTCTTCAATTTAGGCCTAGGGCTCAAACCCACCTTTAATCTTTCATTTACAGGGATTTAACCAAGGATTTCATGTTAAAATGATGTAATTAAGCCACAAAACTTACCTCCAACGAAACCCCGATGATTTCCCAGCAATCTCCCGTCAATACCTTCTCTTGGAACTCAAAAATGGAGGTTTTGGGTATGGGGTTCGCGACTGGACTGTTCTGTTATATTAATTCACTGACTGCCAGGCGACCCTCTGCGATCGCAGCCCAAAGCTCGCGATCGCGATGCACAAATTCACCAGGCTCCAAAATTGCTCTACACGATCGCGACATTTCCTACGCGATCGCACTGCCTCATGCCTCATCACTACGCGATCGTATGAAACCACCCGCGATCGCACTGCTCTAAATCCCAGACCTACGCGATCGCACACTACACATCGCGATCGCGATGCACAACCATTCGACCTTACGCGATCGCATCACACTTCCCGCGATCGCGATGAACAAACTTTCCGGCTTCACTCCAATACTCTACGCGATCGCGGTCTCCCCCTTGCGATCGCAGAGCTTCCCAGCTTTCCCCTACGCGATCGCAGCCATAGCTTCGCGATCGCGAAGAACAAAAATCCTCCGCACTAATTGCAGCAGAAACAGCAGTGCATTTGGCACAAAATGGTCCGTTTGGACCCCCGAATTCATCCCGAGGCCCCCGGGACCCCAACGAAAACCACCAACATGTTCCAAAACACGATAAGAACTTGTTCCAATCATAAAAACACCATCCTAAACATCAAAATCACCAATTACACACGGATTCAAGCCTAAATTCCTTAAAACTTTCCGAATTACACATTCTATCAAAAACCCGACCAAACGACGTCCGAATGACCTGAAATTTTGCAGGCACATCCAAAATCACCTAACGGAGCTACTGCAACTGTCGGAATTCCATTCCGACCCCCGGATCAAAATCTCACATACCGTTCGGATTTCGCCAAAATTCAACCTTAGCCAATTCAAGCTTATTTCTACACCGGACCTCCAAATTCAATTCCGATTGCTCCCGTAAGTCACAAATCACCTCCCGGAACTAACCGAATCATCAGAATCCGATTTCGAGCCTTCTAACCAAATAGTCAACTCTGGGTTGACTTTACTTATTCAAGTTTCCTTCAAAAAGGCTATATGCCTCATTTCCAATCCATTTCACTCCTAACTCACCCGATAGACTCTAACACTGATATAAAAGCATAGAACATGTAATTACAACATAACGGGGTGGTAATTCCCATGACGACGGGCCGGGTCGTCACATTCTCCCCCTCTTAAGCAAACGCTCGTCCTCGAGCGGGTCAAGAAACATACCTGAAGTCTCAAACAAGTGAGGATATCTGCTCCGCATCTCCCGCTCGATCTCCCAAGTGGCCTCCTCCACGGGTCGACCTCTCCACTGAACCTTAACCGATGCAATCTCCTTGGACCTCAATTTTCTCACCCGACGACCCAAAATAGCAATAGGCTCCACATCATAAGATAGATCACCATCAAGCTGAATAGTACTGAAGTCTAATACATGATATGGATCTCCAATGTACTTCCAGAGCATAGACACATGGAATACTGGATGAACGCTGGATAAGCTGGGCGGCAAGGCTAACTCATATGCCACCTCTCCAACCCTCTTGAGTATCTCAAAAGGACCAATGTACCTGAGACTCAACTTCCCTTTCTTCCCAAACCTCATGACACCCTTCATAGGTGAAACCTTCAACAATACTCTATCACCAACCATGAAAGTCAACTCTCGAACTCTACGGTCCGGATAACTCTTCTGGCGAGACTGTGCTGTGCGAAGCCTCTCCTGGATCAACTTTGTTCTATCCAGAGCATCCTGGACTAACTCAGTCCCTATCAATCTAACCTCACCAGGCTCAAACCATCCCACGGGGATCTACACCGCCTGCCATATAATGCCTCATACGGGGCCATCTGAATACTCGACTGATAACTGTTGTTGTAGGCAAACGCAGCAAGTGGTAAGAACTCATCCCACGAACCACCAAAGTCAATCACACATGCTCGCAACATATCCTCCAGGATCTGAATAGTGCGCTCAGACTGCCCGTCTGTCTGGGGGTGAAATGCGGTGCTCAACTCAACCCGCGTACCCATCTCTCGCTGAAATGCTCTCCAAAACTGAGAAGTGAACTGAGTACCCCTATCGGATATGATAGACACTGGGACTTCATGCAACCGGACAATCTCTCGAATAAAGATCGCTGCCAACCGCTCCGAGGAGTAGGTAGTACTAACTGGAATGAAGTGAGCTGACTTGGTCAGCCTATCCACAATCACCCAAACAGAATCAAACTTCCTCGCTGTCCGAGGAAGTCCAGTAACGAAGTCCATAGTGATCCTTTCCCATTTCCACTCAGGAATATCAATGCGCTGAAATACACCACCGGGCCTCTGATGCTTGTACTTAACCTGCTGACAGTTGAGGCACCGTGCTACATGTCCGACAATGTCCATTTTCATCTTTCTCCACCAATAGTGCTGTTTCAAATCTTGATACATCTTCGCGGCTCCTAGATGGATAGAATACCGCGAGCTATGGGCCTCCTCCAGAATCAACTCACGAAAGCCATCAACATTGGGCACGCATATCCGGCCCTGCATCCTCAATACGCCGTCGCTACCAATGGTGACATCTCTAGCATCATTATGCTGAACTCTGTCCCTAAGGACAGCCAAATGTGGATCATCATACTGGCGCTCACGAATACGATCATATAGAGATGACCGAGATACAACACAAGCCAATACCCGGCTGGGCTCCGAAATATCTAACCTCACTAGCCGATTGGCTAGCACCTGAACATCATGAGCAAATGGCCTCTCCTCAGCCGGAATATATGCCAAGCTCCCCATACCGACCGCCTTCCGGCTCAAAGCATCGGCCACCACATTGGCCTTCCCCGGATGATATAATATAGTGATGTCATAATCCTTAAGCAACTCAAGTCATCTCCGCTGTCTCAAATTAAGGTCTTTCTGTTTGAACAAGTGCTGGAGACTACGATGGTCGGTATACACCTCACAAGACATGCCGTACAAATAGTGCCTCCAAATTTTCAAGGCATGAACAATGGCGGCTAGCTCCAAATCATGAACAGGATAGTTCTTCTCATGTGGCTTCAACTGCCGAGAAGCATAAGCAATTACCTTACCTTCCTGCATCAACACACAACCTATCCCCACTCTCGAGGCATCACAATAAACAGTATATGAACATGAAGCTGATGGCAATACTAACACTGGAGCTGTGGTCAAAGC
Source organism: Nicotiana noctiflora (assembly GCA_032618575.1). NCBI lineage: Eukaryota > Viridiplantae > Streptophyta > Magnoliopsida > Solanales > Solanaceae > Nicotiana > Nicotiana noctiflora. The sequence continues at coordinate 96,825 of JASVEL010002019.1, read as the reverse complement.
TGTCTTGAGCTTCCGAAAGCTCTCCTCGCACTCATCCGACCACACGAATGGTGCACCCTTCTGAGTCAATTTAGTCAATGAAGAAGCAATGGATGAAAATCCCTGAACAAACCGGCGATAATATCCCGCCAAGCCAAGAAAACTCCCGATCTCTGTAGCTGAGGACGGTCTAGGCCAACTCTGCACCGCCTCTATCTTTTTCGGATCAACCTGAATACCATCACGAGACACCACATGTCCCCGAAATGCTACGGACTCGAGCCAAAACTCGCACTTGGAGAATTTAGCATATAGCTTCTCCTCCCTCAATCTTTGTAACACAATACTCAAATGATGAGCATGCTCCTCCTGACTACGGGAGTAGACTAGAATGTCATCAATGAACACAATCACAAATGAATCCAAATAGGGACTGAACACACTGTTCATCAGATGCATAAATGCTGCTGGGGCGTTGGTCAGCCCAAAAGACATCACAAGAAACTCATAGTGACCATATCGGGTCCTGAATGCAGTCTTCATAATATCTGAGTCCCTGATCTTTAGCTGATGATAGCCTGAACGAAGATCAATCTTAGAAAACACCCTCGCACCCCGTAACTGATCAAACAAATCATCTATGCGCGGTAGAGGGTACTTGTTCTTTACTGTCACCTTGTTCAATTGCCTATAATCAATACACATTCGCATGGAACCATCTTTCTTTTTAACAAATAACACCGGCGCACCCCACTGGGACACACTAGGACAGATGAAACCCTTATCCAGAAGCTCTTGAAGCTGCTCTTTCAGTTCTTTCAACTCAGCTGGTGCCATCCGGTAATGAGGAATGGATATGGGCTGAGTGCCCGGCACCAAGTCAATGCCAAAATCAATATCCCTGTCCGGCGGCATGCCCGGCAGGTCTGAAGGGAATACATCTGGAAGATCCCTCACAACAGGTACATAATCAATGCTAGGAGACTCAGCTCCCACATTTCTCACACAAGCTAAGTACGATAAAAACCCTTTTTCAACCATCTTCTGAGCTTTTAAGAACGAAATAACACGGCTAGGGACGAAATCAGTCGAACCCCGCCACTCGATCTGAGAAATACCAGGAATGGCCAACGTAACTGTCTTAGCATGACAGTCCAATATAGCATGGTACCGAGACAACCAGTCCATACCCAATATAACATCAAAGTCCACCATACCCAACAATAACAAATCTGCCTGGGTCTCCAGACCCCCAATAGATATAACACAGGATCTATAGACATGATCCACAACGATCGTATCACCCATGGGGGTGGATACATGAACAGGTAAATCAAGACTACTACGAGTCGCACCCAAGTGATGTGCAAAGTAAGAGGACACGTAAGAATATGTGGACCCCGGATCAAATAGAACAGAGGCATCTCTCGGACAGGACATAAATGATACCCGTAATCACTACATCGGAGGCAACCGCATCACGCCCGTCACGAAGTGCATAGAACCGTGCCTCGGCCTCCACCGGATCTCTCCTCGCCCCGTGGGCGACCACGAGAAGACCGACCTCCACCTCTACTAGACCGAGATGGTGCCGAAGATGAGGGTCGATCCCTCTGCCGAGTCATGTCCCTACGGAGTCGAGGGCACTGTCTCCTCACGTGGCCAAACTCACCATACTCATAACATGCACCTCGTGCCGGAGAAGGGGGACCGAAGGAAACCCCTCGCCGCGCAGAAGAACCCCGGGCCGAAGAAGTAGGTGCCGCACCCCGGGCCGGAAGGGCACTAAGCTGATGACCGACCTCGCTCGAAACCCCCGTCGACCACGACCATGCGAACCTCCGCTCCGCTCCGGGCGGCCCGAACGAGAAGGTCTAGACGAGCGACCTCTCGCTCCGCCGGGAATGCCCTCAGACGGAGCACCACCGAAATCGCCGTAACCACGAGGCCTCTCGGCCTCCCGCTCCTCTCTCTCGGCGATGATCCGCCTCAACGGAGCGTGCCATATCAACAACTCGCTCAAATGATGATGACAAAACACTCTCTCCGGTCATAAGAATGCGGATAGAGTAGCCGAGGCCATCAATGAACCTCCCCGATCCTCTCCCTATCAGCAGGGATCATCCATGTGGCATGCCTAGCCAACCGTGTGAATCCGAGCTCATACTGGGTCACAGACATGTCGCCCTGAACCAACCACTCGAACTAGCGATGTAGCTCCTCGCGACGAGACCGAGGTACATATTTCTCTAGAAAGAGAGTAGAGAACTGCTGCCATGTGAGAGGTGCTGCTCCTGTAGGCCTACGCCTCTCAAACTCCTCTCACCAATCGAATGTGGGACTAGTGAACTGAAAGGTAGTAAATGAAACTCCACTGGACTCAAGAATACCAGCCGTCCGCAACATCCTCTGACACTTATCCAAGAAACCCTGGGCATCTTCGCCCTCAACGCCACTGAAATGGGGTGGCTGAAGTCTACCAAATCTCTCAAGACGACGATGCTCGTCGTCGGGCATAGCCTGAACCATATGCTCTGGAGCTGGAGGTGGTGCAGCTGGAGGAATAACCGGTGCAACCACCTAAGCGGGGACCGCCTCTGGCGTCTGAAGTCCCTGAACAACCGGGTCAGGTGTGCGAGCTGCAGGGGTCTGCTGACCACCCCCTGTCTGAGATGTCGCTGCAGTAGCAGTAGCTGAAACTACCTGAGCCAAACCGGAACACACCGATAATATCCGAGCAAGAGTCTCCTGAAGACCAGGAATAGCAATAGATATAGTTTGGCCCTGAACTGGGGCTGCTGGAGCATCAACCATTGGGGGCTACTCCTGAACTGGTACAACGGGCGGGTCAGCTGGGACTGCCTCAGCCGCCCTACCTCTACCTCTAGCACGATCGCGCCCACGGCCTCTAACAAGTGGCAATGGAGGTCGTCCACCTCGTCCTGGTGCTCGCGTTCTCGCCATCTACGAGGGAATAGAATATAGAAGTTCAGTTCTCAGAACAACAAGATCGCACGACAGAGTTCAAGAAAAGTGAAGTGTTTCCCAAAGGTTCGCAGCCTCCCGAGGATAAATACAGGCGTCCCCGTACCGATCCACAAGACTCTACTAACCGGCTCAAGACTCATGAGGCCTAGTAAACCTAGGCTTTAATCACAATTACTGTCACGACCCCAAATCCCGTCGTGATGGCGCCCAGCACATTGCTAAGCCAGCCTGACCAATCAATAACAATAACGGAGCTAGAAGCTCGCTTTATCCCATTTAAGCATATCAAATCACGAAACAACAGCGATACATATAACGAAAACGGGGAACCAAGTCCCAAATATACCAACTCCCATAGACCGAAGGGTCAAGAGTCATGAGCCTCTAATGAACAAAAGTGTGATAATGGTTTACAAGATACCAAGTGCGGAAAGTAAAAGTAATACAGAATCAGAAGACAGTAGGAAGGAATATCGGGTCCTGCGGACTTTGCAGCTACCTCGTATATCCCACGAAAGTCGCCTCGAACAGCTACCAGATTACTGCTGAGAGGTACCTGGATCTGCACACAAGGTGCAGGGAGTAAAATGAGTACTGCCAGACTCAGTGGTAATAAACAAGGGTAAGACAGCGCAGATAAGAAATCCGCAATAATGCACTATGTAAAGCTGTAATCAAATACCCTGTCACATGATCAATATCGACTGTACCTGTACCAACAACTACCAGCAAAACAGTATAACAGCTAGTAGATATAGCTAAATGCAATGCAATGCATGATATGACCGCTACGGCGCGTAGCCCGATCCAATTTGGGTACCCGTGCTCATTGTGGGGGTTCAGAGTCCGGAGGGGCTCCTACAGCCCAAGCACAATATCACTGCGGCGTGCAGACTGATCCAACATATGTACCGCTGCGGCGTGCAGCCCGATCCACTACCAGTCAGTTAATATGCAAATACAGCCTCGCGGGCTCAAAAGTTGTTTTGAAAACATCTTTTATCATTTTTCAGTTGAAAACAGTAATATCAAGTTCCAGAGATTGGAAATAGCATAATAACAGAAATAGCTACGGACTGGTAGTAACTAACATGTCAATACGATAAGACAATGATAACGATCCTCGCGGGATCCAATAACTGGCTCACGGCCCACATGTATACTCAACCGCCCAAGAAGGAGGTTCCTCGGCTCAAGAGTTGCCAATATCATAACATAGTGCCAACAAGTCGGACTAAGCCATAGTCCCCAATCACAATCGACCCCGCACTCACAAGAGAGTACGTGTCTCGCCGCTATACAACGTCACAAAGTGGTATACCGGGGTTTCGAACCCGCCGGTCATCACCCACATCTATTACTCACCTCAATACCGCGCGACGACTACTCCGCAATGCCTTTGCCACGAGAATCAAGCTCCGCACGCGTAGAATCTGATCAAATACAGTAGAAGTGCAACAAATTAGGCCAATGGGACAACACCCAATCAATACAACTCAATTTACATCAAAATTCCCAAAGTTGTCAAAACCCGACTTTCGGTACGCTTGTCGAAAAATTACAAAAGTCACATATTCGGAATCCTCATCTCGATACGAGTCTAGGCATATAAAATTTACCAAAATCGGACTCCATTTGCCCACTCAAATCGGTGTTTTTCTTCAATTTAGGCCTAGGGCTCAAACCCACCTTTAATCTCCCATTTACAGAAAAATAACCAAGGATTTCATGTTAAAAATGATGTAATTAAGCCACAAAACTTACCTCCAACGAAACCCCGATGATTTCCCAGCAATCTCCCGTCAATATCTTCTCTTGGAACTCGCGACTGGATTGTTCTGTTATATTAATTCACTGACTGCCAGGCGACCCTATGCGATCGCAGCCCAAAGCTCGCGATCGCAGCCCAAAGCTCGCGATCGCGATGCACAAATTTACCCGGCTTTAAAATTACTCTACGCGATCGCGACATTTCCTACGCGATCGTACTGCCTCATGCCTCATCACTACGCGATCGCGTGAAACCACCCACGATCGCACTGCTCTAAATCCCAGACCTACGCGATCGCACACTACACATCGCGATCGCAATACACAACCATTCGACCTTACGCGATCGCATCACACTTCCCGCGATCGCGATGAACAAACTTTCCGGCCTCACTCCAATACTCTACGCGATCGCGGTCTCCCCCTTGCGATCGCAGAGCTTCCCAGCTTTCCCCTACGCGATCGCAGCCATAGCTTCGCGATCGCTAAGAACAAAAATCCTCTGCACTAATTGCAGCAGAAACAGCAGTGCATTTGGCACAAAATGGTCCGTTTGGACCCCCAAATTCATCCCGAGGCCCCCGGGACCCCAACGAAAACCACCAACATGTTCCAAAACAGAATACGAACTTGTTCCAATCATAAAAACACCATCCTAAACATCAAAATCACCAATTACACACGGATTCAAGCCTAAATTCCTTAAAACTTTCCGAATTACACATTCCATCAAAAACCCGACCAAACGACGTCCGAATGACCTGAAATTTTGCAGGCACATCCAAAATCACCTAACGGAGCTACTGCAACTGTCGGAATTCCATTCCGACCCACGAATCAAAATCTCACCTACCGTTCGGATTTCGCCAAAATTCAACCTTAGCCAATTCAAGCCTATTTCTACACCGGACCTCCAAATTCAATTCCGATTGCTCCCCTAAGTCACAAATCACCTCCCGGAACTAACCAAATCATCAGAATCTGATTCCGAGCCTTCTAACCAAATAGTCAACTCCGAGTTGACTTTCCTTATTCAAGTTTCCTTCAAAAAGGCTATATGCCTCATTTCCAATCCATTTCACTCCTAACTCACCCGATAGACTCTAACACTGATATAAAAGCATAGAACATGTAATTACAACATAACGGGGTGGTAATTCCCGTGACGACGGCCCGGGTCGTCACACTTATGGCATGGTAATTGGAAGTCATAAATTCCCAATTTAAATACATGAACATGGTAGGGATTTAAAGGTGTTTATTTGATGGAAATTTTGTTGGTTGGGTGTGAATGGATGGTCATACATGTGTATTTGGAAGTTATAAATTGGTTAGGAATGATGGTGAGATGAATTGTTGGTTAATGGTGATAGTTGGAAGAACCAATACTATAGTTATGAGGTAAAAATAACCATGCCTACAAGGTGTTTGATAATATGCCTAAATGGCATAAGTTATGGAATTTATTATCAATATTGGCCCTATTGAATGTTGAATTGTAGATTGAAGTTACATAACTATATTGGATCATCGTAGTATCATTAAGGGGCGAATTTCGGATATGTATGGCTAAAAACCCCGTCTTTTAGAAATCGAGCTTCATCGATGTTTGTGTGATCTTGGTCATTTTTCATAATTTTTCGTATTATCTTAGAATTTAATTGTAGAATAAATTACATGAATTATTATTTACAATATGCAATTTAATTGGATAGAGTTGAGCCCCTCGGAGTCGGATACTCGTGGCAAGAGAGTTGTCTCTTAGCGGTTTTGTACCGGAGTCGAGGTAAGTGGCTTGTCTAACCTCGTGCGGGGGAACTTTCACCCCTAGGATATTATGTGATAGTTTAAATGCCTTGTACGCGAGGTGACGGGCGTGTACATGCGCTAGTTGTTGTTACACACACTTTACTTGAATTGTCTGATTAGTGATAATCCTGCTCTTAACTGATTAAAGCGTTACTTTCACCCGATATTAGTTAGAAAAGCATGATTTGCTAGGATTCAACATGTCTAATTGCCTAGTTGACTTACTTGAACATCTTGATAAATTGTTGGCACTAGTTTCGGTGAAGTTGTAGTTAAGAATATTATATTCTCTTTGTGTGTTTTCTTTATTTAATGTGTTGGTGGACTGCGGGTTCAATTCCCGGAGATCCCAGGGCTGTGGGTTCGATTCCCAGAGACACGGAGTGATATTGTTTGTGGACTGCGGGTTCGATTCCCGGAGATCCTGAGTTTATTGAAATGTGGATTGCGGGTTCGATTCCGGGAGATCCTGAGATTTATTAAGATGTGGACTGCGGGTTCGATTCCCTGAGATCCCGAGATTTATTGAGACGTGGACCGCGGGTTCGATTCCCGGAGATCCCGAGATTTATCGAGATGTGGACCGCGGGTTCGATTCCCGGAGATCCCGAGATTTATCGAGATGTGGACTGCCGGTTCGATTCCCGGAGATCCTGAGATTTATTGAGATGTGGACCGCGGGTTCGATTCCCGGAGATCCTGAGATTTACTGAGACATGGGTACTGTTGATGGGACTGTAGGTTCAATTCCCACTGGTCCCGGACTTGTTAATTGAGTTTGTTACTTGTTGTTAGTTTAATTGTAGACGGTTGCAGTAATCATTTATTGTTGTTATTTCGGAATAATTATCATTTAAACTGGTTATTATTGTTACTATCATTTTTGTAATTATTTTCTCTCAGTAGGACCCTGACCTTCCTCGTCACTACTCCATCGAGGTTAGGCTTGGCACTTACTGAGTACCGCCGTGGTGTACTCATGCTACTCTTCTGCACACTTTTGTTGTGCAGATCCAGGTACATCAGAGCAGGCTCGTACTAGGTGATTCCGCAGCTTTCAGGGAGACCTCGAGGTATGATCTGCTACGTTCGCGGATCCGGAGGCTTTTCTTTCTATTCCGATAGTATTAGTTGACATTTTTCCTTCATTTCGTTGTTAGATACTCTTTACACATAGAGCCACAGCTGTATATTCTCTTTTAGTCTGTGTTACCCGTGGGATTCCGGATCTTGGTAGCGTTTTATTCAGTGTGTTGACGAATGTATGTGCCAAGCGGCACGGATTACATATCTTTTTATGCTATTTTTCCGATGTCTCTTATTTAAGTGTTCATAGCTTGTATATTCCGCAATGTGTTAGGCTTACTGTCACGACCCCAAACCCCGGTCGTGATGGCGCCCAACACATTGCTAGTCAAGCCCGACCATCTTATCCAATTAAACTAGCCAAGTATAATTAATACTGATTAATCGGCGTGATTAGCCTGTTTTCATAACAAATCAAGAAGTGTAGAACTGAAATACAAGAACACAGCCCCAACCAAATCGTGGTGTCACAAGTCCGAGCCTCTACAAATGAGATCTACTACCAAAATCAAGTCTAACCATAATGGAGACAACAAAATGATAAAAAGAAAGAGGTCGGGTACTGCGGACGTCGGCACCTACTCAAAGTCTCCACAGTAATTGGGATAATAAAGCAGCTGCGATAGCTCAACCGCCCTCCTGAACTGTATATCCGCACAAAAAGTGCGGGGAGTGGGTGAGTATATTTCAACTCAGCTGAGTAACAATAATAAACAATAACCGAAAATAAGAACTCCTGTACTATCACTAAACACTTCTAAGGCAACCCCCACAGGTTAATCATCACTATAATGAGTACTCCGATCTCCAGTCCACATCTATCTCATCTAGGTCCCATACTGACCACATCCTCGCTCGTACCACTACGGTATACGACCATCTCAATATATGGAGACATATACATCCGTCTATAATATATAAATATTTCAAGTATATATATGAATATGAATAAGTATAATACTGCGCGGCGCGCACCCCGCTCCAATACATATACCGCCGCGCCGCATGCCGCTCCATTTAACGTCGACGGTGCTCACCGGGGGTGTATATAGACTTCGGAGGGGCTCCCTAGGCCCAAGCACTATAATATCGCGGCGTGCAGCACGATCCACACAAATATTACTGCGGCGTGCCGTCCGATCCAATATATATATGTATATATCTCTATACCGCTGCGGCGTGCAGCCCGATCCCATAATATACACCAGCTGTCACTGAGAATGTGTGTGTACAGACTCCGGGCGGGCTCCTACAGCCCAAGCGCAATAATACTACGGCGTGCGTCCGTCCCACATGTATATTACATGTATATTACATGTATATTACTGCGGCGTGCAGTCCGATCCAATATATATAATGCTGCGGCGTGTAGCCCGATCTAATATTGGTATATATATATATATATATAATACCACATAATGGGTCCTCGACCCTATCCCAGTCAGTATATACTTGGCCTCTCAGGCCCAATATAATATATCACAGTGGGTCCTTGACCCTATCTCAGTCTCAATATAGACTTGGCCTTTCAGGCCCAATATAACATCTCATAGTGGGTCTTTGACCCTGTCTCAGTCAATATAGACTTGGCCTTTCACGCCCAATATAACCTCTCATAGTGGGTCTTTGACCCTATCTCATCTCAATCGATATAGACTTGGCCTTTCAGGCCCGCTCAGCTAGAACAGGGAATTCCACCCTAGATAATCTCTCTCAATGTACACATTTAGTACATGCTCATATTATGCTATACAGCTAGAGCTACGGCTGAGTGTATGTTTCCAACACGATATAAGGGTCACCTAGCTCTATAGGTTCCCTAATGCTCTACAGATCGGCACAAGGCCCCAAACATGGCTATCACCCCAATTGCACAGTTATAAACTTATTATCAGTCATAACACACAGTATACTATTAGTCAGGAAGGACTAAGTCCGAACCCCCAATCACAATGTCACCACGCCCGTCATAGAACGCGTGTCTCATCTCAATATAGCACTGTGAAGTGCTAGTACGGGGTTTCAAACCCTCAGTACATTATTTACTACTACCACTCACCTCGAACCGGTAGAAGCTTCATGCCCGCGACGCCTTAGCTCCTCGAACCGGCATCCACGCATGTCAAACTAGCCAAAATCAGTACAAATATATCAAAATAGGCTAATGGAACATAACCCAATCGAAAGAACTCGAAAAATATCAAAAATCACGAAATTGACAAAACCCGAGCCCCGGGCCCACATCTCGAAAAATTTCGAAATTTATATTTCCGGAATCCTCGTCTCTCCACGAGTCCGTACATACCAAATTCACAAAAATTGGAGTTCATTTGTCCCCTTAAATCACTATTTCTATCTAAGAGAGTTTTATACCCTTTTCAACAAAAATTCTCAAATTAAACACTAAAACTTGCAATAGATTCGAGTTATACCACCAAAATTGAGTTAAGAACACTTACCCCGTTGTTCTCTCCAAAATTCCCACGAAAATTCGCCATTTCCGAGCTCCAAATCATCAAAAATGGCAATATATTTTCGGACCTCAAATATATTCTGTCCGGCACTATTCACGGTTACTGTTCACGGCACTGTTCACGGACACTATTCACGGTTACTGTTCACGGTACTGTTCACGGTACTGTTTCACGGATACTGTTTCACGGCACTGTTCATGGACACCGTTCATGGTCACTATTCACATCAGATTTTTCTGCATTTTCTGCCCATTTTCTAAGTCCGGAATTATTCCGAGACACCTCCGAAACACTCCCGAGCCCTCGGGCTCCAAACCAAATATGCACATTGACTCTAAAACATCACACAAACTCGCTCGAGTGATCAAATCGCCGAAATAACATCAAAATCATCAATTTTCATCAAATCAAGGCCTAAGTTTCCAAAAACTTCCAAAAATACACTTTCGATCAAAAACTCGACCAAACGATGTCCGAATGACCTGAGAATTTGCAGACATATCCAAAATCACCTAACGAAGCTATTGCAACTGTCGGAATTCCATTCCGACTCCCGGATCAAAATATCACCCATCGATTGGATTCCGCCAAAATTCCAACTTCGCCAAAATAGGCTAACTTCTTCAACGGACCTCCAAAATTACTTCCAATTGCGCTTCTAAGTCTTAAATCATCCCCCGAAACTAACCGAATCATCGAAATTCAGTTCCGAGCCCTCTAACTCATAAGTCAACGTTGGGTTGACTTTTCCAACTTAAGCTTTGCTTAATTGTCCCTTTTCCTACCAAAATCGATCCGAATTGACTCAAAGTTTGCACACAAGTCACATTCGACATTACGGACTTGTACCAACTTTCGGAATCGCATTCTGACCCCGATATCAAAATTTTCACTTCCGGTCGAATTTTCTCATAAACCTTCTAATTCCTATATTTAGCCAAATGACTTCAAAATGACCTCCGGACATCCGAATTCACTTCCGATCGCTTTCCCAACTCCAAAATCACCATACGGATCTATTCTCAGACTCGGAATCCCAAATGAACATCTATAACTCTAAAATGCCTTCCAACCCAAATTTATGAAATTTTTCTAAAATACTAACTTCCACCATATACGCCGAAATGCTCACGGTTTATCAAAAACCAAATCCGGACATACGCCCTAGTTCAAAATCATCATACGAGCATGCTGGAACTTTTATATCCCAATTCCGAGGTCATTTACTCAAAATTCCAATCCTAGTTCATTTTTTCAACTTTCAGCTTTCAAAATGAGAATTTCCATTTAGATTTGACTCCAAACTTCCTGAATTTTAATTCTGACCATACACACAAGTCAATATACCTGAGATGAAGTTGTTCATGGCCTCAATCTGCTGAATGACGCGTCGGGACTCAAAACGACCGGTCGGGTCATTACACTTACCTAGTCATGGGGACTAGGTGCCATCACGAAATGTTCACGATTGGTGAACTAGGGTCGTGACAAATGATGATGTTTTATTTCTCCTGGTAATTGCTCTATAAGTTTAGGTATTTTATATCCTACCTTATCTGATGTGCTTGTTTTATTTGATGATGTTTGTCCTACTTCAAAACTTAATCTTTTTGATGTGCTTAGTCTTTCTTTTACTATATCTAAATCTTCTTCTATGTCTAATTCATTATAACTATATTCATTGTTATCTATAACTGTAACTATTCTTTCAAAAGGATTTTCTATCTTTATTTTGTTTATTTTATTTCTTGCCATTATCTTATGTTTAGTTGTTAATATATATAAGTTTTTACATCTTGCTGTAAATATCTTACTACCTGGGGTTAATTCTATTCCTGACATTTTCCAGTATAATACGAGTGATTTATCTATATTTTTATCATTTATCGCTACTGAATAGTTAGCACTAATTATGAACTTAAATTTTTGGTATATCAAATTTCCTCGTACTGCACTTATTATACTTTTTTCTATAGGTTGTATAATTCTATCATCTGCTAAGTAAATTTCTATTGGTGTATCTATCCCTTCTCTAAAACATGCCTTAATTAATATTTCTGTTCATCCTAGATGTACGTATTTAATTGGGTTTTTTGGCTTTATATCTTGTATTTCTTTATTTATTATACGTTTATTTATTATTGGTATTTTAGCTTTTCCTTTGGTGTATTTATAATCTATTATGTGTTCTCTTTGGCTAATTACATAGTATTCTTCTTTACTTCTTTTGAACCAATTTTTCATTTTTGGTATATCTAATATTTTTTCTACACTTAAGTCTAATTCCTTTCCTTTTATTTGTTCAAATATATTTTCATCAAATATTACTTCTTGTTCCGTAGATTCTTCATCTTGGTATTCTTCTTGGGTTATTATATTTATTTCTTTTTCAGTCATCTGTTAATTCATTGTCTTCATTATCCGATTCTATTATTAATTCATTTTCTAATTCATTTTCTGATAATTCATATATACTATAATTGCTTTCTAATTCATAGTCTATGTATTCCATTTGTACGTATTCTTCGTCGTTTATTATTATTTCTTATACTTGCTTAGTTCTTTGATTTTTAGGTATTTTATAATCTTTTGCTAAATGTCCTAGTTTTCCGCAATTATAACATTTGCATTCTGATAATTTTTTCTTAGGTCGGTACTGCCTTTTGTTATTAAATTTCTTTACATAATATCTTCGTCTAGGTTTTTTATACTTAAATTTTGACTTATACTTTTTTATATTTTTTAATTTTATTATGATTTTTATTATAGTGTCTTTTATTGCATCCAAACTAGGGTGCTATTTTATCTTTTCAACATGCTAAGTTTTTTATTAACGTTTTTTCCATTTTAATTTCTTCTTTATGTTTTTCACATAATTCTGCGAACCAGTTTTGTAAGTATTTAATTCTTGCTCCTAAAGTATCTTGTAATGGTGCATTTGTCACGACCCCAAATCTGGTCGTGATGGCGCCCAGCACATTGCTAAGCCAACCTGACCAATCAATATCAACAACGGAGCTAGAAGCTCTCTTTAGCCCATTTAAGCATATTAATTCACGAAGCAACAACGATACATATAACGAAAACGAGGAACCAAGTCCCATAATACATTAACTCCCATAGACCGAAGGGTCAAGAGTCGTGAGCCTCTACTGAACATAAGTATATAACGGTTTACAAGAATACCAAGTGCGAAAAGAAATGTCAATATGAATAGACAATGATAACGATCCTCGCGGGATCCAATATCTGGCTCACGGCCCACAAGTATACTCGACCGCCCAAGAAGAGGGTTCATCGGCTCAAGAGTGGCCAATATCACAATATATAGTATGCAACCATCCGAGAAGGAGGTTCGACGGCTCAAGAATAGCCTAATATCACAACACAGTATCAACAAGTCGGACTAAGCCATAGTCCCCAATCACAATCGACCCCGCACTCACACGAGAGTACGTGTCTCGCCGCTATACAGCGTCACAAAGTGGTATACCGGGGTTTCGAACCCGCTGGTCATCACCCACATCTATTACTCACCTCAATACAGCGCGACAACTACTTTGCAATGCCTTTGCCACGAGAATCAAGCTCCGCACGCATAGAATCTGATCAAATACAGTAGAAATGCAACAAATTAGGCCAATGGGACAACACCCAATCAATACAACTCAATTTACATCAAAATTCCCAAAGTTGCCAAAACCCGACTTTCGGTACACTTCTCGAAAAATTACAAAAGTCACATATTCGGAATCCTCATCTCGATACGAGTCTAGGCATATAATATTTACCAAAATCGGACTCCATTTGCCCACTCAAATCAGTGTTTTTTCTTCAATTTAGGCCTAGGGCTCAAACCCACCTTTAATCTTCCATTTACAGGGATTTAACCAAGGATTTCATGTTAAAATGATGTAATTAAGCCACAAAACTTACCTCCAACGAAACCCGATGATTTCCTAGCAATCTCCCGTCCATTTCTTCTCTTGGAACTCAAAAATGGAGGTTTTGGGTATTAAACCCGCGACTGGTTCTGTTCTGTAATTAAACTCACTGCCAGTCAAATCTCTTCATCGCGTTCGCGACGCCTCTCACGCGTCCGCGAAGCTCTGCCCAAAATAACCTACGCGAACGCGACCTTCCATACGCGTTCACGATGCACATTTTCTTAGCCATCCGGAGATCCTTCTACGCGAACGCGGCCACGACCCACGCGTACGCGATGCCTAATGAATTCCCTCTACGCGAACGCGACCTTCCTCCACGCGTTCGCGATGCTTCATAGTCCTCCCAATACGCGAACGCGATACCTCCCTCGCGAATGCGATGCATGCTAAACCTGGCCTACGCGAACGCGGGCCTTGCCTTCGCGAACGCGAAGGCTAAATCACTGCCCAGTGATCTGCAATTTATAGCAGACCATTTCTTGTTTCAAAGTGCCGGATGATGGTCCGGATTCACCCCGAGGCCCCCGGGACCCCAACGAAAACCATCAACATACCCCAAAACATGATACGAACTTGTTCCAATCATAAAAACACCATCCTAAACATCAAAATCACCAATTACACACGGATTCAAGCCTAAGTTTCTTCAAAACTTCCGAATTACACATTCCATCAAAAACCCGACCAAACGACGTCCGAATGACCTGAAATTTTGCAGGCACATCCAAAATCACCTAACGGAGCTACTGCAACTGTCGGAATTCCATTCCGACCCCCGGATCAAAATCTCACCTACCGTTCGGATTTCGCCAAAATTCAACCTTAGCCAATTCAAGTCTATTTCTACACCGGGCCTCCAAATTCAATTCCGATCGCTCCCCTAAGTCACAAATCACCTCCCGGAACTAACCGAATCATCAGAATCCGATTCCGAGCCCTCTAACTAAATAGTCAACTCCGGGTTGACTTTCCTTATTCATGTTTCCTTCAAAAAGGCTATATGCCTCACTTTCAATCCAAATCACTCCTAACTCACCCGATAGACTCTAACACTGATATAAAAGCATAAAACATGAAATTACAATATAACGGGGTGGTAATTCCCGTGACGACGGGCCGGGTCGTCACATTCTCCCCTTCTTAAGCAAACGCTCGTCCTCGAGCGGGTCAAGAAAAATACCCGAAGTCTCAAACAAGTGAGGATATCTGCTTTGCATCTCCCGCTCGATCTCCCAAGTGGCCTCCTCAACGGGTCGACCTCTCCACTGAACCTTAACTGATGCAATCTCATTAGACCTCAATTTTCTCACCCGACGACCTAAAATAGCAATAGGCTCCACATCATAGGATAGATCACCATCAAGCTGAATGGTACTGAAGTCTAATACATGAGACGGATCTCCAATGTACTTCCGGAGCATAGACACATGGAATACTGGATGGACGCTGGATAAGCTGGGCGGCAAGGCTAACTCATATGCCACCTCTCCAACCCTCCTGAGTATCTCAAAAGGACCAATGTACCCGGGACTCAACTTCCCTTTCTTCCCAAACCTCATGACACCCTTCATAGGTGAAACCTTCAACAATACTCTGTCACCAACCATGAAAGACAACTCTCGAACTCTACGGTCCGCATAACTCTTCTCGCGAGACTGTGCTGTACGAAGCCTCTCCTGGATCAACTTTGCTCTATCCGGAGCATCCTGGACTAACTCAGTCCCTATCAATCTATCCTCACCAGGCTCAAACCATCCCACGGGGGATCTACACCGTCTGCCATACAACGCCTCGTACGGGGCCATCTGAATACTCGACTGATAACTGTCGTTGTAGGCAAACTCAGCAAGTGGTAAGAACTCATCCCACGAACCACCAAAGTCAATCACACAAGCTCGCAACATATCCTCCAGAATCTGAATAGTGCGCTCAGACTGTCCGTCTGTCTGGGGGTGAAATGCTGTACTCAACTCAACCCGTGTACCCATCTCTCACTGAAATGCTCTCCAAAACTGAGAAGTAAACTGGGTACCTCTGTCGGATATGATAGACACTGGGACCCCATGCAACCGGACAATCTCTCGAATAAGGTCGCTGCCAATCGCTCCGATGAGTAGGTAGTACTAACTGGAATGAAGTGAGCAGACTTGGTCAGCCTATCCACAATCACCCAAACAGAATCAAACTTCCTCGCTGTCCGAGGGAGTCCAGTAACAAAGTCCATAATGATCCTTTCCCACTTCCACTCGGGAATATCAATATGCTGAAACACGCCACCGGGTATCTGATGCTCGTACTTAACCTGCCGACAGTTGAGGCACCGTGATACATGTCTAACAATGTCCATCTTCATCTTTCTCCACCAATAGTGTTGTTTCAAATCTTGATACATCTTCGTGGCTCCTGGATGGATAGAATACCGCGAGCTATGGGCCTCCTCCAGGAATCAACTCACGAAGGCCATCAACATTGGGCACGCATATCCGGCCCTGCATCCTCAATACGCCGTCACTATCAATGGTGACATCTCTAGCATTATCATGCTGAACTCTATCCCTAAGGACAGCCAAATGTGGATCATCATACTGACGCTCACGAATACGATCATATAGAGATGACCGAGATAAAGCACAAGCCAATACCCTGCTGGGCTCCGAAATATCTAACCTCACTAGCCGATTGGCTAGCACCCGAACATCATAAGCAAATGGTCTCTCCTCAGCTGGAATATATGCCAAGCTCCCCATACTGACCGCCTTCCGGCTCAAAGCGTCGGCCACCACATTGGCCTTCCCCGGATGATATAATATAGTAATGTCAAAGGTCTTTCTGTTTGAACAAGTGCTGGAGACTACGATGGTCGGTATACACCTCACAAGACACACCGTACAAATAGTGCCTCCAAATCTTCAAGGCATGAACAATGGCGGCTAGCTCCAAATCATGAACATGATAGTTCTTCTCATGTGGCTTCAACTGCCGAGAAGCATAAGCAATAACTCTACCCTCCTGCATCAACACATATCCGATCCCAACTCTTGAAGCAACATAATACACCATGTAAGAACCCGAAGCTATTGGTAGTACCAACACTGGAGCCGTGGTCAAAGCTGTCTTGAGCTTCCGAAAGCTCTCCTCGCACTCATCCGACCACACAAATGGTGCACCCTTCTGGGTCAATCTAGTCAAAGAAGAAGCAATGGATGAAAATCCCTGAACAAACCGGCGATAATATCCCGCCAAGCCAAGAAAGCTCCTGATCTCTGTAGCTGAGGACGGTCTAGGCCAACTCTGCACCGCCTCTATCTTCTTCGGATCAACCTGAATACCATCACGAGACACCACATGTCCCATAAATGCTACGGACTCGAGCCAAAACTCGCACTTGGAGAATTTAGCATATAGCTTCTCCTCCCTCAATCTCTGCAACACAATACTCAAATGTTGAGCATGCTCCTCCTGACTACGGGAGTAGACTAGAATGTCATCAATGAACACAATCACAAATGAATCCAAATAGGGCTCGAACACACTGTTCATCAGATGCATAAATGTTGCTGGGGCGTTGGTCAGCCCAAAAGACATCACAAGAAACTCATAGTGACCATATCGGGTCCTGAATGCAGTCTTCATAATATCCGAGTCCCTGATCTTCAGCTGATGATAGCCTGAACGAAGATCGATCTTAGAAAACACTCTCGCACCCTGTAACTGATCAAACAAATCATCTATGCGCGGTAGAGGGTACTTGTTCTTCACCGTCACTTTGTTCAATTGCCTATAATCAATACACATTCGCATGGAACCATCTTTCTTTTTAACAAATAATACCGGCGCACCCCACGGAGACACACTAGGGCGGATGAAACCCTTATCCAGAAGCTCCTGAAGTTGCTCTTTCAGTTCTTTCAACTCAGCTGGTGCCATCCGATAAGGAGGAATGGATATGGGCTGAGTGCCCGACACCAAGTCAATGCCAAAATCAATATCCCTGTCCGGCGGCATGCCCGACAGGTCTGAGGGGAATACATCTGGAAAATCCCTCACAACAGGTACAGAATCAAGGCTAGGAGACTTAGCTCCAACATCTCTCACAAAAGCTAAGTACGATAAACACCCTTTTTCCACCATCTTCTGAGCTTTTAAGAACGAAATGACACGGCTAGGGACGAAATTATTCGAACCCCGCCACTCAATCTGAGAAATACCAGGAATGGCCAACGTAACTGTCTTAGCATGACAGTCCAATATAGCGTGGTACGGAGACAAGCCAGTCCATGCCTAATATCACATCGAAGTCCACCATCACTAACAATAACAGATCCACCTGGGTCTCCAGACCCCCAATAGAAATAACACAAGATCTATAGATATGATCCACAATAATCGTATCACCCACTAGGGTGGATACATGAACAAGCAAATCAAGACTACCACGAGTCGCACCCAAATGATGTGCAAAATAAGAGGACACCTATGAATATGTGGACCCCGAATCAAATAGAACAGAGGCATCTCTGTGACAGACAGAAATGATACATGTAATCACTGCATCGGAGGCAACCTGCATCACGCCTGCCAGGAAGTGCATAGAATCGTGTCTGGCCTCCACCAGATCTCTCCTCGCCTCTGGGGCGACCGCTAGAAGACTGACCTCCACCTCAACTAGCCTGAGATGGTGCTGAAGAGGAGGGCTGATCCTTCTGTTGAGTCTTGTCCCTACGAAGTCGAGGGCACCGTCTCCTCATGTGGCCAAACGCACCACACTCATAACAAGCACCATAACCTTTATCAAAATTTTCCAACATACCTAGAGACAGAGCCAACACAGCACACAACAGTGCAATCAATTAATCAATAACAACCTCCCTAACTTAGCTCGGAGCCATACATCATAAGAACCTCCACTCTACTCTGGGCGGCCTGAATGAGAAGGTCTAGATGAGCGACATCTGCTGTCACGACCCCAAATCTGGTCGTGATGGCGCCCAGCACATTGCTAAGCCAGCCTGACCAATCAATATCAACAACGGAGTTAGAAGCTCTCTTTAGCCCATTTAAGCATATTAAATCACGAAGCAACAACGATACATATAACGAAAACGGGGAACCAAATCCCAAAATATACCAACTCCCACAGACCGAAGGGTCAAGTGTCATGAGCCTCTACTGAACATAAGTGTATAATGGTTTACAAAATACCAAGTGCGGAAAGAAACATCAATACGGAATCAAAAGACAGTAAGAAGGAATATCGGGTCCTGCGGACTCTGCAGCTACCTCGAATATCCCACAGATGTCGCCTCGAACAGCTACCGGATCACTGCTGAGAGGTACCTGGATCTGCACACAAGGTGCAGGGAGTAAAATGAGTACTGCCAGACTCAGTGGTAATAAACAAGGGTAAGACAGCGCAGGTAAGAAATCCGCAATAAAGCACTATGTAAAGCTGTAATCAAATACCCTGTCACAGAATCAATATCAACTGTACCTGTACCAACAAGTACCAGCAAAACAGTATAACAGCTAGCGGATGTAGCTAAATGCAATGCAATGCATGATATGACCGCTACGGCGCGTAGCCCGATCCAATTTGGGTACCCGTGCTCACTGTGGGGGTTCAGACTCCGGAGGGGCTCCTACAGCCCAAGCACAATATCACCGCGGCGTGCAGTCCGATCCAACATATATACCACTGCGGCGCGCAGCCCGATCCACTACCAGTCAGCTAATATGCAAATACAGCCTCGCAGGCTCGAAAGTAGTTTTTGAAAACTCTTTTATCATTTTTCAGTTGAAAACAGAAATATCAAGTTCCAGAGATTGGAAATAGCATGATAACAGAAATAGCTACGGACTGGTAGTAACTAACATGTCAATATGATAAGACAATGGTAACGATCCTCGCGGGATCAAATAACTGGCTCACGGCCCACAAGTATACTCAACCATCCAAGAAGGAGGTTCAACGGCTCAAGAGTGGCCAATATCACAATATATAGTATGCAACTATCTGAGAAGGAGGTTCGACGGCTCAAGAATAGCCAATATCATAACACAGTGCTAACAAGTCGGACTAAGCCATAGTCCCCAATCACAATCGACCCCGCACTCACAAGTGAGTACGTGTCTCGCCGCTATACAACGTCACAAAGTGGTATACCGGGGTTTCGAACCCGCCGGTCATCACCCACATCTATTACTCACCTCAATACAGCGCGACGACTACTCCGTAATGCCCTTTCCATGAGAATCAGGCTCCACGCGCGTAGAATCTGATCAAATATAGTAAATACACAACAAATTAGGCCAATGGGACGACACCCAATCAATACAACTCAATTCACATCAGAATTCCCAAAGTTGTCAAAACCCGACTTTCGATACACTTCTCTAAAAATTACGAAAGTCGCATCAACATATTCCTCGTCTCGCCACGAGTCCGTACATATAAAATTTACCAAAATCGGAGCTCAAATGGCCTTTCAAATCCCAAAATTTCATTTTCAAAACAAAGCTCTAGTTCTTCAAGTTTTCACCCAAAATGAGTAATCTAGTTAGGATATTTGATGATAATCCCATATTATTGTCTAAAAATGACCACAAGTGACTTATCTCCAGTTTTCAGATGAATTCTTACTCATCAATCACCCAAAAAACGAGATTGAAGACTAGGGTGTAGAACCTTACCTCTTTGATGAAGAAGTTGTGATTGGGTTATTCGATTCTTGAAGATTGATGCAAGATTGGATGATTCAATGGTGAGTTCCCCCACTTTCTCTCTAAAATGCTCTCACCTCTCTCTAGAATACTCAGAAAATCACCCCAAAATGAACCCCAAAGCATATATATTGAAATGGGGTCGGGTTATAAAAACTGGGAAGAAAACCCTCCGAAGTCGGGTTTGCTGTAGCAGAACGGACCGCAGAATGAACATGCGGTCCGCAGAATGCACAGCAGAATCGACACCCAAAGCTGGGCTATTCTGGAACAATCTGCGGTCAAAATGCGGCCGCATAGTGCAATCTGCGACGCGTTCTGCGGTCGCAGATTTGACAGGTTCACATTTTTCCAGCCTTTGGTAATTTGATCATAACTTTGTGTAGGAATGTCCAAATGACGAACGGTTCGAAGCGTTGGAAACTAGACTCGTAGATCTTTAATTTGATAGGTTGTAAATCACTCAAATCCTTGTATAACCTGAGATATCATCGTTCAAAGTTAGGTCTTGGGCATACTCATTTACAACTTCGTCGATTATGAAATTTTCCAACTTCAAAAGTTCCCGCTAGCCATCCGAAATTACACCGAAGCCCCCGGGACCTCAAACAAACACGCCAACATATCCCATAAAATTATTAAAACTTGTTCCAATAAACAAAACACATCCATCAACATGAAAATCATCAAATCACAACGGATTCAAGCCTAAATTCCTTAAAACTTTCCGAAGTACACATTCGATCAAAAACCCGACCAAACGACGTCCGAATGACCTGAAATTTTGCGAACATATCCAAAATCAGATAGCGAAGCTACAGGAATTGCCGGAATTCCATTCCGACCCCCGGATCAAAATTTCACCTACCGTTCGGATTTCGCCAAAATTCAACCTTAGCCAATCCAAGCCTATTTCTACACCAGGCCTCCAAATTCAATTCCGATTGCTCCCCTAAGTCACAAATCACCTTCCGGAACTAACCGAATCATCAGAATCTGATTCCGAGCCCTCTAACTAAATAGTCAACTCCGGGTTGACTTCCCTTATTCAAGTTTCCTTCAAAAAGGCTATATGCCTCATTTTCAACCCAATTCACTCCTAACTCACCCAATAGACTCTAACACTGATATAAAATCATAAAACATGAAATTATAACATAACGGGGTGGAAATTCCCGTAACGACGGGCTAGGTCGTTACATTCTCCCCAACTTAAACAAACGCTCGTCCTCGAGCGGACTCAGAGTTGTACCAGAAGCAACCCAATAGCTGAATGACCTTACCAAGCATATATTCGGGCGATCATACGTCACCCTATCTCACACAAGTCCGAAAACACCATATAGTCAAAATTTCACAGCCCATCTGAACCATAAATCACATTGTACTTTCTGAAATCATATGCCAAATGCAAATCCCATGCCTATACTCAGGATACACTCGAATCCACTGCAATAACCCATATTCCCTACTCCCGGTGAGATCATATGATGTATCAACAACCCAATCACTCGAGATGATAGTCTCTAATCACAACAACTGGCCACAATCACCAAATACTAGCTGAAAAGCTCTTTCATTATATAGAGTCTTATTCCAACACCTCCATATCCTACCCACGGCAGCTGAAGCACGCGACTTACCGAACCCATCTCTCAGGTTAACCATTCGTGAATCTATTTCCCTTATTAAAACTCATACCACGATAGGTTTCAGAGCCAAACCTCGATTTTTTTACCTTTCTAACAAGCTAAGATCCAATATGCTCATATTCATTAATAACTCCAATGGTCATTTCGATTATAACACACCGCACTGGTTATATGACACCTCAACACCGGCCTAAGCCACGACGAGCACAACATAGGCTCCAATAGAAACGTCTGCACACACTCGAATCATGACAGCTCAAATCATGATAACTGTCTCCAGCAAAAGAGCTGCAATTCAATTCCTCCGTGCCATCATAACATATAACTGAGATCGCGTCTCGCATTATAGAAATAGAGTACCTGAATCCTTTTCGAGAGGTCATAACATCACGTGGCCTTGCCACGATTCATGATTCTATCCCAACATTATTACTCATGAAGCACCTCAAGCCACTAAGCTCTAAACGGTTAGCCACGCACAGATCTAGGTCTTGAACCCAAGCAATCAGCCTCACCCACGGTCCAACAATTAACGTATGCTATTAAATCCTGAAAGGACACAACCGATGTTCCATTCGCTAAGCGATACTTAAAACGATCCTTTCCTCATAATCTAGGAAATATTGTATACCAGGTAGCATATAACTAACTATATTTTCACGATATTCTGTTACGGCGTGCAACCCGCTCCAATGACATACCCGTGGCGGCGTGCCACCCGATCCAGATATCATACCTGTGGCGGCGTGCCACCCGATCCACGCATAAATCTCGCAAAAAAAGAAATGCATAACGAGTCAAATTTTCTCATTACAGCAAACATATATATAGAGCCTCAAGCTCGGCCACATGAAACGCATCTGACAACGTTTCTCAATACTGGAGCTGAATTAATGGTAGATACCTCTACACTAACATCCGCCCCTAAGGTCCAATCGACAAAGCAATGCCTACCAGCCGTCCGCTGGTCCTGGGTACAACTACTCTGTTGGAGCATACTCTGATGTTTTTCTGCTACGCAATTTGTGCCATTTTTCGACATAGTCCATATCACATTAGTCTAGACGACCTAACTTATGTCAACCAGTCTGAAATAAGGTATCATAACCCAAATTCATCATATCAAGCTAAGAGCTAAACGGTGCTGATACACACGATATACAACCACTGCATAGGTGGATTACGAGAACTTCTAGTCTCCAACACATAAATAACACATGAATCGCTATATTTGGTTCCACACTCCACTGTACGAATACATAACGCACATCAAGCGCCCATTCGTTCCACGAAAGCCATTCAAAAATTTCACTATGCCATCAACGACTCAATTATTATAGTCGATCCCACAAGAGAATACCACCATGCCATTAGATATTATCGGTTTACATTACCTTGTCCCTTTTGGACCATATTCCCTGCCAAATTACTAGAATAGCAATACCATTTTCTTAAATCATCAGAAAGATCGATTCTTAATTCACCTGCAGCTGTCCGCGCTGCTCAATATTTTTATTGACTTCCCATATATTATGAACTGATCTCAAAACCTAGAATATACCATTATCAACTTTCCATCACACATCGCATATGCCACACCACCCAAAGATAACATGGAAATTCATATTCCTTTCCTACGCCGCAAACATCGGCGTACTCAACTCGTCAAGGGCTTTCATGATCCCATATAGATAAAACTCATTACACATTCCCAGCCTCGCATACCAACAGGAAAAATACACTCATTTTCAAACCACGGTATAACACATCGCAAACTCTTTCTCCCAATTACATTGCATAAATTAAACCGCCAGGATTCAGTCCTTATACCCATATCAAGTTACACAACTGCCAGCACTCAAAAGCTTTGCTGCACAATATCTGCAAGACTCATCACTTCAAACACATACCATGAATTAATCGCATTCCTTATCATACTGCTTCAGTTTATTAACAAGTTGTTCCATTTACCCAGTTTCCTTTCTGATTCATCTCTAATTTCATATCAGTCTTTACTGTAGTACGACAATGCCTCAACCCTTTTTACCACACAAGACTCGTACACAAGACCATACTGTCTAAGACCCATAGGCCACTGAATACTCTCTCAGTGTTCCCATAAGTACCACGTTCTACCACACTTTATTTTGATGAACTTCCCGCGATTTTTAAATTGTTATCATTGCTTCCCAATACGGATACGTAGAATCCCATCCTTCACATGATATAACACAAGCCTTGATCTTCTCTAACGAAACCGCCATCTTTAGGCACATACACAAATCTTAAGGCACCTGACTGTTACAAGCAAAATCTTGAACACTGCAAAACCATTCTCGGGCATCATTCACCCTTATTCAGCTGTAATTCAACTGTCCCATTGAGTAGAACCACTCGTGTTTTGTTAGAACTCTGACATCGCAGAACATGATTACTTACAGATACAATGAGCCATCTTTCCTTTCTATACACCGAACATTCTCTACCAACAGTAGTTCAAAACATCCTAGTATTTCTTCAC
This sequence comes from Nicotiana noctiflora, assembly GCA_032618575.1. Lineage (NCBI taxonomy): Eukaryota > Viridiplantae > Streptophyta > Magnoliopsida > Solanales > Solanaceae > Nicotiana > Nicotiana noctiflora. The sequence goes on along the minus strand of JASVEL010002019.1, from coordinate 71,879 downwards.
ATCTACGAAGCGCCATAACCTTGTCGGAATCTTCCCAACATACTTAAAGACAGAATCAACATAGCACACAATAGTGCAAGCCATTCATCAAAGCACTTTCAACCACTCATATCATTATTACTCAAGTGATGCCGAAATGCTACAATGAGATTAAACTCAAGTCATTTACCATCCTTGACAGAGACTCGAATCATCAGAGACCTTAGCTTTTCTGCAATTTTTGCAAATATACACGCACCACCAATAAGCCCACTCTCTTTAGGTGACAGAAATCTTTCTAAGTCCCAAATTTTCCAAATATTTCGGCAGAGTTTCCTTTGTAAATTGGCCTATCCACCTGCCAGAGAATCACCAAAACCATCCTAGCAATACATTCACAACTCGACAAGACATCACAATGCATATCGACAACATTAGTCTCAATACTACACAAATCATATTATCATAATTGGTACATGAACATGCGTTGTACCTGCTCGAATCTTAACACATATCAACTACCTTTCAATTACACATGAGAATCAATCCACCTAACTCGCCTCAATTTAGCATTTCAGCACAATACCTTCCACCAGGATACACATAGCATAATCATTTTAGTCTTCCCGAGTTTGAACTCGTTCCACTACACATAAGGCACTTTCCCTTTCCGCTAAGAGGCAATGAACATATTTCTCACGCCCATAACTAGGGCTACATATCAAATCACAACAAGAACTGAATACCTTACAGCTCTCCCATTATTAAACTGCCATTTGCACAATAAAGATCAATATCGATCTTATGAACTTCATAATACCGGCTCGCGAAATTAGTACCTTGGTGCTCAAGCCATAAACAAAGATCAGGCCTCAAGTCCTCCCGACTGGCCCAACATGAATTCGCATAGATTATATCTTGCCCCTCGATCAGGGAATCGCAAGCCATAAGTCAATTATATTACTGAGCGCTCGATGCGTACACAGACGTGCGGAAGTAATTTCAAAATTATATCTCAAGCTGAATGAAGTGCGCACGATAAGAATTCCAAGAAATGTGAAGTGTTTCCTAAAGGTTCGCAGCCTTCCGAGGATAAGTACAGGCGTCCCCGTACCGATCCACAAGACTCTACTAACCGGCTCAAGACTCATGAGGCCTAGTAAACCTAGGCTCTGATACCAACTTGTCACGACCCCAAATCCAGTCGTGATGGCGCCCAGCACATTGCTAAGCCAGCCTGACCAATCAATATCAACAACGGAGCTAGAAGCTCTCTTTAGCCCATTTAAGCATATTAAATCACGAAGCAACATCGATACATATAACGAAAACGGGGAACCAAGTCCCAAAATATACCAACTCCCACAGACCGAAGGGTCAAGAGTCATGAGCCTCTACTGAACATAAGTGTATAATGGTTTACAAAATACCAAGTGCGGAAAGAAACATCAATACAGAATCAAAAGACAGTAAGAAGGAATATCGGGTCCTGCGGACTCTGCACCTACCTCGTATATCCCACAGATGTCGCCTCGTACAGCTACTGGATCACTGCTGAGAGGTACCTGGATCTGCACACAAGGTGCAGGGAGTAAAATGAGTATTGCCAGACTCAGTGGTAATAAACAAGGGTAAGACAGCGCAGATAAGAAATCCGCAATAAAGCACTATGTAAAGCTGTAATCAAATACCCTGTCACAGAATCAATATCAACTGTACCTGTACCAACAAGTACCAGCAAAACAGTATAACATCTAGCAGATGTAGCTAAATGCAATGCAATGCATGATTTGACCGCTACGGCGCGTAGCCCGATCCAATTTGGGTACCCGTGCTCACTGTGGGGGTTCAGACTCCGGAGGGGCTCCTACAGCCCAAGCACAATATCACCGCGGCGTGCAGTCCGATCCAACATATATACCGCTGCGGCGTGCAACCCGATCCACTACCAGTCAGCTAATATGCAAATACAGCCTCGCAGGCTCAAAAGTAGTTTTGAAAACCTTTTTATCATTTTTTAGTTGTTAAACAGTAATACCAAGTTCCAGAGATTGGAAATAGCATGATAACAGAAATAGCTACGGATCGGTAGTAACTAACATGTCAATATGATAATACAATGGTAACGATCCTCGCGGGATCAAATAACTTGCTCACGGCCCACAAGTATACTCAATCATCCAAGAAGGAGGTTCAACGGCTCAAGAGTGGCCAATATCACAATATATAGTATGCAACCATCCGAGAAGGAGGTTCGACGGCTCAAGAATAGCCAATATCATAACACAATGCCAACAAGTCGGACTAAGCCATAGTCCCCAATCACAATCGACCCCGCACTCACATGAGAGTACGTGTCTCGCCGCTATACAACGTCACAGAGTGGTATACCGGGGTTTCGAACCCGCTGGTCATCACCCACATCTATTACTCACCTCAATACAGCGCGACAACTACTCCGTAATGCCCTTGCCACGAGAATCAGGCTCCACACGCGTAGAATCTGATCAAATATAGTAAATACACAACAAATTAGGCCAATGGGACGACACCCAATCAATACAACTCAATTCACATCAAAATTCCCAAAGTTATCAAAACCCGACTTTCGATACACTTCTCGAAAAATTACGAAAGTCGCATCAACATATTCCTCGTCTTGCCACGAGTCCGTACATATAAAATTTACCAAAATCGGAGCTCAAATGGCCTTTCAAATCCCAAAATTTCATTTTCAAAACAAAGCTCTAGTTCTTCAAGCTTTCACCCAAAATGAGTAATCTAGTTAGGATATTTGATGATAATCCCATATTATTGTCTAAAAATGACCACAAGTGACTTATCTCCAGTTTTCAGATGAATTCTTACTCATCAATCACCCAAAAAAACGAGATTGAAGACTAGGGTGTAGAACCTTACATCTTTGATGAAGAAGTTGTGATTGGGTTATTCGATTCTTGAAGATTGATGCAAGATTGGATGATTCAATGGTGAGTTCCCCCACTTTCTCTCTAAAATGCTCTCACCTCTCTCTAGAATACTCAGAAAATCACCCCAAAATGAACCCCAAAGCATATATATTGAAATGGGGTCGGGTTATAAAAATTGGGAAGAAAACCCTCCGAAGTCGGGTTTGCTGTAGCAGAACGGACCGCAGAATGAACATGCGGTCCGCAGAATGCACAGCAGAATCGACACCCAAAGCTGGGCTATTCTGGAACAATCTGCGGTCAAAATGCGGCCGCATAGTGCAATCTGCGACGCGTTCTGCGGTCGCAGATTTGACAGGTTCACATTTTTCCAGCCTTTGGTAATTTGATCATAACTTTGTGTAGGAATGTCCAAATGACGAACGGTTCAAAGCGTTGGAAACTAGACTCGTAGATCTTTAAATTGATAGGTTGTAAATCACTCAAATCCTTGTATAACCTGAGATATCATCGTTCAAAGTTAGGTATTGGGCATACTCATTTACAACTTCGTCGATTATGAAATTTTCCAACTTCAAAAGTTCCCGTTAGCCATCCGAAATTACACCGAAGCCCCCGGGACCTCAAACAAACACGCCAACATATCCCATAAAATTATTAAAACTTGTTCCAATAAACAAAACACATCCATCAACATGAAAATCATCAAATCACAACGGATTCAAGCCTAAATTCCTTAAAACTTTCCGAAGTACATATTCGATCAAAAACCCGACCAAACGACGTCCGAATGACCTGAAATTTTGCGAACATATCCAAAATCACATAGCGAAGCTACAGGAATTGTCGGAATTCCATTCCGACCCCCGGATCAAAATTTCACCTACCGTTCGGATTTCGCCAAAATTCAACCTTAGCCAATTCAAGCCTATTTCTACACCAGGCCTCCAAATTCAACTCCGATTGCTCCCCTAAGTCACAAATCACCTCCCGGAACTAACCGAATCGTCAGAATCCGATTCCGAGCCCTCTAACTATATAGTCAACTCCGGGTTGACTTCCCTTATTCAAGTTTCCTTCAAAAAGGCTATATGCCTCATTTTCAACCCAATTCACTCCTAACTCACCCGATAGACTCTAACACTGATATAAAATCATAAAACATGAAATTATAACATAACGGGGTGGAAAGGTCTAGATGAGCGACCTATGCTCTGCTGGGAATGCCCTCTAGATGGAGCACCACTAAAACTGCCAGAACCACGAGGCCTCTTGGCCTCCCGCTCCTCTCTCTCTCTTGGCGACGATCCGCCTCAATGGAGCGTGCCATATCAACAACCTACTCAAAAGATGATGACAAAACTCGCTCTCTGGTCATAAGAATGCGGATAGAATAGTTGAGGCCATCTATGAACCTCCTGATCCTCTCCCTATCAGTAGGGATCATCCATGTGGCATGCCTAGCCAATTATGTGAATCTGAGCTCATACTGGGTCACAGACATGTCGCCCTGAATCAACCACTCGAACCGGCGACGTAGCTCCTCGCGACGAGACCGAGGTACATATTTCTCTAGAAAGAGAGTAGAGAACTGCTGCCATGTGAGAGGTGCTGCTCTTGCAGGCCTACGCCTCTCAAACTCCTCCCACCAATTAAATGCGGGACCAGTAAACTGAAAAGTAGTGAATGAAACTCTGCTGGACTCAAGAATACCAGCTGTATGTAGCATCCTCTGACACTTATCTAAGAAACTCTGGGCATCCTCGCCCTCAGCGCCACTGAAATGGGGTGGCTGGAGTCTACCAAATCTCTCTAGACGATGTTGCTCGTCGTGGGCCATGGCCTGAACCATATGCTCTGGAGCGGGTGCAGCTGGAGGAATAACTGGTGCAACCACCTAAGCGGGGACCGCCTCTGGAGTCTAAAGTCCCTGAACCACCTGCTCAGGTGTGTGAGCTGCAGGGGTCTGCTGACCACCCCTCGTTTGAGATGTCGCAGCAGTAGCGGTAGCTGATACTACCTGAGCCAAACCGGAACACACCGATAATATCTAGGCCAGAGTCTCCTGAAGACCAGGAATACCAATAGATACAGTCTGGGCCTGAACTGGGGCTGCTGGAGCATCAACCATCGGGGGCTGCTCCTGAACAGGTACAACAGGCGGGTCAGCTGGCACTGCCTCAGCCGCCCTACCTCTACCTCTAGCACGACCGCGCCCACGGCCTCTAACAGGTGGCAACGGAGGTCGTCCACCTCGTCCTGATGCTCGCGTTCTCGCCATCTGCGAGAGAATAGAATATAGAAGTTCAGTTCTCAGAACAACAAGATCGCACGACAGAGTTCAAGAAAAGTGAAGTGCTTCCTAAAGGTTCGCAACCTCCCGAGGATAAATACAAGCGTCCCCGTACCGATCCACAAGACTCTACTAACCGGCTAAGACTCATGAGGCCTAGTAAACCTAGGCTCTGATACCAACTTGTCACGACCCCAAATCTGGTCGTGATGGCGCCCAGCACATTGCTAAGCCAGCCTGACCAATCAATATCAACAACGGAGCTAGAAGCTCTCTTTAGCCCATTTAAGCATATTAATTCACGAAGCAACAGCGATACATATAACGAAAACGGGGAACCAAGTCCCATAATACATTAACTCTCATAGACCGAAGGGTCAAGAGTCTTGAGCCTCTACTGAACATAAGTATATAACGGTTTACAAGAATACCAAGTGCGGAAAGAAATGTCAATATGAATAGACAATGATAACGATCCTCGCGGGATCCAATATCTGGCTCACGGCCCACAAGTATACTCGACCGCCCAAGAAGGGGGTTCATCAGCTCAAGAGTGGCCAATATCACAATATATAGTATGCAACCATCCGAGAAGGAGGTTCGACGGCTCAAGAATAGCCTAATATCACAACACAGTATCAACAAGTCGGACTAAGCTATAGTCCCCAATCACAATCGACCCCGTACTCACATGAGAGTATGTGTCTCGCCGCTATACAGCGTCACAAAGTGGTATACTGGGGTTTCGAACCCGCTGGTCATCATCCACATCTATTACTCACCTCAATACAGCGCGACGACTACTCCGCAATGCCTTTGCCACGAGAATCAAGCTCCGCACGCGTAGAATCTGATCAAATACAGTAGAAATGCAACAAATTAGGCCAATGGGACAACACCCAATCAATACAACTCAATTTACATCAAAATTCCCAATTACACACGGATTCAAAACTTCCGAATTACACATTCCATCAAAAACCCGACCAAACGACGTCGGAATGACCTGAAAATTTTGCAGGCACATCCAAAATCACCTAACGGAGCTACTGCAACTGTCGGAATTCCATTCCGACTCTCGGATCAAAATCTCACCTACCGTTCGGATTTTGCCAAAATTCAACCTTAGCCAATTCAAGCCTATTTCTACACCGGGCCTCCAAATTCAATTCCGATCGCTCCCTTAAGTCACAAATCACCTCTCGGAACTAACCGAATCATCAGAATCCGATTCCGAGCCTTCTAACTAAATAGTCAACTCCGGTTGACTTTCCTTATTCAAGTTTCCTTCAAAAAGGCTATATGCCTCATTTTCAATCCAAATCACTCCTAACTCACCCGATAGACTCTAACACCGATATAAAAGCATAAAACATGAAATTGCAACATAACGAGGTGGTAATTCCCGTGACGACGGGCCGGGTCGTCACAACATTATTCCAGTCTTTTAATATTTTTGAACTAAATGGTTCTGGTAAATTTGAAAATATAAGTTTCTTATTTCTTTACTTTCCTCTATACTATATATTCCTTTATAGTAAAATTCTTTAAATGCACATGTATATTCGTCTATGTAACACATATTACATATTGCTAATTTTGACATTAAATTTCTATTTAATATTTTTTCTCTATGTTGTTCTACTTCTTCTGTTTCTGCACTACTAAATTCATTTCTTATAGTTGTTTCATATTTATGCAAAATTTCTATTGCCGTTGTAGCTTTCTCACCATCAAATTTTTTATCATTTCTTAATACTCCTAAGGCATCTTTAGTCATATTTTGTAACCATAATTTAGTCGTTCCTATTAACGTTCTTTCTATGTATTCTGGTACATCTGATATTCATATTTTATTGTCTATAATCTGTTTCGTCATGTATCCTACCCATAACTGGATTGTCTTATTTATATCTTTTACACAGTCTAGATCTAAGAAATTATGTTGTATTGTTGTTGGTATTTGTGTTGGAATCCACTTCGTATATCTTGGTTCTCTATCATTTCTATATGTTTTCTTATAATTATTTTCATAATTTATATAACTTTTTTGCTCTAATTGTATATCTTTTGTTCCTGATGTACTAGGTTTTTCATCTATTATAGCATTTATTTCTATACGATCATTTTTACCTTCTTCATTTTGTTCGACTTGTGCTATATTTTCTAAGAGTTCCGTATATGTTTCGCTTGTTTCTGAATAATTTTCTAAATCACTATTATTATATGGTTCATTTATTTCTTTTGTTCTAATTATTTATAACTTTTCTTCTTTTCCTTCTTGTAATTGTTCTTTGAATCTATTTATCTCAAGTTGTAATTTATTTTCTTGTTCTTTTTCTTTTTGTCTGGTTGCATATAGTTCTTTTAGCATGTTTAATTCTTTTTCTAATTCTATTATTTTAGCATTTTTTGTTTCTTCTATCTGTTTTATTTCTCTTTTTGATTGCTGTTTAATTTTTTTTTATCTCATATTTTCGATCTATTTCCTCATTTTCTCTTGTTATTCTTACTAAAGCAGTTAAGCTATCTTCTAGTTTTAGTGATTCTTTTTCAAACATTACATATAAGTTGTCTCCTATTTTCTTATATTTTCTTCCTATATTAGAAAATACAATTTTTATTTTTAGTCTTTCTGGGTTTTCATATGTTTTTTCGTCTACTGCAAATTCCTCTTTATTCATTTTTTAAGTTGTATTATTAATTTCCATTCTAATTCTGAGATTATATCTATAAGTTGTTCTAATCTATCATTATTATTTTTAGAGATTTTTAAGTAATTAAATTCACAATATAAACCATATAATTCATTTTTAATTTTATCGGCTTCTTTTAATCTGTCTTATTTATTACTATTATTACTACTATTTTAGTACTAGCTCTGATACCAAATTGGGGGGTTGGGTCTGGTAATTATGATAATAAGATTTAAAATATATCAAGGAGATAAAAATATTATATTAGGAATAAAATGGCTAGAAAAAGTTAAACCATACAACTTAGATAATGAACAACTAATCATACATTATGAAAATAAGAAAGTAACAATAAAAAGAACTATATTATAAATATGAAAATACATATACTAGTAAAAATAATAGTGGAAGGATACTACAATAGATACTACACACCTATGATAGGCACGGGATCAGAAGTAAATTTATGTAGATATAATTGCCTACCAGAAGAGAAATGGGAAAAATAGCAAATTGGGGGGTTGGGTCGGGTATAGCTCCGATTAGCTCTGTTATAGGTCGTTTAGATTGATTAGATTGATTACTTACTAATTGTGTTGGTAATTGATTAGATTTTTGATTCATTGCTGGTTAAATGCTAAATTATAATTTTCTTTAGCTAAAGTTTTTAGTAACAGTAATTTTTCTATATTTTTATTTAATGATTCTATGTGTGTGATTTTTTTTAGTTTGCATATAATTATCTAAATCATATTTCATATTTTGTTCGGTTTTAGTTATTTCAAGCATAGTTTCTGTCCAATAATTTAAATATTCGTAATTTATCATATCTTAGTCTGTTTCGGGTTCTGAATCCCATGTATTAGTGTAGTCATAATTATATACTCTTTCTAGTTCGTCATTATTATAGGCTTCTTCTAGTTCTTCTTGTTCTTTACTCCATTCTTGGTTAATTATTTCCGTTAAAACTAGATTTTCATATTCTTGAATCTGATTCCATATATTTTTTCTAATTTCAGGTTCGGTTATCTTTCTAAGTGCATAAAAGATTAATATCTTATAATTATCTGCCATTTCGTCTAGTATGTATGTTATCATTATTTCATGTATCGCTATTATTCTTATGATATTTCTTCTAATCTTCTTACTTTACTATCATATTCATCATATAATAATAAGATATAAAGAACAATTTTTCTGGTTACTACCATGGCCCTTTGCTCTAACCATTTACCCTAGCAATGTCCTCAACTGCGGTACTCCCTTAAACGGCATCTCCTCGCCTCACCGGTTTCCCATTAGGAGTGACTTAGCCTAGGTTTAATTTTAGCATACTTCTATGGCGAACTTGCTCAAATTATTCTTTATAGCATTATTATAACATGATGAAAGCTATAGTATTATAAGATGATTATCAGGAATATAAGAGTTTAGCTATGCATAATCATAAATGATTTTACCTGACTTTGTATCTCCTTTGAGTTCGACATATTTTGTTGAATCTAGCTTGTTTGAGAGAGTGTTTATGAAAGAGAGAATTTTTTTTTTTGATTTCTAATTTTCCGATTTCCGATGATCTCTTTACATCTTTCTGCTTGCTCCTTTATATAGAGGAGTAGGATGACTCTTACTATTCACATCTGACTCTTACTATTCACATGACCTTTACTATTCATTGGCCTTTACTATTCATGAATAGTAACTTGACTCTTACTATTTACGACTATATCTTCTACGACTCTGACTTTTTTACATAAAAAACAAAGAACTTTTCATAAAGAAAAGTAAATATTTCTTTTACATCTTTATCTGCTTTATTTTTTTTCTCTTTATGTCTCTTTCTGCTTTATCTTCTTTGTATCTTGTCGGCCGCTTGGTCTTCTCACATCTTTTCTCTTTGTCTTCTTTTGATCATTTCTTCGTTATGTCTCTTTCTTCTTTTTCTTTACGACTTTCTCGTCTTTTGAGTTATCTTCCACTAACTTCTTCAATTATTCTAACTGGACTTCTGGAATTACATTATCTTCTCCGTGACATTTCGAACATAAATGGTCTGGATATTTCTGGCTGATTATTCTGCAGTATCTTGCTAGTAAATCTTCTGAGATAAATCCTTTCCTTAATGCTCTGGTTGTCGATTGTCTTTCTGGATTTAATAGAGACATAATCCATTTTTGGATTTCTTCGATATCTGATTGTCGTTGTTCCTTTGAATTTGAATATATTAATAACTGGTCTCTTGAATAATAACTCCAAATAGCATTTCCATTTAGGTAATTATGTGCTAGCTCATTGATGATTGTAGATATTCCAATAATCCTTTTGTTTGCATAAAAGCTGGGTATTTCGCATTTAGGTATTTCTTGTTGTTGTCCTATCTCTTCTGGTATAATGTCACGACCCTAAATCCGGTCGTGATGGCGCCCAACACATTGCTAGGCCAGCCTGACCAATCAATAACAACGACGGAGCTGGAAGCTCGCTTTATCCCATTTAAGCATATCAAAAAACGAAACAACAGTGATACATATATCGAAAACGGGGAACCAAGTCCCAAAATATACCAACTCCCATAGACCGAAGGGTCAAGAGTCATGATCCTCTACTGAACATAAGTGCAATAGTGTTTACAAGATACTCAGTGCGGAAAGAAATAGCAACACAAAATCAAAAGACAACTAGAAGGGATGTTAGGTCTTGCGGACTCTACAGCTACCTCGACTATCCCGCAGAAACGCCTCTGAACAGCTATCGGGCCAGGACTGCTGAGAGGTACCTGGATCTGCACACAAGGTGCACGAAGTAAAATGAGTACTGTCAGACCCATTGGTAATAAACAGGGGTAAGACAGCGCAGATAAGAAATTCGCAATAAAGCACTATGTGAAGCTGTAATCAAATACCCTGTCACAGAATCAATATCAACTGTACACGTACCAACCGGTACCAGCAAAATAGTATAATAGCTAGCGGATGTAGCTAAATGCAATGCAATGCATGATATGACCGCTACGGCGCGTAGCCCGATCCAATTTGGGTACCCGTGCTCACCGTGGGGGTTCAGACTCCGGAGGGGCTCCTACAGCCCAAGCACAATATCACTGCGGCGTGCAGTCCGATCCAACATATATACCGCTGCGACGCGCAGCCCGATCCACTACCAGTTAGCTAATATGCAAATACAGCCTCGCAGGCTCAAAATTAGTTTTGAAAACATATTTTATCATTTTTCAGTTGAAAACAGTAATATCAAGTTCCGGAGATTGGAAATAACATGATAACAGAAATAGCTGCGGAATGGTAGTAAACTAGCATGTCAATATTACAAGACTATGATAATGATCCTCGCGGGATCCAATAACTGGCTCACAACCCACAAGTATACTCAACCATCCAAGAAGGAGGTTCAACGGCTCGAAAGTAGCCAATATCACAATATAGTATGCAACCATCCGAGAAGGAGGTTCGACGGCTCAAGAATAGCCTAATATCATAACCCAATATCAACAAGTCGGACTAAGCCATAGTCCCCAATCACAATCGACCACGCACTCACAAGAGAGTACGTGTCTCGCCGGTATACAGCGTCACAAAGTGGTATACCGGGGTTTCGAACCCGCTGGTCATCACCCACATCTATTACTCACCTCAATACAGCTCGACGACTAGTCCTCGATGCCCTTGCCATGAGGATCAAGCTCCACACGCGTAGAATCTGATCAAATATAGTAAATACACGTCAATTTAGACCAATGGGACGACACCCAATCAAAACAACTCAATTTACATCAAAATTCTCAAAGTTGTCAAAATCCGACTTTCGGTACACTTCTCGAAAAATTATGAAAGTTACATATTCGGAACCCTCATCTCAATACGAGTCTAGGCAAATGAAATTTACCAAAATCGGACTCCATTTGCCCACTCAAATTAGTGTTTTTCTTCAATTTTAGGCCTAGGGTTCAAACCCACCTTTAATCTTTCATTTACAGGAAATTAACCAAGTATTTCATGTTAAAATGATGTAATTAAGCCACAAAACTTACCTCTGACGAAACCCCGACGATTTACCAGCAATCTCCCGTGAGTCTCTCTCTAGAACTCAAAAAAAATGGTGTTTTTGGTGTTAAACCCGCGACTGACCAGTTCTGGTTTTTAATTTCACTGCCAGCCATTTTTCTTCATTGCGTTCGCGACGCCTCTCACGCGAACGCGATGCCTTATTCCAGTCCTTCATTGCAAACGCGACGCTCTTTCACGCGTCCGCGAAGGTCAACTTCCTAGCCTCCGGACTTTTCCTCTACGCGAAAGCGTAGGCTCTCACGCGAACGCGTGGCTTCGCCTATTCCTTCTTCGCGATCGCGGCCTAATTCCTCGCGAACGCGATGCGTTCCAACTCCCTCATACGCGAACGCGTTATCATCCCTCGCGAACGCGATGACCACTGACCTCGGCCTACGCGAACACGGAACTTGCCTTCGCGAACGTGAAGGCTTATTTTATGCCCAGTGATCTGCAATTTACAGCAGACCATTTCTTGCTTCCAAATGCCGGATGATGGTCCGGATTCACCCCGAGGCCACCGGGACCCCAACGAAAACCACCAAAATACTCCAAAACACGATACGGACTTATTCCAATCATAAAAACACCACCCTAAACATCAAAATCACCAATTACACACGGATTCAAGCCTAAGTTTCTTCAAAACTTCCGAATTACACATTCCATCAAAACCCGACCAAACGACGTCCAAATGACCTGAAATTTTTGCAGGCATATTCAAAATCACCTAACGGAGCTACTTCAACTGTCGGAATTACATTCCGACTCCCGGATCAAAATCTCACCTACCGTTCGGATTTCGCCAAAATTCAACCTTAGCCAATTCAAGCCTATTTCTACACCGGGCCTCCAAATTCAATTCTGATTGCTCCCCTAAGTCACAAATCGCCTCCCGGAACTAACCGCATCATCAGAATCCGATTCCGAGCCCTCTAACCAAATAGTCAACTCCGGGATGACTTTCCTGATTCAAGTTTCCTTCAAAAAGGCTATATGCCTCATTTTTAATCCAATTCACTCCTAACTCACCCGATAGACTCTAACACTGATATAAAACCATAAAACATGTAATTACAACATAACGGGGTGGTAATTCCCGTGACGACGGGCCGGGTCGTCACATTCGCCCCCTCTTAAGCAAACGCTCGTCCTCGAGCGTACCAGAGTGGTACTAGAAGCAACCCAATAACTCAATGACCTTACCAAGCATATATTCGGGCGATCACACGTCACCCTATCTCTCATAAGTCCGAAAACACTATATAGCTGAAATCTCACAGACCATATGAACCATAAACCACATTGCACTTTTCGAAATCATATACCAATTATTAATCCCATGCCTATACTCAGGATACACTAGAATCCACTGCAATAACCCATACTCACCACTCCGGGTGAGATCATATGATGTATCAAACAACCCAATCACTCGAGACAATAGTCTCTAATCACAACAATTTCCCATGATAGCCAAATACCAACTGAAAAACCTTTTTCATTAGATAGAGTCTTGTTCCAACACCTTCATATCATGCCCACGACAACCGAACACGTGATATATCGAACCCATCTCTCAGGTCAACCATTCATGAATCCATTTCACTTTTAACTGATACCACAACAGATTTTGGACCCAAATCTCGGTATTACCTTTCTAACCAACTGAAATCACATATACTCACTATTGGCTCTAACGATCATTTCGATTATAACACACCGCACTGGTGATTTGACACCTCAACACCGGCCTAAGCCACGACGAGCACAACATAGGCTCCAATAGAAACGTCTGAACACACTCAAATCATGACAACTGTCAGCTGCATTTCAATTCCTCTGTGCCATCATAACATAGAACTGAGATCGCGTCTCACATTATAGAAATAGAGTACCTGAATCCTCCTCGAGAGGTCATAACATCACGTGGCCTTGCCACGATTCATGATTCTATCCAAACACCATTGCTCATGGAGCACCTCAAGTTACCCAGCTTAAACGGTCAGCCACGCACATATTTAGGTCTGAACTCAAGCAATCGACCTCACCCACGGTGAAACAATTAATGTATGCTATCAAATTCTGAAAGAACACAGCCGATGTGACGTTCGCCAAGCCATATTCAATATGGACTTTTCCTCAGAAGACAGGAGTATTGTATACCAGGTAACATATAACTAACTCTATTTTTGCATTACACTGTTGCGGCGTGCAACCCGCTCCAATGGCATACCCGTGGCAGCGTGCCACCCAATCCAGATACCATACCCGTGGCGGCGTGCCACCCGATCCAAATAACCATACCTATGGCGGCGTGCCACCCGATCCATATAAAACCCTCGCAAAAGATATGCACATCGAGTCGAATTGCTCATTACAGTAAACATATATAGCCTCAAGCTCGGACACAAGAAACGTGTCAAACAAAGTTCCCCAATACCGGAACTAAATCTATGGTCGAAACCTCTGCACTGATATCCGCCACGAAGGCCCAACTGACAAAGCAATACCTACCAGCCATCTGCCGGTCCTGGGGTACAACTACGCTGCTGGAGCATACTCTGATGCACCCTGTTACGCAATCTGCGCCATACCATCATAGTCCATATCACATTAGTATAGACAACCCGATCCAATGACGACCAGTCAGCAATCAAGTATCATAATCCAAATTAGTCATATCCAGTTGAGAGAGAGCCACTAGAGCTTCCGATTTCCAATAATCACTAAACGGTGCCGATACACACGATATACAACCACTACATAGGCGGATTTACGAGACTTCAAGTCTCCAACACATATATAACACATGAATCACTATGCCTGATTCCGTACTTCATCGTACGAATACATAACGCACATCAAGCGTCCATTCATACCACGAAAGCCATTCGAAAGTTTCACTATGCCATTAGCGACTCAATTATTACAGTCGATCCAACAAGAGAATACCACTGATACCACAGTAGTAAAGAACAGGGCAAGTTACCACAAGAAAGCTAACTATACCATAAATACGAAAGTTTCCCTACAAAAGGGGTTGGCTTCAACAACCCATAAGGGACGGCTTGCCAAGCTACACAAATAGTTAATTTGTTTATAGTCTCAAAAGTTTTCCTACAAACGGGGCTGGCTTCAATTTGCGCTGGTGATGTTCATTATATTCTCCAACTGGATCTTCTATACAATCTTGGCAGGTGCAACCGAGATCCCATGGGCAGTGTCCAGTGAAAGGGCATTTGAACCACCACATTCGTTTCCCTTCGTTGTCAAAATATTGACACCAGTCATGTTCTTCCATGATGCTTTGGATATTCCAGAAGAATTCTCCATCGGGTTCTGGGTAAGTGTCTGTTGTATCTTTGGGTTGGATCATTTGGCAAGAAAAGATGGTTTTATTGGGTTTTTTGAGATGGGAATGGTCAAAGCTTATGCAAACGGTTTTGTCACTTCTTTTGGTAAAAGTTGGTTCACCAGATTGCAGAGATTCCTCTGATTCTCTTAGCTTCTCATAATTTGTGATCCATGAATCGGGAAGGATTTTGACAAGTTCATCTCTGGAAATTTGTCTGGGTATTTGGGTGCACATGGTGTTTCCTTTGGTAGCATCAATATTTAAGAGTAAAGCATTTTCTCCTCCGGTAGACAAAGATCCATGGCATGATTTTGGACTCGCCATGCCATTTGGTGGTGAAGGGTTGCTTGGATAGAATCTTTGGCTTGTGGTGCTCCTTGGATTTGGACTTGGATTTTTAAGGCTTCGTTTAGGTACGGGTCATAAAGGGACATGTTGAAATTTGGAAAGATAGTTATGAAGACAGTTCCAGCATTCAGGGTAACTTCGGTAGTACCCAAGTTTGCGTGTTGGTACTCCAAATATCGGGTATCTAGAAGAGAAAGTCGAGCTACAACAGGTTGACCTTTTCTTCCATGATATGTTAAAGCAATTCGGACAGCACCAAAATGGATATGGGTAAAACCATGAGCTCTCCATTGCCTAGGAAAATCATCTGGTATTTGAAGGGTGATAAATTGTTCCTCTCGAGTGGCAAGAATAGGATGCTGGTCAAGTTTTGAGGCAGCAACATATTCTTTGACTCCTTTTGGTCTATGTTGGACTAAGGAACGAATTTGGGTCCAGGGTGCAAAGGAATTTTTGGCAAACGCTGAGTAAGGGTTTATGAGGGGTAGTTCAGTAGAAGATACTTTTTGTTCATCGGGTAGGATATCTACTTCATAGAGGTAATCATATTTTTTGGACAAGGTTTTATGTAAAGTAGGAGACATATTCATTTTTGCAAGAGAAGAAGAAGAGGATGATGGAAATGACTCAGACATATTTAGTAAACTCGTCCTCCCTCTGAAAGGTGGGCTGGCTCTGATACCACAGTAGTGAAGAACAGGGCAACAGGGCAAGATACCACAAGAAAGCTAACTATACCATAAATACGAAAGTTTCCCTACAAAAGGGGTTGGCTTCAACAACCCATAAGGGACGGCTTGCCAAGCTACACAAACAGTTAATTTGTTTATAGTCTCAAAAGTTTTCCTACAAACGGGGTTGGCTTCAACAACCCATAAGGGACGGCTTGCCAAGCTACACAACTCGGAAAACTTTTGTACTATAACCAACGTTAGCTGTTTATAACTCAGAAAACTTTCGTACTATAATAAGATAACTTTCTTAAAGTATACTTACCCTATTTTTCATACATGGACCGGCCTTTCCATCCATTCGAAAGAAAGAACAAGAGAGAAATTTAGAAAGCACTCATAAGTAGTATTTCACAAAGGATTTTTTAAGATTTACAGGATGATTGCTAGATGATCCTACCAGTACTACAAGGCCTCCTTTATATAGGACTAGGAGGTTATTACAAGACAAACTTAATAGACAAAATAAACCTATCTTACATGGCAAACTTATCTTACAAGTGGGTCCTTCTAAACATGTGAAGGACTTTAGGCAAACAACTAAAAAACAACCGAAAACATGTGAAACGGGTGAAATATACATGGTGTAACATGTGAAAATATGCGGGAGCATGTGACGCCATGTGAAAGCATGATGATGCATGTGACGAAGCATGTGGAGGCATGTCTAAACATGTGAAAACAAGTTGAAGCGGGGCCCGGATAGTATGGAAAGATGTGGAAAATTTGTCTTGACATGGGTAGGATATTTTTGAGGTTTTTTGGTGGCTAATTTAGGATTATGGTGGGATTAGTAGGAAATCGGGTAATTATTCTTTGATGATTCCATGATTGTCTTCTAGGCATCTTTTCAATGACCTTGTGTAGTAACGCCTGGAACTTGACGGCCATTCTTCACAGTGCTCTTTCTCTTTTGGATTGAAAGATGTAATCCTCAGCCTTAGTCTGGAAATGTCTTGAGTGATTTTTTCTCGGATGACTTCGTATGGAGTTTGGTATTCTTTTGTTGCTGCCCGGACTCTTTCCCAGTGAGGATGACTGTTTGTATAATTCCAGCTTGCCCAATCTTTTGGCCATATTTCTTTCGGGATGCATCTATTTTGCTGAAAAAGGATTCTTTGTGCCTCGCTATATTCTTCCTCCATTGATAAAATGGACACGGGAAATTTCCACCAAAATGATGCTTCTGCTTGTGCCCGGACTTTTCCATTAATAATCTTTACTGGCCTATGAAACATGAATACCTTTGCCGTGTAGGAATCACTGAAACATTTAATCCAGTGTCTTCTAGGTTTGAACCATTGCAAAAATATTTTAAGAGCTGGTGCAATGTTATCAAACTCTTTGAAGACGTTGCATTTGAATTCCATGAAAATATAATACTGATGGCATAGGTACCATAAAAACCATAATAGTTCTTGTGGAAAATCCTTGGCTTGAGCTATGAATATATGGCAGAACGGATATTCCGGATTCACTCCGTAAGGCTTGAGAATAGATCCTCCATGTTGTCGGAAAACCTCGAGCTCATAATAAGTTCTTCTTTCAATAAGAATTGATGGATCAAAGGGATCCATGAGGTTGAACAATTCCGGCGGATGATCTGCTGGCTTTAATGAAACTTGTTCCTGGTAAACTGGAAAACATGAAGATGTGACCGATTAGCTTTTCCTTTGACTTCAATTTTGCTGGGGAAAATCTCCTTGAAAATTCTTCCGGTCGGGACAGAAAATCTGCGAGAATATTATCCTTTCCTTTCAGATGCCTGACTTGAAACTTGTATGGAGAGAACCATTGAGCCCACTTGAGAATCTGAGGATTGGGAATAATTTTTGCATTTAGATGAATCATCTTCGGGAAAGCCTTCATATCCATTTCAATCAGGGAATTCTGTATGAATAAGGAAGAAATAGAATTTCTTGATTCCATTCTTTACTGCAAGAATTTCCTTGAAAGTGGAGTGATAATGTTGCTCGGCATCTTTGAACTTTCCACTGGCGTATCCGCATATTTTCCTCTGGCCATCTTTTTCTTCAAATAGAACAGCACTCCAATATTCATTGCTGGCATCTGTCTGCAATATCTTCTTACCGTCCGAAGGGATATAGAGGGACTTGACATTTTTAGAAATCTCCTTTATTTTCCGGACTGCTTCATCTTGTTTCTTTCCCCATGGAGGAGCATTTTTCTTGAGCATCTCTGTAAGTGGAGAAATGTATGTAGAGATATTTGGAATAAAATCTCTTACATAATTTAGTATGCCCAGAAATTGTTGGATCTGCTTTGTTGAGAAGTTAGTATCCGGAAATTTGAGTAGTTCCTGACATATATGGGGTCCTGGACTATATTCACCTTGCACAAAATGCATTCCAAGAAAATCAATTTCCTTTTGAGCAAGAACCATCTTTTTGGCTGAGAGCATGATCCCGTATTGTGTTATCAATGCCTCAAACTGACGAAGCAAGTTGATATGTTCTTCAAATGTCACACTAAATAACAGGATGTCATCAATGTAAACTAGGGAGGTATGGAGGATGGGTTGGAATATTTTTATCATGGCTTTTTGGAATAAAGAAGGTGCAGTTTTTAATCCAAAGGGCATAACTTTCCATTTGGAAGTGATGATCGGGGATGCAAAATCCTGTTTTGGGTCTTTCTTCAGGGTGAATTCCTAATTGCCAAAATCCTGACTTTAAATCAAACTTAGAAAAATATTTGGCCTTGGCTAGGCGGGAGAAAAGGGTGAGTTTATTTGGAATAGGGAATTTGTCATCTTGGAGGAAATGGTTAAGTGGCTGGTAGTTGATGACTAACCTGAGTTTTCCTCTTGTTTGTTCAGCTCTTTTGTTGACATAAAATGCTTCGCATGCCCATTGTGAGTCTGATGGCTCTATCAGATCAAATTCCAAAAGCTCTTCACATTCTTTCTTTGCGAGTTGCAGATGATCTGGATTCATCCCTGAATGACTGGCTTTTGTTGGATTGATGTTTTCATTCTTCTTGAAAGGGAGCTTGATAAAATATTCTTCATTTTTCCATAGAGGGCGTTTCCCTTTCATCATGAAGTCCTTGTGAGAATCGGCACATGATTGTTCAATGAGATTTTGCTCGACCTCCTTGATCTGTTCGTCTTTAGTGATTTGGAATAGCCTCGGGATTTCAGAATAGGGCCTGAACTGCTTTTTAAAAGCTATCCCATTAGCCTTGATATGGAGTTGATCTCTGAGCTGTCTGTAGATGTCGAATCCAATAATAAGATCTTTTCCTGGTACATCAGATCCTAGCAGCTTCGTCCCGAGCTTCAATCCTGGAAAGAACTCAATGGTGATCGGGTGCTTTGTAATGACAGTTGTGGTCAAGATCGCATTTGATGCAGTGTTGAAATCCTTAAAATGCGGTACCCATTGATCTTCAGGAAAAACAGCTGGATTTATAAGTGAGGAAGCAGCTCCGGTATCAATGAAAGCAATAACTCGAGTTGGTTTGTCCCACTTGGATGAATAGATTTTGACTTCTACTTGAGGAACAACAGTAAGAGCATTGATCTCCTCTTTAGCCTCGATTATTGGTTCTGAGATTTGGTAATTGCCTTGCTCTTCATAGATATCAAGGGAGAATAAAGTTTCTTCATTAGGTTCATCATCCACAGAGAATATGGATTCAAGGTCCTCCTCCTTTCCAAGATGTATACCAGTGTAATCTTCAATCTCTTGAATGAGTTTGACAGACCTTCTTGATTGTGGACAATTTTTTGCAAAATGTCCAATCTTATGGCAAATAAAACACCTGTTCTTCTTGTGAAAATTTTCTGGCCTTCTCCGTCTGAAATATTTTGTGCGTCTCTTGGACCTTGACTTTCCATCTGGAATTCTTGGCCATTTGAACCTTCTGAATTCTCTCCTTCGCCTAGATGTGCGGCAAGAACATCCTGATCCGGTGATTAGATCAGATTTGCGGCATGCTTTGTCAAGTGCTGGATTGTGTTGGATAATTTGTTTCAGGGCAGAGCGCTTCGTACAGATATCATCTAATGCAACGAAAATAGCTTGCCTGATGTAACCAATTTGTGGGATGGTTATGGACTGGAACTTTTCTTCAATGATGGTCATGGTTCGACTTGCCAGCAATTTTGGAAGAGAAGATACAAAGGCTTGCTTTAGATTGATATCTCCTCCAATCTCGAAGTATATCTTTGCCATTTTATGAAAATGTCTATCAATGTCATTTCTGTCGAATGACACGCACTTCATCTCGAACAGTTGCCTCCGCATTTTCTCCTGTCTTTGGCCAGCATCTCCGCAAAAACTTCATGTAGGATTCTGATGTTGAAAGCAAAATCCCGGGAAGTAAGAAAAGCATTTTTGTCTTGAATTCCAAGTGCATTCCACCAGTCTCTGAGGATTCCTGAGAATCGTGAAGTGAGTTCTGAAAGGATGATATACTTTTCTCGCTCCACCAAATTTCCGGTCACCATCCAAGTATAGAAGTCTTGGATCCGTTGAGGCCATTTTGAAACCTTGACATCATCTAAGGTGAAAGTGTGGAAACCAGTTCCAACTGGCTTTGACGCCATAGGCTCATATCTTCTTTCTGGGATTGGTTCATCCGTCATGCTTTCTTGTTCATCATCTACTTCAGATATTTCTGGATCTCTTGGCTGGTTTACAAATATTGGGGGATCATCTCCTTCGGAAGATTCCGTTGTGGATTCATTGCTTGCTCGAGAACTATCTTCCATGGATTCGTCTTCTGATGAGTTTAGTGATTCTGACCATGGGGTATCTTCTTCTGATATGTATCTTGGCTGAGAGACATAGAAGTCTGGAGCCTTCTGGTCGGAAATCATCAGATTGTCAAGATTTGATTCTTTTGAACTTTCTCCTTGGTCACGCCTTTTCTTGGTTTGTTTCTTTGCTTGCAATGGCATCTTTCCTTTCCCAAACCATTTTTGCGATATCAAAATCATTTTCTTCTTTTGTTGGTCGGGTGAAAGAGATTGGATTTTTTGAGGTTGATGGAAAAGTAGAGAAGGTATGGTCTAATTTGGGTGGTGAATATGCTCGTGATGATATGGGGAAGAAGGTAGGTTTCGAAGAGAATGATGAGGTTCTTTGTGGCTCATAGTGATCATTTCTCAGAAGCTGAATTTGTTCTTTGAGGGAAATCGTCTCCTGTTGTTGTTGTTGGAAAAATTGGAAAAGTGAAGTTCCTTGGCGGACAAATCTCATATTGTAAATTTGCCAACCTTAATTCCAAAGCTTTGATCAGTCCTGCATGTTGAGACGATGACCGCTCCACCTTTTTCTCAATTGTTTCCACTTTGCTCATCAACTTGTTTTGTGCATGGGCCACATTTTTTATGGTGTTTCCAATATTATTGAGCACTTTGTTCTGGCAGATGGAATTTCTGATTGCCAGTTCATTGTTGCTTCAATATCACTTGTTGGGGTTTTTTCTCCAGACGGTAGTATTATGTTCTTTTTGGGGATTTTTGGAGCATGGCTGATACCCTCTTTTTCAAAAGGTTGTAGTGGAGGAAAATCCTGGGAGTGACTAGAACTTGAAGGGCTCATCATGAATATTTGCGGGTGTGTGGAACTTTGGATTGATGGAGTTTTAGGCTCAGGTGGCTTTTTAGGTTTTGGGGTGTGAGATGATGTTGGTTCGGATTTGGGCATGGTTTCACTATCCTCCCAGCTAGGGGTGAATTTTTCAGGTAGTTTCGGCCATTCTTGGGGTTTGTAACTGACAAGAAATTCATATTTACCTGGACGGCTTAATGAGCCAATCGAAAGATCTTTATTCTCATATCTGGCTCGAAATTTTCTTTCAGTAGTTTTCCCCTTTTTCTTGGATTTAGATTTACGCTGGTGATGTTCATTATATTCTCCAACTGGATCTTCTATACAATCTTGGCAGGTGCAACCGAGATCCCATGGGCAGTGTCCAGTGAAAGGGCATTTGAACCACCACATTCTTTTCCCTTTGTTGTCAAAATATTGGCACCAGTCATGTTCTTCCATGATGCTTTGGATATTCCAGAAGAATTCTCCATCGGGTTCTGGGTAAGTGTCTGTTGTATCTTTGGGTTGGATCATTTGGCAAGAAAAGATGGTTTTATTGGGTTTTTTGAGATGGGAATGGTCAAAGCTTATGCAAACAGTTTTGTCACTTCTTTTGGTAAAAGTTGGTTCACCAGATTGCAGAGATTCCTCTGATTCTCTTAGCTTCTCATAATTTGTGATCCATGAATCGGGAAGGATTTTGACAAGTTCATCTCTGGAAATTTGTCTGGGTATTTGGGTGCACATGGTGTTTCCTTTGGTAGCATCAATATTTAAGAGCAAAGCATTTTCTCCTCCGGTAGACAAAGATCCATGGCATGATTTTGGACTCGCCATGCCATTTGGTGGTGAAGGGTTGCTTGGATAGAATCTTTGGCTTGTGGTGCTCCTTGGATTTGGACTTGGATTTTTAAGGCTTCGGTTAGGTACGGGTCATAAAGGGACATGTTGAAATTTGGAAAGATAGTTATGAAGACAGTTCCAGCATTCAGGGTAACTTCGGCAATACCCAAGTTTGCGTGTTGGTACTCCAAATATCGGGTATCTAGAAGAGAAAGTCGAGCTACAACAGGTTGACCTTTTCTTCCATGATATGTTAAAGCGATTCGAACAGCACCAAAATGGATATGGGTAAAACCATGAGCTCTCCATTGCCTAGGAAAATCATGTGGTATTTGAAGGGTGATAAATTGTTCCTCTCGAGTGGCAAGAATAGGATGCTGGTCAAGTTTTGAGGCAGCAACATATTCTTTGACTCCTTTTGGTTTATGTTGGACTAAGGAACGAATTTGGGTCCAAGGTGCAAAGGATTTTTTGGCAAACGCTGAGTAAGGGTTTATGAGGGGTAGTTCAATGGAAGATACTTTTTGTTCATCGGGTAGGATATCTACTTCATAGAGGTAATCATATTTTTTGGACAAGGTTTTATGTAAAGTGGGAGACATATTCATTTTTGCAAGAGAAGAAGAAGAGGATGATGGAAATGACTCAGACATATTTAGTAAACTGTTCCTCCCTCCGAAAGGATGGGCTGGCTCTGATACCACAGTAGTAAAGAACAGGGCAAGATACCACAAGAAAGCTAACTATACCATAAATACGAAAGTTTCCCTACAAAAGGGGCTGGCTTCAACAACCCATAAGGGACGGCTTGCCAAGCTACACAAACAGTTAATTTGTTTATAGTCTCAAAAGTTTTCCTACAAACGGGGCTGGCTTCAACAACCCATAAGGGACGGCTTGCCAAGCTACACAACTCGGAAAACTTTTGTACTATAACCAACGTTAGCTGTTTATAACTCAGAAAACTTTCGTACTATAATAAGATAACTTTCTTAAAGTATACTTACCCTATTTTTCATACATGGACCGGCCTTTCCATCCATTCGAAAGAAAGAACAAGAGAGAAATTTAGAAAGCACTCATAAGTAGTATTTCACAAAGGATTTTTTAAGATTTACAGGATGATTGCTAGATGATCCTACCAGTACTACAAGGCCTCCTTTATATAGGACTAGGAGGTTATTACAAGACAAACTTAATAGATAAAATAAACATATCTTACATGGCAAACTTATCTTATAAGTGGGTCCTTCTAAACATGTGAGGGACTTTAGGCAAACAACTAAAAAACAACCGAAAACATGTGAAACGGGTGAAATATACATGGTGTAACATGTGAAAATATGCGGGAGCATGTGACGCCATGTGAAAGCATGATGATGCATGTGACGAAGCATGTGGAGGCATGTCTAAACATGTGAAAACAAGTTGAAGCGGGGCCCGGATAGTATGGAAAGATGTGGAAAATTTGTCTTGACATGGGTAGGATATTTTTGAGGTTTTTTGGCGGCTAATTTAGGATTATGGTGGGATTAGTAGGAAATCAGGTAATTATTCTTTGATGATTCCATGATTGTCTTCTAGGCATCTTTTCAATGACCTTGTGTAGTAACGCCTGGAACTTGACGGCCATTCTTCACAGTGCTCTTTCTCTTTTGGATTGAAAGATGTAATCCTCAGCCTTAGTCTGGAAATGTCTTGAGTGATTTTTTCTCGGATGACTTCGTATGGAGTTTGGTATTCTTTTGCTGCTGCCCGGACTCTTTCCCGGTGAGGATGACTGTTTGTATAATTCCAGCTTGCCCAATCTTTTGGCCATATTTCTTTCGGGATGCATCTATTTTGCTGAAAAAGGATTCTTTGTGCCTCGCTATATTCTTCCTCCATTGATAAAATGGACACGGGAAATTTCCACCAAAATGATGCTTCTGCTTGTGCCTGGACTTTTCCATTAATAATCTTTACTGGCCTATGAAACATGAACACCTTCGCTGTGTAGGAATCACTGAAACATTTAATCCAGTATCTTCTAGGTTTGAACCATTGCAAAAATATTCTAAGAGCTGGTGCAATATTATCAAACTCTTTGAAGACGTTGCATTTGAATTCCATGAAAATATAATATTGATGGCATAGGTACCAGAAAAACCATAATAGTTCTTGTGGAAAATCCTTGGCTTGAGCTATGAATATATGGCATAACGGATATTCCGGATTCACTCCGTAAGGCTTGAGAATAGATCCTCCATGTTGTCGAAAAACCTCGAGCTCATAATAAGTTCTTCTTTCAATAAGAATTGATGGATCAAAGGGATCCATGAGGTTGAACAATTCCGGCGGATGATCTGTTGGCTTTAATGAACTTGTTCCTGGTAAACTGGAAAACATGAAGATGTGACTGATTAGCTTTTCCTTTGACTTCAATTTTGCTTGGGAAAATCTCCTTGAAAATTATTCCGGTCGGGACAGAAAATCTCCGAGAATATTATCCTTTCCTTTCAGATGCCTGACTTGAAACTTGTATGGAGAGAACCATTGAGCCCACCTGAGAATCTGAGGATTGGGAATAATTTTTGCATTTAGATGAATCATTTTCGGGAAAGCCCTCATATCCATTTCAATCAGGAATTCTGTATGAATAAGGAAGAAATTGAATTTCTTGATTCCATTCTTTACTGCAAGAATTTCCTTGAAAGTGGAGTGATAATGTTGCTCGGCATCTTTGAACTTTCCACTGGCGTATCCGCATATTTTCCTCTGGCCATCTTTTTCTTCAAATAGAACAGCACTCCAATATTCATTACTGGCATCAGTCTGCAATATCTTCTTACCATCTGAAGGGATATAGAGGGACTTGACATTTTTAGAAATCTCCTTTATTTCCTTGACTGCTTCATCTTGTTTCTTTCCCCATGGAGGAGCATTTTTCTTGAGCATCTCCGTAAGTGGAGAAATGTATGTAGAGATATTTGGGATAAAATCTCTTACATAATTTATTATGCCCAGAAATTGTTGGATCTGCTTTGTTGTGAAGTTGGTATCCGGAAATTTGTGTAGTTCCTGACATATATGGGGTCCTGGACTATATTCACCTTGCACAAAATGCATTCCAAGAAAATCAATTTCCTTTTGAGCAAGAACCATCTTTTTGGCTGAGAGCATGATCCCGTATTGTGTTACCAATGCCTCAAACTGACGAAGCAAGTTGATATGTTCTTCAAATGTCACACTAAATAACAGGATGTCATCAATGTAAACTAGGGAGGTATGGAGGATGGGTTGGAATATTTTTATCATGGCTTTTTGGAATAAAGAAGGTGCAGCTTTCAATCCAAAGGGCATAACTTTCCATTGGAAGTGATGATCGGGGATGCAAAATCCTGTTTTCGGTCTTTCTTCAGGGTGGATTCCTAATTGCCAAAATCCTGACTTTAAATCAAACTTAGAAAAATATTTGGCCTTGGCTAGGTGGGAGAAAAGGGTGAGTTTATTTGGAATAGGGAATTTGTCATCTTGGAGGAAATGGTTAAGTGGTTGGTAGTTGATGACTAACCTGAGTTTTCCTCTTGTTTGTTCAGCTCTTTTGTTGACATAAAATGCTTCGCATGCCCATTGTGAGTCTGATGGCTCTATCAGATCAAATTCCAAAAGCTCTTCACATTCTTTCTTTGCGAGTTGCAGATGATCTGGATTCATCCCTGAATGACTGGCTTTTGTTGGATTGATGTTTTCATTCTTCTTGAAAGGGAGCTTGATAAAAAATTCTTCATTTTTCCATAGAGGGCGTTTCCCTTTCATCATGAAGTCCTTGTGAGAATCGGCACATGATTGTTCAATGAGATTTTGCTCGATCTCCTTGATCTGTTCGTCCTTGGTGATTTGGAATAGCCTCGGGATTTCAGAATAAGGCCTGAACTGCTTTTTAAAAGCTATCCCATTAGCCTTGATATGGAGCCGATCTCTGAGCTGTCTGTAGATGTCAAATCCAATAATAAGATCTTTTCCTGGTACATCAGATCCTAGCAGCTTCGTCCTGAGCTTCAATCCTGGAAAGAACTCAATGGTGATCGGGTGCTTTGTAATGACAGTTGTTGTTAGGATCGCATTTGATGCAGTGTTGAAATCCTTAAAATGCGGTACCCATTGATCTTCAGGAAAAACAGCTGGATTTATAAGTGAGGAAGTAGCTCCGGTATCAATGAAAGCAATAACTCGAGTTGGTTTGTCCCACTTGGATGAATAAATTTTGACTTCTACTTAAGGAACAACAGTAAGAGCATTGATCTCCTCTTTAGCCTCGATTATTGGTTCTGAGATTTGGTAATTGCCTTGCTCTTCATAGATATCAAGGGAGAATAAAGTTTCTTCATTAGGTTCATCATCCACAGAGAATATGGATTCAAGGTCCTCCTCCTTTCCAAGATGTATACCATTGTAATCTTCAATCTCTTGAATGAGTTTGACAGATCTTCTTGATTGTGGACAATTTTTTGCAAAATGTCCAATCTTATGGCAAATAAAACACCTGTTCTTCTTGTGAAAATTTCCTGGCCTTCTCCGTCTGAAATATTTTGTGCGTCTCTTGGACCTTGACTTTCCATCTGGAATTCTTGGCCATTTGAACCTTCTGAATTCTCTCCTTCGCCTAGATGTGCGGCAAGAACATCCTGATCCGGTGATTAGATCAGATTTGCGGCATGCTTTGTCAAGTGCTGGATTGTGTTGGATAATTTGTTTCAGGGCAGAGCGCTTCGTACATATATCATCTAATGCAACGAAAATAGCTTGCCTGATGTAACCAATTTGTGGGATGGTTATGGACTGGAACTTTTCTTCAATGATGGTCATGGTTCGACTTGCCAGCAATTTTGGAAGAGAAGATACAAAGGCTTGCTTTAGATTGATATCTCATCCAATCTCGAAGTATATCTTTGCCATTTTTTGAAAATGTCTATCAATGTCATTTCTGTCGAATGACACGCACTTCATCTCGAACAGTTGCCTCCGCATTTTCTCCTGTCTTTGGCCAGCATCTCCGCAAAAACTTCATGTAGGATTCTGATGTTGAAAGCAAAATCCCGGGAAGTAAGAAAAGCATTTTTGTCTTGAATTCCAAGTGCATTCCACCAGTCTCTGAGGATTCCTGAGAATCGTGAAGTGAGTTCTGAAAGGATGATATACTTTTCTCGCTCCACCAAATTTCCGGTCACCATCCAAGTATAGAAGTCTTGGATCCGTTGAGGCCATTTTGAAACCTTGACATCATCTAAGGTGAAAGTGTGGAAACCAGTTCCAACTGGCTTTGACGCCATAGGCTCATATCTTCTTTCTGGGATTGGTTCATCCGTCATGCCTTCTTGTTCATCATCTACTTCAGATATTTCTGGATCTCTTGGCTGGTTTACAAATATTGGGGGATCATCTCCTTCGGAAGATTCCGTTGTGGATTCATTGCTTGCTCGAGAACTATCTTCCATGGATTCGTCTTCTGATGAGTTTAGTGATTCTGACCATGGGGTATCTTCTTCTGATATGTATCTTGGCTGAGAGACATAGAAGTCTGGAGCCTTCTGGTCGGAAATCATCAGATTGTCAGGATTTGATCCTTTTGAACTTTCTCCTTGGTCTCGCCTTTTCTTGGTTTGTTTCTTTGCTGCAATGGCATCTTTCCTTTCCCAAACCATTTTTGCGATATCAAAATCATCTTCTTCTTTTGTTGGTCGGGCGAAAGAGATTGGATTTTTTGAGGTTGATGGAAAAGTAGAGAAGGTATGGTCTAATTTGGGTGGTGAATATGCTCGTGATGACATGGGGAAGAAGGTAGGTTTTGAAGAGAATGATGAGGTTCTTTGTGGCTCATAGTGATCATTTCTCAGAAGCTGAATTTGTTCTTTGAGGGAAATCGTCTCCTGTTGTTGTTGTTGGAAAAATTGGAAAAGTGAAGTTCCTGGCGGACAAATCTCATATTGTAAATTTGCCAACCTTAATTCCAAAGCTTTGATCAGTCCTGCATGTTGAGACGATGACCGCTCCACCTTTTTCTCAATTGTTTCCACTTTGCTCATCAACTTGTTTTGTGCATGGGCCACATTTTTTATGGTGTTTCCAATATTATTGAGCACTTTGTTCCGGCAGATGGAATTTTCTGATTGCCAGTTCATTGTTGCTTCAATATCACTTGTTGGGGTTTTTTCTCCAGACGGTAGTACTATGTTCTTTTTGGGGATTTTTGGAGCATGGCTGATACCCTCCTTTTCAAAAGGTTGTAGTGGAGGAAAATCTTGGGAGTGACTAGAACTTGAAGGGCTCATCATGAATATTTGCGGGTGTGTGGAACTTTGGATTGATGGAGTTTTAGGCTCAGGTGGCTTTTTAGGTTTTGGGGTGTGAGATGATGTTGGTTTTTCAGTCGAAAACAGTAATATCAAGTTCCAGAGATTGGAAATAGCATGATAACAGAAATAGCTACGGATTGGTAGTAACTAACATGTCAATATGATAAGACAATGATAACGATCCTCGCGGGATCCAATAACTAGCTCACGGATCACAAGTATACTCAACCGCCCAAGAAGGGGGTAATACGGCTCAAGAGTAGCCAATATCACAGTACATAGTATGCAACCATCCGAGAAGGAGGTTCGACGGCTCAAGAATAGCCAATGTCATAACACAGTGCCAACAAGTCGGACTAAGCCATAGTCCCCAATCACAATCGACCCCGCACTCACATGAGAGTACGTGTCTCGCCGCTATACAGCGTCACAAAGTGGTATACCGGGGTTTCGAACCCGCTGGTCATCACCCACATCTATTACTCACCTCAATACAGCGCGACGACTACTCCGCAATGCCCTTGCCACGAGAATCAAGCTCCGCACGCGTAGAATCCGATCAAATACAGTAGAAATACAACAAATTAGGCCAATGGGACGACACCCAATCAATACAACTCAATTTACATCAAAATTCCCAAAGTTGTCAAAACTCGACTTTCGGTACACTTCTCGAAAAATTAAAAAATTCACATATTCGGAATCCTCATCTCGATACGAGTCTAGGCATATAAAATTTACCAAAATCGGACTCCATTTGCCCACTCAAATTAGTGTTTTTTCTTCAATTTAGGCCTAGGGCTCAAACCCACCTTTAATCTTCCATTTACAGAAAATTAACCAAGGATTTCATGTTAAAATGATGTAATTAAGCCACAAAACTTACCTCCAACGAATCCCCGATGAATTCCCAGCAATTCCCGTGAGTCTCTCCCTCTAGAACTCAAAAATGGTATTTTGGGGTATGAAACCCGCGATTGGTTCTGTTCTGTAATTAAACTCACTGCCTGGCCAAATCCTTCATCGCGTTCGCGACGCCTCTCACGCGAACGCGATGCCTTATTCCAGTTCTTCATCGCGAACGCGATGTGAAGTCACGCGTCGCCAACTCCCCAATCTCTGATTTTTACTCTACGCGAACGCGACGTGGTGTCACGCGTCCGCGACGCCTTCCCTTTTCCTATTACGCGAATGCGACCCAAACCATCGCGAACGCGATGGCCAACTGGCCCCAACCTACGCAAACGCGGCATAGCCCTCGCGAACGCGAAGGCTAAAATTTTGCCCAGTGATCTGGAAATTTACAGCAGATCATTTCTTGCTTCCAAATGCCGGATGATGGTCCGGATTCACCCCGAGGACCCCGGGACCCCAACGAAAACCACCAACATACCCCAAAACACGATACGAACTTATTCCAATCATAAAAACACCATCCTAAACATCAAAATCACCAATTACACACGGATTCAAGCCTAAGTTTGTTCAAAACTTCCGAATTACACATTCCATCAAAAACCTGACCAAACGACGTCCGAATGACCTGAAATTTTGCAGGCACATCCAAAATCACCTAACGGAGCTACTGCAACTGTCGGAATTCCATTCCGACCCCCAGATCAAAATCTCACCTATCGTTCGTATTTTGCCAAAATTCAATCTTAGCCAATTCAAGCCTAAAACTACACTGGGCCTCCAAATTCAATTCCGATCGCTCCCCTAAGTCACAAATCACCTCCCGAACTAACCGAATCATCAGAATCCGATTCCGAGCCCTCTAACCAAATAGTCAACTCCGGGTTGACTTTCCTTATTCAAGTTCCCTCAAAAAGGCTATATGCCTCATTTTCAATCCAATTCACTCCTAACTCACCCGATAGACTCTAACACTGATATAAAAGCATAAAACATGTAGTTACAACATAACGGGGTGGAAATTCCCATGACGACGGGCTGGGTCGCCACATGTTTTTGTGATTGGAATAAGTCCGTATTGTGTTTTGGAGAATGTTGGTGGTTTTCGTTGGGGTCCCGAGGGCCTCGGGGTGAATCCGGACCATCATCCGGCATTTGGAAGCAAGAAATGGTCTGCTGTAAATTGCAGATCATTGGGCATAAAATAAGCCTTCGCGTTCGCGAAGGCAAGTTTCGCGTTCGTGTAGGCCGGGGTCAGTCGTCATCGCGTTCGCGAGGGATGGTAACGCGTTCGCGTATGAGGGAGTTGGAACGCATCGCGTTCGCGAGGAATTAGGCCACGATCGCGAAGAAGGAATAGGCGAAGCCACACGTTCGCGTGAGAGCCTACGCGTTCGCGTAGAGGAAAAGTCTGGAGGCTGGGAAGTTGACCTTCGCGGACGCGTGAAAGAGCGTCGAGTTCGCAATGAAGGACTGGAATAAGGCATCGCGTTCGCGTGAGAGGCGTCGCGAACGCGATGAAGAAAAATGGCTGGCAGTGAAATTAAAAACCAGAACTGGTCAGTCGCGGGTTTAACACCCAAAACACCATTTTTTTGAGTTCTAGAGATAGACTCACGGGAGATTGCTGGTAAATCGTCGGGGTTTCGTCGGAGGTAAGTTTTGTGGCTTAATTACATCATTTTAACATGAAATACTTGGTTAATTTCCTGTAAATGAAAGATTAAAGGTGGGTTTGAACCCTAGGCCTAAAATTGAAGAAAAACACTGATTTGAGTGGGCAAATGGAGTCCGATTTTGGTAAATTTTATATGCCTAGACTCGTATTGAGATGAGGGTTCCGAATCTGTAACTTTTATAATTTTTCGAGAAGTGTACCGAGAGTCGGGTTTTGACAACTTTGAGAATTTTGATGTAAATTGAGTTGTTTTGATTGGGTGTCGTCCCATTGGTCTAAATTGACGTGTATTTACTATATTTGATCAGATTCTACGCATGTGGAGCTTGATCCTCGTGGAAAGGGCATCGCGGACTAGTCGTCGAGCTGTATTGAGGTGAGTAATAGATGTGGGTGATGACCAGCGGGTTCGAAACCCCGGTATACCACTTTGTGACGCTGTTTAACGGCGAGACACGTACTCTCTTGTGGGTGCGGGGTCGATTGTGATTGGGGACTATGGATTAGTCCGACTTGTTGATATTAGGTTATGATATTAGGCTATTCTTGAGCCGTCGAACCTCCTTCTCGGATGGTTGCATACTATATTGTGATATTGGCTACTCTCGAGCCGTTGAACCTCCTTCTTGGACGGTTGAGTATACTTGTGGGCTGTGAGCCAGTTATTGGATCCCGCGAGGATCGTTATCATAGTCTTGTGATATTGACATGCTAGTTTACTACCAGTCCGCAGCTATTTCTGTTATCTTGTTATTTCCAATCTCTGGAACTTGATATTACTGTTTTCAACTGAAAAATGATGAAAGATGTTTCCAATACTACTGTTGAGCCTGCGAGGCTGTATTTGCATATTAGCTGACTGGTAGTGGATCGGGCTGCGCGCCGCAGCGGTATATATGTTGGATCAGACTGCACGCCGCAGTGATATTGTGCTTGGGCTGTAGGAGCCCCTCCAGAGTCTGAACCCCCACAATGAGCACGGGTACCCAAATTGGATCGGGCAACGCGCCGTAGCGGTCATATCATGCATTGCATTGCATTTAGCTACATCTGCTAGTTGTTATACTGTTTTGCTGGTACCGGTTGGTACGTGTACAGTTGATATTGATTCTGTGATAGGGTATTTGATTACAGCTTTACATAGTGCTTTATTGCGGATTTCTTATCTGCGCTGTCTTACCCCTGTTTATTACCACTGAGTCTGGCAGTACTCATTTTACTCCCTGCACCTTGTGTGCAGATCCAGGTACCTCTCAGCAGTGATCCGGTAGCAGTTCGAGGCGACATCTGTAGGACATTCGAGGTAGCTGCAGAGTCCGCAGGACCCGATATTCCTTCCTACTGTCTTTTGATTTTGTGTTGCTATTTCTTTCCGCACTTGGTATCTTGTAAACCATTGTTACACTTTTGTTCAGTAGAGGCTCATGACTCTTGACCCTTCGGTCTATGGGAGTTGGTATATTTTGGGACTTGCTTCCCCGTTTTTGATATATGTAGCACCGTTGTTTCGTATTTTGATATGCTTAAATGGGATAAAGCGAGCTTCAAGCTCCGTCGTTGTTATTGATTGGTCAGGCTGGCCTAGCAATGTGCTGGGCGCCATCACGACCGGATTTGGGGTCGTGACAAGTTGGTATCAGAGCCTAGGTTTACTAGGCCTCATGAGTCTTGAGCCGGTTGGTAGAGTCTTGTGGATCGGTACGGGGACGCGTGTACTTATCCTCGGGAGGCTGCGAACCTTTAGGAAACACTTCACATTTCTTGGAATTCTTATTGTGCGCACTTGATTTAGCTTGAGATATAATTTTGAAATTCCTTCCGCACGTCTGTGCACGCATCGAGCGCTCAGTAATATAATTGCCTTATGGCTTGTGATTTCCCCGAATGAGGGGAGAGATATAATCTTTGTGAGTTCATGTTGGGCCAGTCGGGAGGACTGGAGGCTGGACCTTATCTATGACTTGAGCATCGAGGTGCCGATTTGGTGAGTGGTGGAAATAGATAATGTACTGAGGGTTTGAAACCCCGTATTTGTACTATACAGTGCTATGCTGAGATGATACATGCGTCATGTGACGATCGTGGTGGTATTGTGACTGGGGATTTGTACTTGATCCTTCCCAATTGATAAATTACTGTGTAAAGTGACTGAGACCGGGCTTATATCTATGTACTTGGGCTAGTAGCCATGTTTGGGGCCTTGCGCCGATCTGTAGAGTATTAGGGAGGCTTACTAATGGATGAGCTGTTAATTGTTCGACTCTTATCTAAATTGTTGTGTAGCCCCGAGCTATGGGCGTGGTGAATATTTATCATATCTCGTAATTGGAAGGTAAAGTGCCTTATGTGTAGTAGAACGAGTTCAAACTCAGGAAGGCTAAAGTGATTATGCTATGTATATCCTGGTGGAAGGTATTGTGCGGAAATGCTAAATTGAGGCGAAGTAGGTGGGTTGATTTTCATGTGTAATTGAAAGGTAATTGATATGTGTTATGATTCGAGCAGGTACAACGCATGTTCATGTACCAATTATTATAATATGATTTGTGTAGTATTGAGACTAATGTTGTTGATATGCATTGTGATGTCTTGTCGAGTTGTGAATGTATTGCTAGGATGCTTTTGGTGATTCTCTGGCAGGTGGATAGGCCAATTTACAAAGGAAACTCTACCGAGATTTTTGGAAAATTTGGGACTTAGAAAAGATTTTTGTCACCTAAAGAGTGGGCGAAACTGTTGTGTGTGAATGAATGCAAGAATTGCAAAAGAGTCAATATTTCTGATGATTCGAATATCCGCCGAAGTTTGTAAATGACTTGATTTTAATTTAACTAGAACATTGTGGCATCATTTGAGTAAGAATGTTGTGAGTGGCTAAAAATGCTTAGATGTATGGCCCCAAGCCAAGTTGGGGAGGTTATTATTGATTAATTGATGGCATTATTGTGTGCTATGTGGTTCTGTCTCTAGGTATGTTGGGAAATTTTGATAAAGGTTATGGTGCTTCATAGATTTGAAGAAATACTAGGATGTTGTGAACTTATGTTGGTAAAGAATGTTCGGTGTATAGAAAAGAAAGATAGCTAATTGTATCTGTATGTAATCATGTTTTGCGGTGTTAGAGTTCTAGCAAGGCACGAGTGGTTCTGTTCAATAAGACAGTTGAATTACAGCTGAATGACGGTGAATGACGCCCGAGAATTTGTTTTACGGTGTTTAAGATTTTGCTTGTAACAGTCAGGTGTCTTAAGATTGTGCATGTGGCTAAAAATGGTGGTTTCGTTAGAAGAGATCAAGACTTGTATTATATTATGTGAATGATGGGATTCTATGTAACCGTGTTGGGAGGTAATGATAACGAATTCAAAATCGCAAGAAGTTCTTCAAAATAAAGTATCGTAGAATGTGGTACTTCTGGGAAATATTGAGAGAGCATTAAGTGACCTATGGGTCTTAGACCGTGTGGTCTTATGTACGAGTCTCGTGTGCTAACATGAGTTGATGCATCATGGTGTTACAGTAAGGGCTAATATTAAATTAAAGATGAATCAGAAAGGAAACTGGGTAAATGGAACAACTTGTTAATAAACCGAAACGGTATGAGAAGGAATGCGATTAATTCCTGGTATATATTTGAAGTAATGAGTCTCGCAGATATTGTGCAATAAAGCTTTTGAGTGCTAGCAGTTGTGTAACCCGATATGGGTATAAGGACTCAGTCCTGGCAGTTTAACTTATGCAATATAATTGGGAGAAAGAGTTTATGATGTGTTTTACCGTGGTTTGAAAATGAGTGTATTTTTCCTGTTGGTATGCAAGGCTTGGAAGGTGTAATGAGTTTTCTCTATATGGGATCATGAATGTCCTTGATTAGTTGAGTGCGTCGATGTTTGCGGCGTAGGAAAGGAATATGAATTTCCATGTTATCTTAGTGTGGTATGGTATATGCGATGTGTTATGGAAAGTTGATAATGGCATATTCAAGGTTTTGAGATCAGCTCTTAATATATTTGAAGTCATTAAAATTATTGAGCAGCGCGGGCAGCTGCAGGTGATTTAAGAATCGATCTTTCTGGTGATTAAGGAAAATGGTACAGCTATTCTAGTGAATTGGCAGGGAATATGGTTTTCAAAACTACTTTTGAGCATGCGAGGCTGTATTTGCATATTAGCTGACCGGTAGTGGATCGGGCTGCGCGCCGCAGCGGTATATGTGTTGGATCGGACTACACGCCGCAGTAATATTGTGCTTGGGCTGTAGGAGCCCCTCCATAGTCTGTACCCCCACAGTGAGCACGGGTACCCAAATTGGATCGGGCTATGCGCCGTAGCGGTCATATCATGCATCGCATTGCATTTAGCTACATCTGCTAGCTGTTATATTATTTTGCTGGTACTTGTTGGTACAGGTACAATTGATAATGATTCTGTGACAGGGTATTTGATAACATCTTTACATAGTGATTTATTGCGGATTTCTTATCTGCGCTGTCTTACCCCTGTTTATTACCACTGAGTCTGGCAGTACTCATTTGACTCCATGCATCTTGTGTGCACATCCAGGTACCTCTCAGCAGTGACCCAGTAGCTGTGCGAGGCGACATCTGTGGGATATACGAGGTAGCTGCAGAGTCCGCAGGACCCAATATTCCTTCTTACTGTCTTTTGACTCTGCATTGATGTTTCTTTCCGTACTTGGTATCTTGTAAACCATTATACACTATTGTTCAGTAGAGGCTCATGACTCTTGACCCTTCGGTCTATGGGAGTTGGTATATTTTGGGACTTGGTTCCCCGTTTTCGTTATATGTATCGCTGTTGCTTCGTGATTTGATATGCTTAAATGGGATAAAGCGAGCTTCTAGCTCCGTTGTTGATATTGATTGGTCAGGCTGGCTTAGCAATGTGCTGGGCGCCATCACGACCGGATTTGGGGTCGTGACAAGTTGGTATCAGAGCCTAGGTTTACTAGGCCTCATGAGTCTTGAGCCGGTTGGTAGAGTCTTGTGGATCGGTACGGGGACGCCTGTACTTATCCTCGGGAGGCTGCGAACCTTTAGGAAATACTTCACTTTTCGTGAACTCTATCGTGCGATCTTGTTGTTCTGAGAACTGAACTCCTATATTCTATTCTCTCGTAGATGGCGAGAACGCGAGCATCAGGACGAGGTGGACGACCTCCATTGCCACCTGCTAGAGGCCGTGGGCGCGGTCGTGCTAGAGGTAGAGGTAGGGCAGCTGAGGCAATGCCAGCTGACCCGCCCGTTGTACCAGATCAGGAGCATCCCCCAGTGGTTGATGCTCCAGCAGCCCCAGTTCAGGGCCAGACTGTATCTATTGCTATTCCTGGTCTTCAGGAGACTCTTGCTCAGATATTATCGGTGTGTTCCGGTTTAGCTCAGGTAGTTTCAGCTACCGCTACTGTAGCGACATCTCAGACAAGGGGTGGTCAGCAGACCCCTGCAGCTCGCACACCTGAGCAGGTTGTTCAGGGACTTCAGACGCCAGAGGCGGTCCCCGCTCAGGTGGTTGCACCGATTATTCCTCCAGCTGCACCAGCTCCAGCTCCAGAGCATATGGTTCAGGCTATGCCCGACGACGAGCAGCGTCGTCTTGAGAGATTTGGTAGACTTCAGCCACCCTATTTCAGTGGCGTTGAGGGCGAGGATGCCCAGGGTTTCTTGGACAAGTGTCAGAGGATGTTGCGGATGGCTGGTATTCTTGAGTCCAGCGGAGTTTCATTTACTACCTTTTAGTTCACTGGTCCCGCATTTGATTGGTGGGAAGAGTTTGATTGGCAGCAGTTCTCTACTCTCTTTCTAGAGAAATATGTACCTCAGTCTTGTCGCGAGGAGCTACGTCGCCAGTTCGAGTTGTTGGTTCAGGGCGACATTTCTGTGACCCAGTATGAGCTTAGATTCACACAGTTGGCTAGGCATGCCACATGGATGATCCCTACTGATAGGGAGAGGATCATGTGGTTCATTGATGGCCTCAACTACTCTATCCGCATTCTTATGACTAGAGAGAGTTTTGTCATCCTCATTTGAGCAGGTTGTTGACATGGCACGCTCCATTGAGGCGGATCGTCGCCAAGAGAGAGAGGAGCGGGAGGCCAAGAGGCCTCGTGGTTCTGGCAGTTTCAGTGGTGCTCCATCTAGAGTGCATTCCCAGCAGAGCAGAGGTCACTCATCTAGACCTTCTTATTTAGGCCGCCCAGAGCAGAGCAGAGGTTCTTATGGTCGTGGTCGACAGGGGTTTCAGCAGGGTAGTCTTCACTCAGCGCCCTCCTAGCTTAGAGTTCTACACCTGCTTCTTCAGCCTAGGGTTCATCTGTCCAGAGTGCAACACCTACTTCTCCAGCACCAGGTGCATGTTATGAGTGTGGTGAGTTTGGCCACATGAGGAGACAGTGCCCTCGACTACGTAGGGGCAGGACTCAGCAGAGGGATCAGCCCTCCTCTTCAGCACCATCTCAGTTTAGTAGAGGTGGAGGTCAGCCTTCTCGTGGTCGCCCCAGGGGCGAGGAGAGATCTGGTGGAGGCCAGGCACGGTTCTATGCACTTCCTGACAGGCGTGATGCAGTTGCCTCCGATGCTGTGATTACAGGTATCATTTCTGTCTGTCACGGAGATGCCTCTGTTCTATTTGATCCAGGGTCCACATATTCTTACGTGTCCTCTTATTTTGCACATCATTTGGGTGCGACTCGTGGTAGTCTTGATTTATCGGTTCATGTATCCACCCCCGTGGGTGATACGATTGTTGTGGATCATGTCTATAGAACATGCGTTATATCTATTGGGGGTCTGGAGACCCAGGCAGATTTGCTATTGTTGGGGATGGTGGACTTTGATGTTATATTGGGTATGGACTGGTTGTCTCCGTACCACACTATATTGGACTGTCATGCTAAGACAGTTACATTGGCCATTCCTGGTATTTCTCAGATTGAGTGGCGGGTTCGACCGATTTCGTCCCTAGCCGTGTCATTTCGTTCTTAAAAGCTCAAAAGATGGTTGAAAAAGGGTGTTTATCGTACTTGGCTTTTGTGAGAGATATGGGAGCTGAGTCTCCTAGCATTGATTTTGTACCTGTTGTGAGGGATTTTCCAGATGTATTCCCCTCAGACCTGCCGGGCATGCCGCCGGACAGGGATATTGATTTTGGCATTGACTTGGTGCCGGCACTCAGCCCATATCCATTCCTCCTTATCGGATGGCACCAGCTGAGTTGAAAGAACTGAAAGAGAAGCTTCAGGAGCTTCTGGATAAGGGTTTCATCCGCCCTAGTGTGTCCCCGTAGGGTGCGCCGGTGTTATTTGTTAAAAAGAAAGATGGTTCCATGCGTATGTGTATTGATTATAGGCAATTGAACAAAGTGACAGTGAAGAACAAGTACCCTCTACCGCGCATAGATGATTTGTTTGATCAGTTACAGGGTGCGAGGGTGTTTTCTAAGATTGATCTTCGTTCAGGCTATCATCAGCTGAAGATCGGGGACTCGGATATTATGAAGACTACATTTAGGACCCGATATGGTCACTATGAGTTCCTTGTGATGTCTTTTGGGTTGACCAACGCCCCAGCAGCATTTATGCATCTGATGAACAGTGTGTTCAGGCCCTATTTGTACTCATTTGTGATTGTGTTCATTGATGACATTCTAGTCTACTCCCGTACTCAGGAGGAGCATGCTCAGCATTTGAGCATTGTGTTGCAGAGATTGAGGGAGGAGAAGCTATATGCTAAATTCTCCAAGTGCGAGTTTTGGCTCGAGTCCGTAGCATTTCCGGGACATGTGGTGTCTCGTGATGGTATTCAGGTTGATCCGAAGAAGATAGAGGCGGTGCAGAGTTGGCCTAGACCGTCCTCAGCTACAGAGATCAGGAGTTTTCTTGGTTTGGCGGGATATTATCGCCGGTTTGTTCAGGGATTTTCATCCATTGCTTCTTCATTGACTAAATTGACCCGGAAGGGTGCACCATTCGTGTGGTCGGATGAGTGCGAGGAGAGCTTTCAGAAGCTCAAGACAGCTTTGACCACAGCTCCAGTGTTAGTATTGCCATCAGCTTCAGGTTCATATACCGTTTATCGTGATGCCTCGAGAGTGGGGATAGGTTGTGTGTTGATGCAGGAAGGTAAGGTAATTGCTTATGATTCTTAGTACTTGAAGCCACATGAGAAGAACTATCATGTTCATGATTTGGAGCTAGCCGCCATTGTTCATGCCTTGAAAATTTGGAGGCACTATTTGTACGACGTGTCTTGTGAGGTGTATACCGACCATCGTAGTCTCCAGCACTTGTTCAAACAGAAAGACCTTAATTCGAGACAGCGGAAATGGCTTTAGTTGCTTAAGGATTATGACATTACTATTTTACATCATCCGGGGAAGGCCAATGTGGTGGCTGATGCTTTGAGCCGGAAGGCGGTCAGTATGGGGAGCTTGGCATATATCCCAGCTGAGGAGAGACCATTTGCTTATGATGTCCAGGTGCTAGCCAATCGGCTAGTGAGGTTAGATATTTCGGAGCCCAGCAGGGTAATGGCTTATGTTGTATCTCGGTCATCTCTATATGATCGTATTCGTGAGCGTCAAAATGATGATCCACATTTGGCTGTCCTTAGGGACAAAGTTCAGCATGATGATGCTAGAGATGTCACCATTGATAGTGACGACGCATTGAGGATGCAGGGCCGGATATGTGTGCCCAATGTTGATGGCCTTCGTAAGTTGATTCTGGAGGAGGCCCATAGCTCGCGGTATTCTATCCATCCAGGAGCCGCGAAGATGTATCAAGATTTGAAAAAGCACTATTGGTGGAGAAAGATGAAAATGGACATTGTTAGACATGTATCACGGTGCCTCAACAGTCAGCAGGTTAAGTACGAGCATCAGAGGCCGGTGGTGTATTTCAGCGCATTGTTATTCCTGAGTGGAAATGGGAGAGGATTACCATGGACTTTGTTACTGGACTCCCTCGGACGGCGAGGAAGTTTGATTCTGTATGGGTGATTGTGGATAGACTGACCAAGTTAGCTCACTTCATTCCGGTTAGTACTACCTACTCATCGGAGCGATTGGCAGCGATCTTTATTCGAGAGATTGTTCGGTTGCATGGAGTTCCAGTGTCTATCATATCCGACAGGGGTACTCAGTTCACTTCTCAGTTTTGGAGAGAATTTCAGCGAGAGATGGGTACGCGGGTTGAGTTGAGTACAACATTTCACCCCCAGACAGACGGGCAGTCTGAGCGCACTATTCAGATCCTGGAGGATATGTTGTGAGCATGTGTGATTGACTTTGGTGGTTCATGGGATGAGTTCTTACCACTTGCAGAGTTTGCCTACAATAACAGTTATCAGTCGAGTATTCAGATGGCCCTGTATGAGGCATTGTATGGCAGACGGTGTAGATCCCCCGTGGGATGGTTTGAGCCTGGTGAGGATAGATTGATAGGGACCGAGTTAGTTCAGGATGCTCTGGATAGAGCAAAGTTGATCCAGGAGAGGCTTCGTACAGCACAGTCTCGCCAGAAGAGTTATGCGGACCGTAGAGTTCGAGAGTTGTCTTTCATGGTCGGTGACAGAGTATTGTTGAAGGTTTCACCTATGATGGGTGTCATGAGGTTTGGGAAGAAAGGGAAGTTGAGTCCCAGGTACATTGGTCCTTTTGAGATACTCAGGAGGGTTGGAGAGGTGGCATATGAGTTAGCCTTGCCGCCCAGCTTATCCAGGCGTTCATCCAGTATTCCATGTGTCTATGCTCCGGAAGTACATTGGAGATCCGTCTTATGTATTAGACTTTAGTACCATTCAGCTTGATGGTGATCTATCCTATGATGTGGAGCCTATTGCCATTTTGGGACGTCAGGTGAGAAAATTGAGGTCTAAGGAGATTGCATCAGTTAAGGTTCAGTGGAGAGGTCGACCCATGGAGGAGGCCACTTGGGAGATCGAGCGGGATATGCGAAGCAGATATCCTCACTTGTTTGAGACTTCAGGTATAATTCTTGACCCGCTCGAGGACGAGCGTTTGCTTAAGAGGGGGAGAATGTGGCGACCCGGCCCGTCGTCACGGGAATTTCCATCCCGTTATGTTGTAACTACATGTTTTATGCTTTTATATCAGTGTTAGAGTCTATCGGGTGAGTTAGGAGTGAATTGGATTGAAA
The DNA here is from genome assembly GCA_032618575.1 of Nicotiana noctiflora. Taxonomy (NCBI): domain Eukaryota; kingdom Viridiplantae; phylum Streptophyta; class Magnoliopsida; order Solanales; family Solanaceae; genus Nicotiana; species Nicotiana noctiflora. Next base: position 29,971 of record JASVEL010002019.1, on the reverse strand, counting down.
ATGAGGCATATATCCTTTTTGAAGGAAACTTGAATAAGGAAAGTCAACCCGGAGTTGACTATTTGGTTAGAGGGCTCGGAATTGAATTCCGATGATTCAGTTAGTTCCGGGAGGTGATTTGTGACTTAGAGGAGCGATCAGAATGGAATTTGGAGGCCCGGTGTAGAAATAAGCTTGAATTGGCTAAGATTGAATTTTGGCGAAATCCGAACGGTAGGTGATATTTTGATCCGGGGGTCGGAATGGAATTTCGACAGTTGCAGTAGCTCCGTTAGGTGATTTTGGATGTTCCCGCAAAATTTTAGGTCATTCGGACGTCGTTTGGTCGGGTTTTTGATGGAATGTGTAATTCGGAAGTTTTGAAGAAACTTAGGCTTGAATCCGTGTGTAATTGGTGATTTTGATGTTTAGGATGGTGTTTTTATGATTGGAATAAGTTTGTATCGTGTTTCGGGGTATGTTGGTGGATTTCGTTGGTCTCCCGGGGGCCTCGGGGTGAATCCGGACCATCATCCGGCATTTGGAAGCAAGAAAAATTTTAGCCTTCGCGTTCGCGAGGGCTATGCCACGTTCGCGTAGGTTGGGGCCAGTTGGCCATCGCGTTCGCGATGGTTTGGGTCGCGTTCGCGTAATAGGAAAAGGGAAGGCATCGCGGACGCGTGACACCACGTCGCGTTCGCGTAGAGTAAAAATCAGAGATTGGGGAGTTGGCCTTTGCGGACGCGTGATTTCACGTCGCGTTCGCGATGAAGAACTGGAATAAGGCATCGCGTTCGCGTGAGAGGCGTCGCGAACGCGATGAAGGATTTGGCCAGGCAGTGAGTTTAATTACAGAACAGAACCAGTCGTGGGTTTCATACCCCAAAACACCATTTTTGAGTTCTAGAGAGAGAGACTCAGGGGAATTGCTGGGAATTCATCGGGGATTCGTTGGAGGTAAGTTTTGTGGCTTAATTATATCATTTTAACATGAAATCCTTGGTTAATTTTCTGTAAATGGAAGATTAAAGGTGGGTTTGAGCCCTAGGCCTAAATTGAAGAAACAACACTGATTTGAGTGGGCAAATGGAGTCCGATTTTGGTAAATTTTATATGCCTAGACTCGTATCGAGATGAGGATTCCGAATATGTGACTTTTGTAATTTTTTGAGAAGTGTACCGAAAGTCGGGTTTTGACAACTTTGGGAATTTTGATGTAAATTGAGTTGTATTGATTGGGTGTCGTCCCATTGGCCTAATTTGTTGTATTTCTACCGTATTTGATCAGATTCTACGCGTGCGGAGCTTGATTCTCGTGGCAAGGGCATTGCGGAGTAGTCGTCGCGCTGTATTGAGGTGAGTAATAGATGTGGGTGATGACCAGCGGGTTTGAAACCCCGGTATACCACTTTGTGACGCTCTATAGCGGCGAGACACGTACTCTCTTGCGAGTTCGGGGTCGATTATGATTGGAGACTATGGCTTAGTCCGACTTGTTGGCACTGTGTTATGACATTGGCTATTCTTGAGCCGTCGAACCTCCTTCTCGGATGGTTGCATACTATGTACTGTGATATTGGCTACTCTTGAGCCGTAGAACCCCCTTCTTGGGTGGTTGAATATACTTGTGGTCAGTGCAAACTGATTATATGAAGTATATTATAGAGGAAAATTACATTCTCTGGTTTAGGAAAAGGTAATGGATCTTGTTAGAAGTATAGACTGAATGATTTGTTGACTTGGCAACTAAATATGAATTCCTGCACATCTCTTCCGTCGTATCGGTATTGTAAAAGCTAGAGCAAGACCCATGTAGGTCATGAGATGCAATGAGAGCATCAGATTTGTGGAACTATTATATTTAAAGAATATTATTGTGGTCCCATGAGTAAAGTGATGCAAAGTGTGAATTCAACAAAGTTATGCAATCATGTATGGGTACAACGTGTGAAGAATGATATTGTGGTCGTATGATGGAAACATGCTAGGCAGGAAATTGAGGATGTTGGAATTGGGTCTAATGGCTTATTTACTCGAATAAAGGAGTATATCTATAGAGTTATCGAGCTAATGTGCTCAAATGAGTTGTGGAAGCACAGGAAGTTGCACGAGATGTTAAACCAGTGATTTCAGACTACTTCAGTGTAGTTCTCAGCACGTTCGAGGACGAACGTATGTTTAGGTGGGGGAGATTGTAATGACCCAACCGGTCGTTTTGAGATACGGCGCATCATTCAGCAGTTTGAGGCCATGAGCAACTTCATCTCAAGTATATTGACTTGTGTGTATGGTCAGAATTAAAATTCAAGAAGTTTGGAGTCATATTTAAATGAAAATTCTCATTTCCAAAGCTTACAATTGAAGAAATGAACTAGGATTGGAATTTTGAGTATACGACCTCGGAATTGAGATTTAAAGGTTCCAACAGGTTCATATGATGATTTCGGACTTGGGCGTATGCCTGGATCGGGTTTTGGATAACCCGGGAGCGTTTTGGCGTATATTATGGAAGATAGCATTTTAGAAGAAATTGCATCAATTTGGCTTAAAATGCATTTTAGTGTTATTGATGTCCGTTTGGGATTCCGAGACTGGGAGTAGCTCCGTATGGTTATTCCGGATTTGGGAGCGCGATCGGAAGTGAATTCGGAGGTCCGTGGGTCATTTTGGAGTCGTTTGGCTAAAGATAGAAAATTGAAGGTTTTTGAGAAAATTTGACCGGAAGTGGAAATTTTGATATCGGACTCAAAATGCAAATCTTATGGTTCGGATAGCTTCGTTAGGTGATTTGGGACTTAGGAGTGTGTTCGGAATATTTTTGTGATGATCGGTGTAGAAATAAGCTTGAATTGGCAAAGTTAGTATTTTGGCGAATTTCGGTTGATAGGTGAGATTTTGATCCGAGGGTCAGAATGGAATTCCAAAAGTTTCTGTAGCTTCGATATATCATTTTGGACGTGTGTGCAAAATTTGAAGTCAATCGGATGCGATTTGATAGGTTTCGGCATCGGAAATAGAAGTTGGAAACTTCAAAGTTCATAAAGTTTGAATCGGGGTGTAATTCATGGTTTTAGAGTTGTTTGATGTGGTTTGAGTCCTCGAGCAAGTCCGTAATGTGTTTTGGGGTTGGTTGGTATGATTGATTGGGGTCCTGGGAGCCTCGGGTGTGTTTCGGGTTGTGATCACGCTCTTATTTGTTGTTTCAACCTTTGCTTCTTTGAACATAAAGGGGTACCATATTAGGTAAATGATCTCCAAATTCAGTTTTGTTTGAACCATTAGATCCGTTTCGTAATTTCGGAGCCATAGCAAAAAGAATCGTCGAATTTGGACATCGTATGAGGAAGTTATGCTCATTTCCGTACCAAGAAAAGTGCTGGTGTCTGTCAGAACCGCAGAAGTGGAATTTGACCGCAGATGCGGAACCGCAAAAGCGGAAGTAGAACCGCAAAAGCGGTCCCGCCTATGCGAAATTATCCGCAAAAGCGAAAAATAGGCGTGGTTAGTGTTTAAAACCGAGAAGTTTAGTATTTTGGGCATATCTTGAGTTCTAGAGCTCCGATTGAGGTGATTTTTGCAGTGTTGTTCTCGTCTCATCAAGGAGGTAAACATAAGAACTTTATTTTGATGTTTCTCCATGATTATTTCACTGTTAATGGAGGATTAATGGAGGGTTTGAGCCCTAGGCCTAAATTTAGGAAATCTTTGATTTGAATGGGCAAACGGAGTTCGATTTTGATAAATTTTATATGCACGGACTCGTATTGACATAAGGAACCCGAATATATAACTTTCGTAATTTTTCGAGAAGCGTACCGAAAGTCGGGTTTTGGCAACTTGTGGGTTTTGGTGTATTTTGAATTGTTTTGGTTGGGTAATGCCCAATTGGCCTATTTTGATGTGATTCTATTAATTTTTATCAGATACTATGCCTCTGGAGGTCGACAATCACGGCAAGAGAGTTGTCTCTTAGCGGTTTTGTACCGGAGTCGAGGTAAGTGGCTTGTCTAACCTCGTGTGGGGGAACTTTCACCCCTAGGATATTATGTAATAGTTTAAATGCCTTGTACGCGAGGTAACGGGCATGTACATGCGTTGGTTGTTGTAACACACACCATACTTGAATTGTCCGATTAGTGATATTCCTGCTCTTAGGTGATAAAAGCGTTACTTTACCCAATATTAGTTAGAAAAGCATGATTAGCTAGGATTCAACATGTTTAATTGCCTAGTTGACTTACTTGAACTTCTTGATAAATAGTTGGCACTAGCTTCGGTGAAGTTGTAATTAAACATATTATACTCTCCCTGTTTTTTTTCTTTATTTGATGCGTTGGTGGACTGCGGGTCACTTCCCGGAGATCCCGGGGCTGTGGGTTCGATTCCCAGAGACCCGAAGTGATATTTGTAGGGACTGCGGGTTCGATTCTCGAGATTCTGAGTTATTTGTAGGGACTGCGGGTTCGATTCCCGAGATCCTGAGTTATTGGTAAAGACTGCAGGTTCGATTCCCGAGATCCTTAGCTATTTGTAGGGACTGCGGGTTCAATTCCCGAGATCCTGAGTTATTGGTAGGGACTGCGGGTTCGATTCCCGAGATCCTGAGTTATTTGTAGGGACTGCGGGACCGATTCCTGGAGATCCTGAGTTATTGATATATTATTAGGATGTGGACTGCGGGTTCGATTCTCGGAGATCCTGAGATCTATTGAGACATGGGCTGCGGGTTCGATTCCCGGAGACCCAGGGGTACTGTTAATGGGACTGTGGGTTCAATTCCCACAGGTCCTGGACTTATTAATTGAGTTTGTTACTTGTTGTTATTTAATTGTAGACGGTTGCAGTAATCACTTTATTGTTGTTATTTAAAAATTATTATCATTTAAACTACTTAATATTGTTATTATCATTTTGTAATTGTTTTCTCTCAGTAGGGCCCCGACCTTCCTCGTCACTACTCCATCGAGGTTAGGCTTGGCACTTACTGAGTACCGTCGTGGTGTACTCATGCTACTCTTCTGCACACTTTTGTTGTGCAGATCCAGGTACATCAGGACATGCTCATACTAGGTGATTCAGCAGCACCTTGGGAGACCTCGAGGTATGATCTGCTACGTCTGCGGATCCGGAGGCCATCCTTCTATTCTGATAGTTCTAGTAGATGTTTTTCCTTCATCTCGTTGTTTAGATACTCTTTACACATAGAGCCACGGTTGTATTTCTCTTAGTCTGTGTTACCCGTGGGATTCCGGGTCTTGGTGGTGTTTATACAGTGTGTTTGACGGGTGTATGTGCCAAGCGGCACATATTACATTCTTATTTATATCGTTTTCTGCTATTTGTTATTTAATGTTCATAAACTTGTATATTCCGCAATGTGTTAGGCTTACCTAGTCGTGGGGACTGGGTGCCGTCATGACATGTTCACGATTGGTGAACTAGGGTCGTGACAAAGTGGTAAAATCCCGATTTACAATCAAATTTACTAAAATAGTTATATCCTTGGATTTGTCTTATTTTTAGTATTTTATTTGGTATTGGGTAGTTATATGTTTTGGTTTTTGCATTTAGGTTTCTATAATCTATAACCATTCTACTTTTTCCTCTTTTTTGTTCACTATGTTTATTTACTATAAATGCTGGACTTGTATGTTTACTATTACTTTCTTGTATATAACCTTGTTCTAGTAATTCGTCAATGTGTATTTTAAATTCATTTAAGTCTTTGAAATTGTATTTTAAAGGTTTTTGTGTTATTATACTAGTTTCATCAATTAGCACTATTTTTACCTTTGTTTTATGTTTTTCCCAACCTTGTAAGGGGTTTTCACTATACAATGGTTCTAGTTTTTCTTGGATTATATTAACTGTATTTATTGAAAAAATAATTAATTCTATTTTATTAGTATCTTCTTTTTCATTTTCTAATTTTTGTGTTATTTTCTCACTTCCTTTTATCCAATCAGTTGTTTTTCTTTTCTTTTTTAGAACTCTTTTTGCTCCTATTTTTTTGTTTGCATGGTGTTGTAAACCACCAATGTGTTTTAGTTATTACATGTGGGTATAGTTTATCTAAGAATGGTATTCCTAGTAAAATATCGCTTGTGGGTAATTCAAAATTGTATATTTCTTCTATAGTGAGTATTTTATCCCATATTTGTATTTTTATATTTTTTGATTTGTGGGTAATTATGCTTCCTTCGTTGTTAAATCCTGTTACCTGGTAAGGGTGTTCTAAGTTTTTCCCATTTCTCTTCTGGTAGGCAATTATATCTACATAAATTTACTTCTGATCCCGTGTCTATCATAGGTGTGTAGTATCTATTGTAGTATCCTTCCACTATTATTTTTACTAGTATATGTATTTTCATATTTATAATATAGTTCTTTTTATTATTACTTTCTTATTTTCATAATGTATGATTAGTTGTTCATTATCTAAGTTGTATGGTTTAACTTTTTCTAGCCATTTTATTCCTAATATAATATTTTTATCTCTCTGATATATTTTAAATCTTATTATCATAATTATTCCTCCTATAATTATTTCTTTTTCCGCTATTTCTTCACTAGTTATCATTCCTTTAGGTAATTCGGGGTATAATTTTTCACTAGTTAGTATCTCATCTTCTGTGATTAATTCTCTTGTTATATAGTTTTCTTCTTGTCCTGTATTTATTAGTATCAAGTATTTTCTTCCATTCATTACTCCTGTTATGTAATAATGATGATGTTTTATTTCTCCTGGTAATTGCTCTATAAGTTTAGGTATTTTATATCCTACCTTATCTGATGTGCTTGTTTTATTTGATGATGTTTGTCCTACTTCAAAACTTAATTATGAACTTAAATTTTTGGTATATCAAATGTCACGACCCCAAACCCGGTCGTGATGGCGCCCAACACACGGCTAGGCCAGCCCTACAAATTCAACAGAAACATAGAGCTATTAGCTCACTTAAACCATTCTAGGCTTAAACAAAAATGGAACAACAGTAATGGAATAACCAAGTACAGGGATCACATCCCAAAAATAATAACAACTCCCCAAGGACCAGGGGTCACGAGTCACGAGCCTCTACAGAGTATACAAAGTGTAGATAGTGAATATAACTGTGCACAAGTGTGGGATGGTCAGAACAAAAATATAGACAAACTGGAGAATCAGGTCCTGCGAACGTTGGCAGCTACCTCGACTGTCCAAAAGCACTCCCGAGCCGCAATAGAATCAGCTCTGCTGTGATGTACCTGGATCTGCACACAAGGTGCAGGGAGTCGGGTGCGAGTACTTCCAACTCAGCAGTAATAAAAGTAAATAATGCTGAAGGGAAGAAAACCACGCAAGGCACTATCTCATGCTACACAATCAGAACTATCTTTTTATTCCTTTCCAGCATATGTGAGTAGATTATTTAGAAATCTCAATTTTTAGCTTCTTTCTTTCATGATAATATACTAATACCTGGATACAATCTCAAGCGGTGCAAGTCCGCACTCAAATCAGCCCCTCGGGCTCAGCAGTCCTTAACAATTTCCACTAGGAGATCTGGTCAATAAGGCAACTAATGCATGTGTGCCAGTAATGTATGAGTGCTAAATGTTATGCCACATAGTACACATAAACCAATGTATGTATGCCATGCAATGCATATGACCGCTACAGCGCGTAGCCCGATCCAATTTGGGTACCCGTGCTCATTGTGGGAGTTCAGACTCCGGAGGGGTTCCTACAGCCCAAGCACAATATTAATATCACACCTGCTGCGACGCGCAGCCCAATCCATATACCACTGTGGCGTGCAATCCGATCCATGCATGTGTATGCATATGCTCACATAAATTGTCATGCCCATTTAAAACCTTAAATTTAGATAAAATATGCACAGTGTTATCAAGACAATAATACCAATCCCTGAAGGATTCAAATAATCGGCATGAAGCCCAAGTATGATAATATAGTCCAATTCACTTCAACAATTAGGTGTTGTTATTTATTACGCGGGACGGACCAAGTCACAATCCCCAATGGTGCTCTACCCCACGCCCGTTATCCGGCGTGCAAGTCACCTCAACACAGCACTAAGATGTGCAAGTCCGGGGTTTACTAACCCTCATGACATCATTTACAAGTATTACCCACCTCGAACCGGCGAAAACTCATGCCCGCGACGCCTTAGCTCCTCAAACCTGCATCCACGCATGTCAAAACTAGCTAAAATTAGTACAAATATATCAAAATAGGCAAATGGAACATAACCCAATCGAAAGAACTCGAAAAATATCAAAAATCACGAAATTGGCAAAACCCGAGCCCCGGGCCCACATCTCGAAACATTTCGAAATTCATATTTCCAGAATCCTCGTCTCGCCACGAGTCCATACATATAAAATTTACCAAAATCGGACTCCATTTGCCCACTCAAATCAGTGTTTTTCTTCAATTTAGGCCTAGGGCTCAAACCCACCTTTAATCTCCCATTTACAGAAAATTAACCAAGGATTTCATGTTAAAATGATGTAATTAAGCCACAAAACTTACCTCCGACGCAACCCCGATGATTTCCCAGCAATCTCCCATCAATATCTTCTCTTGGAACTCAAAAATGGAGGTTTTGGGTATGGGGTTCACGACTGGACTGTTCTGTTATATTAATTCACTGACTGCCAGGTGACCCTCTGCGATCGCAGCCCCAGGCTCGCGATCGCGATGAACAAATTCACCAGGCTCCAAAATTACTCTACGCGATCGCGACATACCCTACGCGATCGCACTGCTTCATGCCTCAACACTACGCGATCGCGTGAATCCACCCGCGATCGCACTGCTTTAAGTCCCAGACCTACGCGATCGCACACAAGACATCGCGATCGCGATGCATCTCGCCATAACCTTACGCGATCGCATACTCTCCCACACGATCGCAAAGGTCTTAATTCTCCTCTTACGCGATCGCATTCAAGGCTTCGCGATCGCGAAGCACAAAAATCCTCTGCACTAATTGCAGCAAAAACAGTAGTGCATTTGGCACAAATTGGTCCGCTTGGACCCCCGAATTCATCCCGAGGCCACCGGGACCCCAACGAAAACCACCAACATACTCCAAAACACGATACGAACTTGTTCCAATCATAAAAACACCATCCTAAACATCAAAATCACCAATTACACACGGATTCAAGCCTAAGTTTCTTCAAAACTTTCAAAACTAACATTCAATCCAAAACCCGATCAAACGACGTCCGAATGACCTGAAAATTTGCGGACATATCCAAAATTACATAACGAAGCTACAGAAATTATCGGAATTCCATTCCGACCCCGAATCAAAATCTCACCTCCCATCCGGTTTTTGCCAAAATTCAACCTTCGCCTATTCAAGCCTAAAACTACATCGGACCTCCGAATTCAATTCCGATTGCTCGCCTAAGTCATAAATGATCCCCCGAAACTAGTCGAATCATCAAAATCCGATTCCGAGCAATCTAATTCGATAGTCAACTCTAGGTTGACTTTCCATATTCAAACTTCCTTTAAACATGCTATTTGCTTCATTTTCAATTCAATTCACTCCTAACTTACCCGATAGGTTCTAACACTGATATAGAAGCATAATATATGTTAATGCAAGGTAACGGGGTGGAAAATCCTGTAACGACGGGCCGGGTCGTTACATTCTCCCCAACTCAAACAAACGCTCGTCCTCGAGCGGACTCAGAGTTGTACTAGAAGCAACCCAATAGCTGAATGACCTTACCAAGCATATATTCGGGCGATCATACGTCACCTTATCTCACATAAGTCCGAAAATACCATATAGTCAAAATTTCGCAGACCATCTGAACCATAAATCACATTGCACTTTCTGAAATCATATGCCAAATGCAAATCCCATGCCTATACTCAGGATACACTCGAATCCACTGCAATAACCCATATCCACTACTCCGGGTGAGATCATATGATGTATTGACAACCCAATCACTCGAGACGATAGTCTCTAGTCACAACAACTGGCCACAATAACAAAATACTAGCTGAAAACCTCTTTCATTAGATAGAGTCTTATTCCAACACCTTCATATCCTGCCAACGGCAACCGCACACGCGATATATTGAACCCATCTCTCAGGTCAACCATTCATGAATCCATTTCCCTTTTAATTGATACTACAAAAGAATTCGGAGCCAAATCTCGGTATTGCCTTTCTAACCAGCTCAAATCACATATACTCACACTCATTATTGGCTCAACGATCATTTCGATTATGTAACAACCTGGCCCGTCGTCACGGGAATTACCACCCCGTTATGTTGTAATTTCATGTTTTATGCTTTTATATCAGTGTTAGAGTCTATCGGGTGAGTTAGGAGTGATTTGGATTGAAAATGAGGCATATAGCCTTTTTGAAGGAAACTTGAATAAGGAAAGTCAACCCGAAGTTGACTATTTGGTTAGAGGGCTCGGAATCGGATTCTGATAATTCGGTTAGTTTCGGGAGGTGATTTGTGACTTAGGGGAACAATCAGAATTGAATTTGGAGGCCCGGTGTAGAAATAGGCTTGAATTGGCTAAGGTTGAATTTTGGCGAAATCCGAATGGTAGGTGAGATTTTGATCCGGGGGTCGGAATGGAATTCCGACAGTTGCAGTAGCTCCGTTAGGTTATTTTGGATGTGCCTGCAAAATTTTAGGTCATTTGGACATCGTTTGGTCAGGTTTTTGATGGAATGTGTAATTCGGAAGTTTCGAGGAAACTTAGGCTTGAATCCGTGTGTAATTAGTGATTTTGATGTTTAGGATGGTGTTTTTATGATTGGAATAAGTTCATATCGTGTTTTGGGGTATGTTGGTGGTTTTCGTTGGGGTCCCGGGGGCCTCGGGGTGAATCCGAACCATCATCCGACATTTGGAAGCAAGAGATGGTCTGCTGTAAATTGCAGATCACTGGGCATGAAATAAGCCTTCGCGTTCGCGAAGGAAATTTCCGCGTTCGCGTAGGCCAGGTTCAGTAAGGCATCGCGTTCGCGAGGGCAATGCCGCGTTCGTGTAGGTTGGGGCCAGTTGGCCATCGCGTTCGCGATGGTTTGGGTCGCGTTCGCGTAATAGGAAAAGGGAAGGCATCGCGGACGCGTGACACCACGTCGCGTTTGCGTAGAGTAAAAATCAGAGATTGGGGAGTTGGCCTTCGCGGACGCGTGACTTTACGTCACATTCGCAATGAAGAAGAGGGTTAAGGCATCGCGTTCGCGTGAGAGGCGTCGCGAACGCGATGAAGGAATTGGCCAGGCAGTGAGTTTAATTACAGAACAGAACCAGTCGCGGGTTTCAAACCCCAAACCTCCATTTTTGAGTTCTAGAGAGAGAAACTCACGGGAATTGCTGGGAATTCATCGGGGATTCATCGGAGATAAGTTTTGTGGCTTAATTACATCATTTTAACATGAAATCCTTGGTTAAATTTCTGTAAATGGAAGATTAAAGGTGGGCTTGAGCCTTAGGCCTAAATTGAAGAAAGACACTGATTTGAGTGGGCAAATGGAGTCCGATTTTGGTAAATTTTATATGTCTAGACTCGTATCGAGATGAGGATTCCGAATATGTGACTTTTGTAATTTTTCGACAAGTGTACCGAAAGTCGGGTTTTGACAACTTTGGGAATTTTGATGTAAATTGAGTTGTATTGATTGGGTGTAATCCCATTGGCCTAATTTGTTGTATTTCTACTGTATTTGATCAGATTCTACGCGTGCGGAGCTTCATTCTCGTGGCAAGGGCATTGCGGAGTAGTAGACGCGCCGTCTTGAGGTGAGTAATAGATGTGGGTGATGACCAGCGGGTTCGAAACCCCGGTATACCACTTTGTGACGCTGTATAGCAGCGAGACACGTACTCTCATGTGAGTGCGGGGTCGATTGTGATTGGGGACTATGGCTTAGTCCGACTTGTTGGCACTGTGTTATGACATTGGCTATTCTTGAGCCGTCGAACCTCCTTCTCGGATTTTTGCATACTATGTACTGTGATATTGGCTACTCTTGAGCCGTAGTACCCCTTTCTTGGGCGGTTGAGTATACTTGTGGGCCGTGAGCCACTTATTGGATCCCGCGAGGATCGTTATCATTGTCTTATCATATTGACATGTTAGTTACTACCAGTCCGTAGCTATTTCTGTTATTATGCTATTTCCAATCTCTGGAACTTGATATTACTGTTTTCAACTGAAAAATGATAAAAGATGTTTTCAAAACTACTTTTGAGCCTGCGAGGCTGTATTTGCATATTAGCTGACTGGTAGTGGATCGGGCTGCGCGCCGCAGCGGTATACATGTTGGATCGGACTACACGCCGCAGTAATATTGTGCTTGGGCTGTAGGAGCCCCTCCGGAGTCTGAACCCCCACAGTGAGCACGGGTACCCAAATTGGATCGGGCTACACGCCGTAGCGGTCATATCATGCATTGCATTGCATTTGGCTACATCTGCTAGCTGTTATACTGTTTTGCTGGTACTTGATGGTACAGGTACAGTTGATATTGATTCTGTGACAGGGTATTTGATTAAAGCTTTACATAGTGCTTTATTACGGATTTCTTATCTGCGCTGTCTTACCCTTGTTTATTACCACTGAGTCTGGCAGTACTCATTTTACTCCCTGCACCTTTTGTGCAGATCTAGGTACCTCTCTGTAGTGATCCAGTAGTTGTGCAAGGCGACATCTGTAGGATATCTGAGGTAGCTCCAGAGTCCGCAGGACCCGATAATCCTTCTTACTGTCTCTTGACTCTGTATTGATGTTTCTTTCCATACTTGGTATCTTGTAAACTATTATACACTTTTGTTCATTAGAGGCTTATGACTCTTGACCCTTCGTTCTATGGGAGTTGGTATATTTTGGGACTTGGTTCCCCGTTTTCGTTATATGTATCGCTGTTGCTTCATGATTTGATATGCTTAAATGGGATGAAGCGAGCTTCTAGCTCCGTTATTGTTATTGATTGGTCAGGCTGGCTTAGCAATGTGCTGGGTGCCATCACGACCGGATTTGGGGTCGTGACAAGTTGGTATCAGAGCCTAGGTTTACTAGGCCTCATGAGTCTTGAGCCGGTTGGTAGAGTCTTGTGGATCGGTACGGGGACGCCTGTACTTATCCTCGGGAGGCTGCGAACCTTTAGGAAACACTTCACTTTTCTTGAACTCTGTCGTGCGATCTTGTTGTTCTTAGAACTGAACTTCTATATTCTATTCTCTCGCAGATGGCGAGAACGCGAGCATCGGGACGAGGTGGATGACCTCCATTGCCACCTGTTAGAGGCCGTGGGCGCGGTCGTGCTAGAGGCGCGGCTGAGGCAGTGGAGGCAGTGCCAGCCGACCCGCCCGTTGTACCAGCTCAGAGCCGCCCCCGGTGGTTGATGCTCCAACAGCCCCTGTTCAGGCCAGACTATATCTATCGCTATTCCCGGTCTTCGGGAGACTCTTGCTCGGATATTATCGGTGTGTTCCGGTTTGGCTCGGTAGTTTCAGCTACCGCTACCGTAGCGACATCTCAGACAGGGGGTGGTCGGCGGACCCCTGCAGCCTCGCACACCCGAGCGAGGTTGTACGGGGACTTCGGACGCCAAAGGCGGTCCCCGCTCGGTGGTTGCACCGGTTATTCCTCCGACTGCACCAGCTCCAGCTCCAGAGCATATGGTTCAGGCTATGCCCGACGACGAGCAACGTCGTCTTGAGAGATTTGGTAGACTTCAGCCACCCCATTTCAGTGGCATTGAGGGCGAGGATGCCTAGGGTTTCTTGGACAAGTGTCAGAGGATGTTGCGGACGGCTGGTATTCTCGAGTCCAGCGGAGTTTCATTTACTACCTTTCAGTTCACTGGTCCCGCATTTGATTGGTGGGAAGAGTTTGAGAGGCGTAGTCCTGCAGGAGCAGCACCTCTCACATGGCAGTAGTTCTCTACTCTCTTTCTAGAGAAATATGTACCTCAGTCTCATCGCGAGGAGCTACGTCGCCAGTTCGGGTGGTTGGTTCAGGGCGACATGTCTGTGACTCAGTATGAGCTTAGATTCACACAATTGTCTAGGCATGCCACATGGATTATCCCTACTGATAGGGAGAAGATCAGGAGGTTCATCGATGGCCTCAACTATACTATCCGCATTCTTATGACCAGAGAGAGAGTTTTGTCATCATCATTTGAGCAGGTTGTGGACATGGAACGCTCCATTGAGGCGGATCGTCGCCGAGAGAGAGAGGAGCGGGAGGCCAAGAGGCCTCGTGGTTCTGGCAGTTTCAGTGGTGCTCCATCTAGAGGGCATTCTCAGCAGGGCAGAGGTCACTCATCTAGACCTTCTCATTCAGGCCGCCCAGAGCAGAGCGGAGGTTCTTATGGTCGTGGTCGACAGGGGTTTCAGCAGGGTTAGTCATCACTTAGTGCCCTCCCAGCCCAGAGTGCAGCACCTACTTCTTCAGCCCAGGGTTCTTCTGCGGCGAGGGGTTCCCTTCAGTCCCCTTCTCTAGCACCAGGTGCATATTATGAGTGTGGTGAGTTTGGCCACATGAGGAGACAGTGCCCTCGACTCCGTAGGGACAGGACTCAGCAGAGGGATCAGCCCTCCTCTTCAGCACCATCTCAGTCTAGTAGAGGTGGAGGTCAGTCTTCTCGTGGTCGCCCTAGAGGCGAAGAGAGATCTGGTGGAGGCCAGGCACGGTTCTATGCACTTCCTGACAGGCATGATGCAGTTGCCTCTGATGCAATGATCACAGGTATCATTTCAGTCTGTCACAGAGATGCCTCTGCTCTATTTGATCCAGGGTCCACATATTCATACGTGTCCTCTTATTTTTCACATCATTGGGTACGACTCGTGGTAGTCTTGATTTACCTGTTCATGTATCCACCCCCGTGGGTAATACGACTGTTGTGGATCATGTCTATAGATCCTGTGTTATATCTATTGGGGGTCTGGAGACCTAGGCAGATTTGTTATTGTTGGGGATGGTGGACTTTGATGTTATATTGGGTATGGACCGGTTGTCTCCGTACCATGCTATATTGGACTGTCATGCTAAGACAGTTACGTTGGCCATTCCTGGTATTTCTCAGATTGAGTGGCGGGGTTCGACTGATTTAGTCCCTAGCCGTGTCATTTTGTTCTTAAAAGCTCAGAAGATGGTTGAAAAGTGGTGTTTATCGTACTTAGCTTTTGTGAGAGATGTGGGAGCGGAGTCTCCTAGCATTGATTCTGTACCTGTTGTGAGGGATTTCCCAGATGTATTCCCCTCAGACCTGCCGGGCATGCCACCGGACAGGATATTGATTTCGGCATTGACTTGGTGCCGGGCACTCAGACCATATTCATTCCTCCTTATCGGATGGCACCAGCTGAGTTGAAAGAACTGAAAGAGCAGCTTCAAGAGCTTCTGGATAAGGGTTTCATCCGTCCTAGTGTGTCCCCGTGGGGTACGCCGGTGTTATTTATTAAAAAGAAAGATGGTTCCATGCAAATGTGTATTGATTATAGGCAATTGAACAAAGTAACATTGAAAAACAAGTACCCTCTACCGCGCATAGATGATTTGTTTGATCAGTTATAGGGTGCGAGGATGTTTTCTAAGATTGATCTTCGTTCAGGCTATCATCAGCCTGAAGATCAGGGACTCGGATATTATGAAGACTGCATTCAGGACCAGATATGGTCATTATGAGTTTCTTGTGATGTCTTTTGGGCTGACCAACGCCCCGACAGCATTTATGCATCTGATGAACAGTATGTTCAGGCCCTATTTGGATTCATTTGTGATCGTGTTCATTGATGACATTCTAGTCTACTCCCGTAGTTAGGAGGAGCATGCTCAACATTTGAGTATTGTGTTGCAGAGATTGAGGGAGGAGAAGCTATATGCTAAATTCTCCAAGTGCGAGTTTTGGCTCGAGTCCGTAGCATTTCTGGGACATGTGGTGTCTCGTGATGGTATTCAGGTTGATCCGAAGAAAATAGAGGCGGTGCAGAGTTGGCCTAGACCGTCCTCAGCTACATAGATTAGGAGTTTTCTTGGCTTGGCGGGATATTATCGCCGGTTTGTTCAGGGATTTTCATCCATTGCTTCTTCATTGACTAAATTGACCCAGAAGGGTGCACCATTCGTGTGGTCGGATGAGTGCGAGGAGAGCTTTCAGAAGCTCAAGATAGCTTTGACCACAGCTCCATTGTTAGTATTGCCATCGGCTTCAGGTTTATATACTATTTATTGTGATGCCTCGAGAGTGGGGATAGGTTGTGTGTTGATGCAGGAAGGTAAGGTAATTGCTTATGCTTCTCGGCAGTTGAAGCCACATGAGAAGAACTATCATGTTCATGATTTGGAGGTAGCCGCCATTGTTCATGCCTTGAAGATTTGGAGGCACTATTTGTATGGTGTGTCTTGCGAGGTGTATACCGACCATCGTAGTCTCCAGCACTTGTTCAAACAGAAAGACCTTAATTTGAGATAGCGGAGATGGCTTGAGTTGCTTAAGGATTATGACATTACTATACTATATCATCCGGGGAAGGCCAATGTGGTGGCCGATGCTTTGAGTCGGAAGGCGGTCAGTATGGGGAGCTTGGCATATATTCCAGCTGAGGAGAGGCCATTTGCTTATGATGTTCGGGTGCTAGCCAATCGGCTAGTGAGGTTAGATATTTCGGAGCCCAGCAGGGTATTGGCTTGTGTTGTATCTCGGTCATCTCTATATGATCGTATTCGTGAGCACCAGTATGATGATCCACATTTGGCTGTCCTGAGGGACAGAGTTCAGCATGATAATGCTAGAGATGTCACCATTGATAGTGATGACGTATTGAGGATGCAGGGCCGGATATGTGTGCCCAATGTTGATGGCCTTCGTGAGTTGATTCTGGAGGAGGCCCATAGCTCGCGGTATTCTATCCATCCAGGAGCCGCGAGGATGTATCAAGATTTGAAACAACATTATTGGTGGAGAAAGATAAAAATGGACATTGTTAGACATGTATCACGGTGCCTCAACTGTCAGCAAGTTAAGTACGAGCATCAGAGGCTCATGACTCTTGACCCTTTGGTCTATGGGAGTTGGTATATTTTGGGACTTGGTTCCCCGTTTTCGTTATATGTATCGCTGTTGCTTTGTGATTTGATATGCTTAAATGGGATGAAGCGAGCTTCTAGCTCCGTTATTGTTATTGATTGGTCAGGCTGGCTTAGCAATGTGCTGGGCGCCATCACGACCGGATTTGGGGTCGTGACAGATTATAACACACTAAGACACCTCAACACCGGCCTAAGCCACGACGAGCACAACATAGGCTCCAATAGAAACGTATGCACACACTCGAATCATGACAGCTCAATTCATGACAATTGTCTCCAGCAAATAGAGCTGCAATTCAATTCCTCTGTGCCATCATAATATAGAACTGAGATCGCGTCTCGCATTATAGAAATAGAGTACCTGAATCCTCCCCGAGAGGTCATAACATCACGTTGTCTTGCCACGATTCGTGATTCTGTCCCAACATTATTACTCATGAAGCACCTCAAGCCACCAAGCTCAAAACGATTAGCCACGCACATATCTAGGTCTTGAACCCAAGCAATCAACCTCACGCACGGTGAAACAATTAACGTATGCTATCAAATCATGAACGGACACAACCGATGTGTCATTCACCAAGCGATACTCCAAACGGACTTTTCCTCAGAAGCGAGGAAATATTGTATACCAGGTAGCATATAAATAACTATATTTTCAAAATATTCTGTTGCGGCGTGCAACCCGCTCCAATGACATACCCGTGGTAGCGCGGCACCCGATCCGGATACCATACCTATGGCGGCGTGCCACCCGATCCAAATAATTTACCTGTGGCGGCGTGCCACCCGATCGACGAACACATCTAGCAAAAGGGAATGCACATCGAGTCAAGTCGCTCATCGCAACAACATATACATAGCCTCAAGCTCGGCCACCTGAAATGCATCCAACAAAGTTCCTCAATACTGAAACTGAATCAATGGTAGATACCTCTACACTAACATCCGCCACGAAGGCCCAACTGTCAAAGCAATACCTGCCAGTCGTCCGCTGATCCTAGGGTACATCTACCCTGCGGGAGCATGATCTGATGCACTCTGCCACGCAGTTTGTGACATTTTTCTAACATGGTCCATATCGCATAAGTCTAGACAACCTGGCTTATGACAACCAGTCTGCAATCAAGTATCATTATTCAAATTCATTGTATCAAGCAGCAAGAGAGCCATTAGGGCTTACAATTTCCAATAACCGCTAAATGGTGTCGATACACACGTCATACCACCACTGCGTAGGCGGATTAAGAGAACTTCCAGTCTCCAACACATATATAACACATGAATCACTATACCTGGTTCCACACCCCACCGTACGAATACATAACGCACATCAAGCGCCCATTCGTACCACGAAAGCCATTCAAGAAGTTTACTATGCCATCAACGACTCAATTATTACAGTCGATCCAACAAGAGAATACCACCATACCATTAGATATTATCATTTTACCTTGTCCTTTGGACCATATTCCCTGCCAAATTACTAGAATAGCAGTACCATTTTCTTAAATCATCAAAAAGATCGATTCTTAAATTACCTGTAGTTGTCCGCGCTGCTCAATAATTTTATTGACTTCCCATATATTATGAACCGATCTCAAAACCTTGAATGTGCCATTATTAACTTTCCATAACACATCGTGTATACCATATCACACTAAGACAACATGGAAATTCATATCCCTTTCCCCCGCCGCAAACATCGGCGCACTCAACTAGTCAAGGACTTTCATGATCCCATATAGAGAAAACTCATTACCCATTCCAAGCCTTACATATCAACAAGAAATGTACTCATTTTCAAACCATGGTAAAACACATCACAAACTCTTTCTTCCCATTCGTTGCATAAGTTTAACTGCCAGGACTGAGTCCTTATACCCATATCAAGTTACACAACTGCCAGCACTCAAGAGCTTTGCTGCACAATATCTGCAAGACTCATTACTTCAACCACATACCAGGAATTAATCATATTCCTTTTCATACCATTCTGGTTTATTAGCAAGTTGTTCCATTTACCCAATTCCTTTCTGATTCATCTTTAATTTAATATTCTCCTTTACTGAAGGATCACAATACCTCAACTCATGTTACCACACGGGATTCATACACAAGACCACACAGTCTAAGGCCCATAGGCCACTGAATACTCTCTCAATGTTCCCCAGAAGTGCCACATTCCACCACACTTTATTTTGAAGAACTTCTCGCGATTCTTTTAAATTTGTTATCATTACTTCCTAATATGGATACATAAAATTCCATCATTCACATGATATAACACAAGCCTTGATCTTTTCTAACGAAACCACCGCCTTTAGCCACATACACAATTCTTAAGGCACTTGATTGTTACAAGCAAAATCTTGAACACTGCAAACCATTCTTGGGCGTCATTCACCCTTATTCAATTATAATTCAACTGTCTTATTGAACGGAACCACTCGCGTCTTGTTAGAATTCTGACATCGTAGGATATGATTACAGACAGGTACAATTAGCTATCTTTCTTTTCTATGCACCGAACATTCTTTACCAACAGCAGTTCAAATCATCCTAGGATTTCATCAGATCTACGAAGCACCATAACCTTTACCAGAATTTCCCAACATACTTAGAGACATAATCAACATAGCACAAAATAGTTGTGCAATTAGCTACTCAACGCAGTCTCCCCAACTTGGCTCGAAGCCATACATCAAAGCACTTTTAGCCGCTCATAGCATTCTTTACTCAAATGATGCCACAATGTTATAGTGATATTAATCTCAAGTCATTTACAAGCCTTGACAGAGACTCGAATCATCAGAGACCTTAGCTCTTCTGCAATTCTTGCATTTATACACGCACCACCAATAAGCCCACTCTCTTTAGGTGACAAAAATCTTTCTAAGTCCCAAATTTTTCAAAAATTTCGGCAGAGTTTCCTTTGTAATTTGGCCTATCCACCTACCAGAGAATCACCAAACCATTCTAACAATACATCCATAACTCAACAAGACATCGCAATGTATATCAACAACATTAATCTCAACACTATACAGGTTATATTATCAAAATTGATACATGGACATGCGCTGCACCTGCTCGAATCATAACATATGTCAAATACCTTTCACCGCAATACTCATAGCACAACCAATTCAATTTTCTTGAGTCTAAACTCATACTACCATACATAGTGCACTTTACATTTCCGCTAAGAGGCAATGAACATATTTCTCACGCCCATAACTAGGGCTACATAACAAATCACAACAAGAACTGAATACCTTACAACTCTCCCATTATCAAACTGCCATTTGCACAATAAAGATCAATACCGATCGTATGAACTTCATAATACCGGCTTGCTAAATTAGTACATTGGTGCTCAAGCCATAGACAATGATCTGGCCTCAAGTCATCCCGACTGGCCCAACATGAACTCACGGAGATTATATCTCGACCCTCGTTCGGGGAAATCACAAGCCATAAGGCAATTTATATTACTGAGTGCTCGATGCGTACACAAACGTGTGGAAGGAATTTCAAAATTATATCTCAAGCTGAATCAAGTGCGCACGATAAGAATTCCAAGAAATGTGAAGTGTTTCCTAAAGGTTTGCAACCTCCCGAGGATAAGAACAGGCGTCCCCATACCGATCCACAAGACTCTACCAACCGGCTCAAGACTCATGAGGCCTAGTAACCTAGGCTCTGATACCAACTTGTCACGACTCCAAACCCGGTCGTGATGGCGCCCAACAGACGGCTAGGCCAGCCCGACAAATTCAACAGAAACACAGAGCTATTAGCTCACTTAAACCATTCTAGGCTTAAACAAAAATGGAACAACAGTAATGGAATAACCAAGTACAGGGATCACATCCCAAAAATAATAACAACTCCCCAATGACCAGGGGTCACGAGTCATGAGCCTCTACAGAGTATACAAAGTGTAGATAGTGAATACAACTGTGCACAAATGTGGGATGGTCAGAACAAAAATATAGACAAACTGGAGAATCAGGTCCTGCGAACGCTGGCAGCTACCTCGACTGTCCAAAAGCACTCCCGAGCCGCAATAGAATCAGCTCTGCTGTGATGTACCTGGATCTGCACACAAGGTGCAGGGAGTCGGTGTGAGTACTTCCAACTCAGCAGTAATAAAAGTAAATAATGTTGAACGGAAGAAAACCACGCAAGGCACTATCTCATGCTACACAATACAGAACTATCTTTTTATTCCTTTCCAGCATATGTGAGTAGATTATTTAGAAATCTCAATTTTTAGCTTCTTTCTTTCATGATAATATACTAATACCTGGATACAATCTCAAGCAGTGCAAGTCCGCACTCAAATCAGCCCCTCGGGCTCAGCACTCCTTATCAATTTACACCAGGAGATCTGGTCAATAAGGCAACTAATGCATGTGTGCCGATAATGTATGAGTGCTAAATGTTATGCCACGTAGTACACGTAAATCAATGTATGTATGCCATGCAATGCATATGACCGCTACGACATGTAGCCCGATCCAATTTGGGTACCCGTGCTCACTGTGGGGGTTCAGACTCGGGAAGGGCTCCTACAGCCTAAGCACAATATTAATATCACACCTGCTGCGGCGCGCAGCCCGATCCATATACCACTGCGGCGTGCAGTCCGATCCATGCATGTGTATGCATATGCTCACATAAATTGTCATGCCCATTTAAAACCTTAAATTTAGATAAAATATGCGCAGTGTTATCAAGACAATAATACCAATCCCTGAAGGATTCCAATAATCGGCACGAAGCCCAAGTATGATAATTTAGTCCAATTCATTTCAACAATTAGGTGTTATTAATTATTACGCGGGACGGGACAAAGTCACAATCCCCAATGGTGCTCTACCCCACGCCCGTTATCCGGCATGCGAGCCACCTCAACACAGCACTAAGATGTGCAAGTCCGGGATTTACTAACCCTCATGACATCATTTACAAGTATTACCCACCTCGAACCGGCGAAAACTCATGCCCGCGACGCCTTAGCTCCTCGAACCGGCATCCACACACGTCAAAACTAGCCAAAATCAGTACAAATATATCAAAATAGGCTAATGGAACATAATCCAATCGAAAGAACTCGAAAAATATCAAAAATCACGAAATTGGCAAAACTCGAGCCCCGGGCCCACATCTCGAAAAATTTCGAAATTCATATTTCCAGAATCCTCGTCTCGCCACGAGTCCATACATATAAAATTTACCAAAATCGGACTCTATTTGCCCACTCAAATCGGTGTTTTTCTTCAATTTAGGCCTAGGGCTCAAACCCACCTTTAATCTTCCATTTACAGAAATTTAACCAAGGATTTCATGTTAAAATGATGTAATTAAGCCACAAAACTTACCTCCGACGCAACCCCGATGATTTCCCAGCAATCTCCCATCAATACCTTCTCTTGGAACTCAAAAATGGAGGTTTTGGGTATGGGGTTCACGACTGGACTGTTCTGTTATATTAATTCACTGACTGCCAGGCGACCCTTCTGCGATCGCAGCCCCAGGCTCGTGATCGCGATGAACAAATTCACCAGGCTCCAAAATTACTCTACGCGATCGCGACATACCCTACGCGATCACACTGCTTCATGCCTCAACACTACGCGATCGCGTGAATCCACCCGCGATCGCACTGCTTTAAATCCCAGACCTACGCGATCGCACACAAGACATCGCGATCGCGATGCATCCCGCCATAACCTTACGCGATCGCATACTCTCCCACGCGATCGCAAAGGTCTCAATTCTCCTCTTACGCGATCGCATTCAAGGCTTCGCGATCGCGAAGCACAAAAATCCTCTGCACTAATTGCAGCAGAAACATCAGTGCATTTGGCACAAATTGGTCCGTTTGGACCCCCGAATTCATCCCGAGGCCCCCGGACCCCAACGAAAACCACCAACATACTCCAAAACACGATACGAACTTGTTCCAATCATAAAAACACCATCCTAAACATCAAAATCACCAATTACACACGGATTCAAGCCTAAGTTTCTTCAAAACTTTCTAAACTAATATTCAATCCAAAACCCGATCAAACGACGTCCGAATGACCTGAAAAGACATATCCAAAATTACATAACGAAGCTACAGAAATTGTCAGAATTCCATTCCGACCCCCGGATCAAAATCTCACCTCCCATCCGGTTTTTGCCAAAATTCAACCTTCGCCAATTCAAGCCTAAAACTACACCGGACCTCCTAATTCAATTCCGATTGCTCTCCTAAGTCATAAATGATCCCCCGAAACTAGTCGAATCATCAGAATCCGATTCCGAGCACTCTAACTCGATAGTCAACTCTAGGTTGACTTTCCATATTCAAACTTCCTTCAAACATGCTATTTGCTTCATTTTCAATTCAATTCACTCCTAACTCACCCGATAGGTTCTAACACTGATATAGAAGCATAAGATATGTTAATGCAAGGTAACGGGGTGGAAAATCCCGTAACGACGGGCCGGGTCGTTACATCAAATTTCCTCGTACTGCATTTATTATACTTTTTTCTATAGGTTGTATAATTCTATCATCTGTTAAGTAAATTTCTATTGGTGTATCTATCCCTTCTCTAAAACATGCCTTAATTAATATTTCTGTTCCTCCTAGATGTACGTATTTAATTGGGCTTTTTGCCTTTATATCTTGTATATTTTTATTTATTATACGTTTATTTATTACTGGTATTTTAGCTTTTCCTTTGGTGTATTTACAGTTTATTATGTGTTCTCTTTGGCTAATTACATAGTATTCTTCTTTACTTCTTTTGAACCAATTTTTTATTTTTGGTATATCTAATATTTTTTCTACACTTAAGTCTAATTCCTTTCCTTTTATTTGTTCAAATATATTTTCATCAAATATTACTTTTTGTTCCGTAGATTCTTCATCTTGGTATTCTTCTTGGGTTATTATATTTATTTCTTTTTCAGTCATCTGTTAATTCATTGTCTTCATTATCCGATTCTATTATTAATTTATTTTCTAATTCATTTTCTGATAATTCATATATACTATAATTGCTTTCTAATTCATAGTCTATGTATTCCATTTGTACGTATTCTTCGTCGTTTATTATTATTTCTTATACTTGCTTAGTTCTTTGATTTTTAGGTATTTTATAATCTTTTGCTAAATGTTCTAGTTTTCCGCAATTATAACATTTGCATTCTGATAATTTTTTCTTAGGTCCGTACTGCCTTTTGTTATTAAATTTCTTTACATAATATCTTCGTCTAGGTTTTTTATACTTAAATTTTGACTTATACTTTTTTATATTTTTTATATTTTTTAATTTTATTATTATTTTTATTATAGTGTCTTTTATTGCATCCAAACTAGGGTGCTATTTTATCTTTTCAACATGCTAAGTTTTTTATTAACGTTTTTTCCATTTTAATTTCTTCTTTATGTTTTTCACATAATTCTGCGAACCAGTTTTGTAAGTATTTAATTCTTGCTCCTAAAGTATCTTGTAATGCTGCATTATTCCAATCTTTTAATATTTTTGAACTAAATGGTTATGGTAATTTTGAAAAATATAATTTTCTTATTTCTTTACTTTCCTCTATACTATATTTTCCTTTATAGTAAAATTCTTTTAATGCACATGTATATTCGTCTATGTAACACATATTACATATTGCTAATTTTGACATTAAATTTCTATTTAATATTTTTTCTCTATGTTGTTCTACTTCTTCTGTTTCTGCACTACTAAATTCATTTCTTATAGTTGTTTCATATTTATGCAAAATTTCTATAGCTGTTGTAGCTTTCTCACCATCAAATTTTTTATCATTTCTTAATACTCCTAAGGCATCTTTAGTCATATTTTGTAACCATAACTTAGTCGTTCATATAAACGTTCTTTCTATGTATTCTGGTACATCTGATATTCCTATTTTATTGTCTATAATCTGTTTCGTCATGTATCCTACCCATAACTGGATTGTCTTATTTATATCTTTTACACAGTCTAGATCTAAGAAATTATGTTGTATTGTTGTTGGTATTTGTGTTGGAATCCACTTCATATATCTTGGTTCTCTATCATTTCTATATGTTTTCTTATAATTATTTTCATAATTTATATAACTTTTTTGCTCTAATTGTATATCTTTTGTTCCTGATGTACTAGGTTTTTCATCTATTATAGCATTTATTTCTACACGATCATTTTTACCTTCTTCGTTTTGTTCGACTTGTGCTATATTTTCTAAGAGTTCCGTATATGTTTCGCTTGTTTCTGAATAATTTTCTAAATCACTATTATTATTTGGTTCATTTATTTCTTCTGTTCTAAATATTTCTAACTTTTCTTCTTTTCCTTCTTGTAATTGTTCTTTGAATCTATTTATCTCAAGTTGTAATTTATTTTCTTGTTCTTTTTCTTTTTGCCTGGTTGCATATAGTTCTTTTAACATGTTTAATTCTTTTTCTAATTCTATTATTTTAGCATTTTTTGTTTCTTCTATCTGTTTTATTTCTCTTTTTGATTGTTGTTTAATTTTTTCTATCTCATATTTTCGATCTATTTCCTCATTTTCTCTTGTTATTCTTACTAAAGCAGTTAAGCTATCTTCTAGTTTTAGTGATTCTTTTTCTAACATTAGATATAAGTTGTCTCCTATTTTCTTATATTTTCTTCCTATATTAGGAAATACAATTTTTATTTTTAGTCCTTCTGGGTTTTCATATGTTTTTTCGTCTACTGCAAATTCCTCTTTATTCATTTTTTAAGTTGTATTATTAATTTCCATTCTAATTTTGAGATTATATCTTTAAGTTGTTCTAATCTATCATTATTGTTTTTAGAGATTTTTAAGTAATTAAATTCACAATATAAACCATATAATTAGGGAGAGCAATCAGAATCGAATTCGGAGGTCCGGTGTAGTTTTAAGCTTGAATTGGCTAAGGTTGAATTTTGGCGAAAATCGGACGATAGGTGAGATTTAGATCCGGGGGTCGGAATGGAATTCCGACAGTTCCTGTAGCTTCGTTATGTGATTTTGGATATGTATGCGAATATTTAGGTCATTCGGACGTCGTTTGATCGGGTTATGGATTGAATGTTAGTTTCGGAAGTTTTGAAGAAACTTAGGCTTGAATCCGTGTGTAAATGGTGATTTTGATGTTTACGATGGTGTTTTTATGTTACGAGCAAGTTTGAATGAGGTAATGTGATGTATTGGTGGCTTTGGTTGAGGTCCCGGGGTCTCGGGATCATTTCGGATGCCCAACGGGCAAGCTTTGATCTTAAAATTTCTGCAGAAAAATTGCAGACAGTGATTGCTCTATGCGATCGCATAGATTCATTGTGTCACGACCCTAGTTCACCAATCGTGAACATGTCATGACGGCACCCAGTCCCCACGACTAGGTAAGCCTAACACGTTGTGGAATATACAAGTTTATGAACATTAAATAAGAAATAGCGGAAAACGATATAAATAAGAATGTAATCTGTGCCGCTTGGCACATACACCCGTCAAACACTGTATAAACACCACCAAGACCCGGAATCCCATGGGTAACACAGACTAAAAGAGATTATACAACTGTGGCTCTATGTGTAAAGAGTATCTAACAACGACATAAAAGAAAACATCTACTAATACTATCAGAATAGAAGGAAGGCATCCGGATCCGCGGACGTAGCAGATCATACCTCGAGGTCTCCCAAAATGCTGCTGAATGTGATGACCCGGCCCGTCATCATGTGAGTTATTACCCCGTTACCCTCGTTATCCGCTTGTTAATGTCGTAATATGCATTTTGGGTAAGTTTGAGTCAATTTGGGTTGAGTTTGGTTGAAATTGAGACAAATAGTCTCTTAGAAGAAGGAATAGTTGAGAAAAGTCAGCTGGATATTGATCTGTGTGTTAGAGAGCTCAGAATCGAATTCTGATGATTCGGTCAGCTCCGGGAGGTTATTAATGAGCTAGGAGAGCGATCGGAATTGAATTTGGAGGTCCGGTGTAGAAATAGGCTTGAATTGGCTAAGGTTGAATTTTGGCGAAATCCGAACGGTAGGTGAGATTTTGATCCGGGAGTCGGAATGGAATTTCGACAGTTGCAGTAGCTCCGTTAGGTGATTTTGGATGTGCCTGCAAAATTTCAGGTCATTCGGAGGTCGTTTGGTCGGGTTTTTGATCGAATGTCGGTTTCGGAAGTTTGAATGAAAACTTAGGCTTGAATTGCTTGAATTCGATGTTATTCCGTGTTAAAGTATGTGTTTTTATGATTGGGACAAGTTTGTACCGTGTTATGGAGTATGTTCGTGGCTTTCGTTGGGGTCCCGGGGGGCCCGGGGTGAATTGGGAGGTTAAACGGGAGAAAAACATAGAAATTGCAGGTTGAGGATTTGCTGGTTCTGTTGTTTTCGCTCCTGCGGATTGGGGACCGCAGGAGCGGGACCGCAGATGCGAAAGGGGCTTGGCCAGGAGGTTCCGCAGAAGCGGATGACGAGTCGCAGGAGCGGACTCGCTTCTGCGAGTCCTAGGTCGCAGAAGCGGAAAGGCGGGCGACGGGGGAGAATCGCTGGTACGGAGGATTTGTTCGCAGGAGCGGTCTCGCAGGAGCGAGACCTGGGCCGCAGAAGCGGAACTGGGCGGCTTGGTGTGATCTCGCAGAAGCAACCATTTGGTCACAGAGGCGGCCTCGCAGATGCGAATTTTTGTCCGCATGAGCGGAAATCGGGCCTGTGTTAAAAATAACAGAAGGGTTAATTTCAAAAGCTATGAAAAACATTTGGTCTCGGTTTAGAGAGGGGTATTGATCGATTTGGACGAGGAATTGCTGGGAGATCATCGGGTTATCATTGGAGATGAGTTTTATGGTTCCTTTACGCATTTTTATCTTGAAATCCTCCTCTATTTCACTGAAATTGGATCAAAATGTGAGGAAGTTTAGCCTAAGCCAGGGTTTGGGTAAATTGTCGAATTGAGTGGGCAATCGAAGTCCGATTTTGAAAAACTTTATATGCATAGACTTGTATTGAGACGAGGGTTCCGAATATGTAACTTTTATAATTTTTTGAGAAGCGCACCAAAGGTCGGGTTTTGACAACTTGTGGGTTTTGATACAATTTGGGTTATTTCATATGGGTTACGTGAATTGAGCATATATTGATGTATTATCGTTGATTTTGAGCAGATTTGGCATCCGAGGAGATTGATATGCGAGGCAAGCGCAAGGAGAACTGAGGCTTCTACCGGTTTGAGGTGAGTGGTAGTAGTAAATAATGTACTGAGGGTTTGAAACCCCGTACTAGCACTTCGTAGTGCTATGTTGAGATGAGACACACATCATGTGACGGGCGTGGTGGCATTGTGAATTGGGGATTGAACTTGATCCTTCCCGGCTTATAGAATACTGTGTATTATGACTTTTCACGAGATTATGACTGTGAAATTGGGCTAATAGCCATGTTTGGGTCTTTGTGACGATCTGTAAGCATTAGGGGACATGTAGAGCTAGGTGACCCTTATATCGTGTTGGAAACCTACACTCAGTCGTGAAACTAGCTGAATAGCCTGTTAAGAGCCAGTACTAGATACGTACCGTGAGAGATGAATTACTTAGGGTGGAAGCTCCCCTGACTTAGCTGAGTGAGCCTGAAAGGCTAAACCTATACTAACTGAGACAGGGTCGAGGACCCATTAGGACGTATTATATACATACACATATGTTTAAATTGGATCGGGCTGCGCGCCGCAGTAGTATATATATATTGGATCGGGCTGCACGCCGCAGTAGTATACATATTGGATCGGGCTGCACGCCGCAGCAGTATACATATTGGATCGGGCTGCACGCCTCAGTAGCATGCATATTGGATCGGGCTGCGCGCCGCAGCAGTATATATATTGGATCGGGCTGCACGCCGCAACAGTATATATATATCGGATCGGGCTGCACGCCGCAGCAGTATATATAAATATATATATTGGATCGGGCTGCACACCGCAACAATATACTTATTAGACACATATGCCTTAGGGACACATGTATACGCAGATGGATGTACACCGTTGTGGTACGATAGGGGATTTAGTCAGTGTGGGACCTTAACGAGATAGGTGTGGACTAGTGATCGAATTGTTACTGTAGTGATGACTTATTTGTGAAGGTTTTCCTTAGAACTGTCTAGTGGTAGTACAGGAGTTCTTACTTTCAGTTATCGTTTATTATTATTACTCACTGAGTTGAAATATACTCACCCCACTCCCCGCACTTTCTGTGTAGATACAGGTGTTCAAGAAGGCAGTTGAGTTACCGCAACTCCTACAATATTGTTATCCCGAGGAGACTTCGAGGTAGCTGCCGGCGTCCGCAGGACCCGATCTCTTCCTCCATATAATCATGTCTTTTACTATTCTGCCTAGACTTGGATTGTATAGGATATTTCCATGTAGAGGCTCAGTCTCGTGACACCACGATATGGTTGGGACAGCATTCTGTATGCTTTTACTATCTCGCTTATCACATGATATGATCATCTGCTGTTTATGTTTAATTTGATTAATCGGAATTAATAACTGGCTGGTTTAAGGGATAATATGGTCGGGCTTTCCTAGCATTGTGTTGGGCGCCATCACGACCAGGGTTTGGGTCGTGACAAGTTGGTATCAAAGCCTAGGTTAACAGGTCTCGCGAGTCATGAGCCGGTTGGTAGAGTCTCGTGGATCGGTACGGGGACGCCTGTACTTATCCTCGGGAGGCTGCAAACCTTTTAGGAAAAGTTTCAATTCTTGGAATTCTTGTCGTGCGATTACCTTTGACTTGAACTGAACTTTGACATTCTATTCTCTCGCAGATGGTGAGAACCCGA
>JASVEL010002018.1:0-28965 GCA_032618575.1 Nicotiana noctiflora | reverse complement strand
ATTTGGAGCTAGCCGCCATTGTTCATGCCTTGAAGATTTGGAGGCACTATTTGTATGGCGTGTCTTGTGAGGTGTATACCGACCATCGTAGTCTCCAGCACTTGTTCAAACAGAAAGATCTTAATTTGAGACAGCGGAGATGGCTTGAGTTGCTTAAGGATTATGACATCACTATTTTATATCATCCGGGAAAGGCCAATGTGGTGGCCGATGCTTTGAGTCGGAAGGCGGTCAGTATGGGGAGCTTGGCATATATTCCAGCCGAGGAGAGGCCATTTGCTTATGATGTTCAGGTGCTAGCCAATCGGCTAGTGAGGTTAGATATTTCGGAGCCCAGCCGGGTATTGGCTTGTGTTGTATCTCGGTCATCTCTATATGATCGTATTCGTGAGCGCCAATATGATGATCCACATTTGGCTGTCCTTAGGGACAGAGTTCAGCATGATAATGCTAGAGATGTCACCATTGATAGTGACGGCGTATTGAGGATGCAGGGCCGGATATGTGTGCCCAATGTTGATGGCCTTCGTGAGTTGATTCTGGAGGAGGCCCATAGCTCGCGGTATTCTATCCATCCAGGAGCCGCGAGGATGTATCAAGATTTGAAACAACATTATTGGTGGAGAAAGATAAAAATGGACATTGTTAGACATGTATCACGGTGCCTCAACTGTCAGCAAGTTAAGTACGAGCATCAGAGGCTCATGACTCTTGACCCTTTGGTCTATGGGAGTTGGTATATTTTGGGACTTGGTTCCCCGTTTTCGTTATATGTATCGCTGTTGCTTTGTGATTTGATATGCTTAAATGGGATGAAGCGAGCTTCTAGCTCCGTTATTGTTATTGATTGGTCAGGCTGGCTTAGCAATGTGCTGGGCGCCATCACGACCGGATTTGGGGTCGTGACAGATTATAACACACCGCACTGGTGATATGACACCTCAGCACCGGCCTAAGCCACGATGAGCACAACATGAGCTCCAATAGAAACGTATGCACACACTCGAATCATGACAGCTCAATTCATGACAATTGTCTCCAGCAAATAGAGCTGCAATTCAATTCCTCTGTGCCATCATAATATAGAACTGAGATCGCGTCTCGCATTATAGAAATAGAGTACCTGAATCCTCCCCGAGAGGTCATAACATCACGTTGTCTTGCCACGATTCGTGATTCTGTCCCAACATTATTACTCATGAAGCACCTCAAGCCACCAAGCTCAAAACGATTAGCCACGCACATATCTAGGTCTTGAACCCAAGCAATCAACCTCACGCACGGTGAAACAATTAACGTATGCTATCAAATCATGAACGGACACAACCGATGTGTCATTCACCAAGCGATACTCAAAACGGACTTTTCCTCAGAAGCGAGGAAATATTGTATACCAGGTAGCATATAAATAACTATATTTTCAAAATATTCTGTTGCGGCGTGCAACCCGCTCCAATGACATACCCGTGGTAGCGTGGCACCCGATCCGGATACCATACCTATGGCGGCGTGCCACCCGATCCAAATAATTTACCTGTGGCGGCGTGCCACCCGATCGACGAACACATCTAGCAAAAGGGAATGCACATCGAGTCAAGTCGCTCATCGCAACAACATATACATAGCCTCAAGCTCGGCCACCTGAAATGCATCCAACAAAGTTCCTCAATACTGAAACTGAATCAATGGTAGATACCTCTACACTAACATCCGCCACGAAGGCCCAACTGTCAAAGCAATACCTGCCAGTCGTCCGCTGATCCTAGGGTACATCTACCCTGCGGGAGCATGATCTGATGCACTCTGCCACGCAGTTTGTGACATTTTTCTAACATGGTCCATATCGCATAAGTCTAGACAACCTGGCTTATGACAACCAGTCTGCAATCAAGTATCATTATTCAAATTCATTGTATCAAGCAGCAAGAGAGCCATTAGGGCTTACAATTTCCAATAACCGCTAAATGGTGTCGATACACACGTCATACCACCACTGCGTAGGCGGATTAAGAGAACTTCCAGTCTCCAACACATATATAACACATGAATCACTATACCTGGTTCCACACCCCACCGTACGAATACATAACGCACATCAAGCGCCCATTCGTACCACGAAAGCCATTCAAGAAGTTTACTATGCCATCAACGACTCAATTATTACAGTCGATCCAACAAGAGAATACCACCATACCATTAGATATTATCATTTTACCTTGTCCTTTGGACCATATTCCCTGCCAAATTACTAGAATAGCAGTACCATTTTCTTAAATCATCAAAAAGATCGATTCTTAAATTACCTGTAGCTGTCCGCGCTGCTCAATAATTTTATTGACTTCCCATATATTATGAACCGATCTCAAAACCTTGAATGTGCCATTATTAACTTTCCATAACACATCGTGTATACCATATCACACTAAGACAACATGGAAATTCATATCCCTTTCCCCCGCCGCAAACATCGGCGCACTCAACTAGTCAAGGACTTTCATGATCCCATATAGAGAAAACTCATTACCCATTCCAAGCCTTACATATCAACAAGAAATGTACTCATTTTCAAACCATGGTAAAACACATCACAAACTCTTTCTTCCCATTCGTTGCATAAGTTTAACTGCCAGGACTGAGTCCTTATACCCATATCAAGTTACACAACTGCCAGCACTCAAGAGCTTTGCTGCACAATATCTGCAAGACTCATTACTTCAACCACATACCAGGAATTAATCATATTCCTTTTCATACCATTCTGGTTTATTAGCAAGTTGTTCCATTTACCCAATTCCTTTCTGATTCATCTTTAATTTAATATTCTCCTTTACTGAAGGATCACAATACCTCAACTCATGTTACCACACGGGATTCATACACAAGACCACACAGTCTAAGGCCCATAGGCCACTGAATACTCTCTCAATGTTCCCCAGAAGTGCCACATTCCACCACACTTTATTTTGAAGAACTTCTCGCGATTCTTTTAAATTTGTTATCATTACTTCCTAATATGGATACATAAAATTCCATCATTCACATGATATAACACAAGCCTTGATCTTTTCTAACGAAACCACCGCCTTTAGCCACATACACAATTCTTAAGGCACCTGATTGTTACAAGCAAAATCTTGAACACTGCAAACCATTCTCGGGCGTCATTCACCCTTATTCAATTATAATTCAACCGTCTTATCGACAGAACCACCCATGCCTTGTTAGAACTCTGACATCGCATAACATGATTACCTACAGATACAATTAGCTATCTTCTTTTCTATACACCGAACATTCTTTACCAACAGCAGTTCAAAACATCGTAGTATTTCCTCAGATCTACGAAGCACCATAACCTTTACCAGAATTTCCCAACATACTTAGAGACATAATCAACATAGCACAAAATAGTTGTGCAATTAGCTACTCAACGCAGTCTCCCCAACTTGGCTCGAAGCCATACATCAAAGCACTTTTAGCCGCTCATAGCATTCTTTACTCAAATGATGCCACAATGTTATAGTGATATTAATCTCAAGTCATTTACAAGCCTTGACAGAGACTCGAATCATCAGAGACCTTAGCTCTTCTGCAATTCTTGCATTTATACACGCACCACCAATAAGCCCACTCTCTTTAGGTGACAAAAATCTTTCTAAGTCCCAAATTTTTCAAAAATTTTGGCAGAGTTTCCTTTGTAATTTGGC
The DNA here is from genome assembly GCA_032618575.1 of Nicotiana noctiflora. Classification (NCBI taxonomy): domain Eukaryota; kingdom Viridiplantae; phylum Streptophyta; class Magnoliopsida; order Solanales; family Solanaceae; genus Nicotiana; species Nicotiana noctiflora. The sequence continues at coordinate 25,258 of JASVEL010002018.1, read as the reverse complement.
CTATCCACCTACCAGAGAATCACCAAACCATTCTAACAATACATCCATAACTCAACAAGACATCGCAATGTATATCAACAACATTAATCTCAACACTATACAGGTTATATTATCAAAATTGATACATGGACATGCGCTGCACCTGCTCGAATCATAACATATGTCAAATACCTTTCACCGCAATACTCATAGCACAACCAATTCAATTTTCTTGAGTCTAAACTCATACTACCATACATAGTGCACTTTACATTTCCGCTAAGAGGCAATGAACATATTTCTCACGCCCATAACTAGGGCTACATAACAAATCACAACAAGAACTGAATACCTTACAGCTCTCCCATTATCAAACTGCCATTTGCACAATAAAGATCAATACCGATCGTATGAACTTCATAATACCGGCTTGCTAAATTAGTACATTGGTGCTCAAGCCATAGACAATGATCTGGCCTCAAGTCATCCCGACTGGCCCAACATGAACTCACGGAGATTATATCTCGACCCTCGTTCGGGGAAATCACAAGCCATAAGGCAATTTATATTACTGAGTGCTCGATGCGTACACAAACGTGTGGAAGGAATTTCAAAATTATATCTCAAGCTGGAATCAAGTGCGCACGATAAGAATTCCAAGAAATGTGAAGTGTTTCCTAAAGGTTTGCAACCTCCCGAGGATAAGAACAGGCGTCCCCATACCGATCCACAAGACTCTACCAACCGGCTCAAGACTCATGAGGCCTAGTAACCTAGGCTCTGAAAACCTATCACGACCCCAAACCCGGTCGTGATGGCGCCCAACACACGGCTAGGCCAGCCCGACAAATTCAACAGAAACACAGAGCTATTAGCTCACTTAAACCATTCTAGGCTTAAACAAAAATGGAACAACAGTAATGGAATAACCAAGTACAGGGATCACATCCCAAAAATAATAACAACTCCCCAATGACCAGGGGTCACGAGTCATGAGCCTCTACAGAGTATACAAAGTGTAGATAGTGAATACAACTGTGCACAAATGTGGGATGGTCAGAACAAAAATATAGACAAACTGGAGAATCAGGTCCTGCGAACGCTGGCAGCTACCTCGACTGTCCAGAAGCACTCTCGAGCCGCAATAGAATCAGCCCTGCTGTGATGTACCTGGATCTGCACACAAGGTGCAGGGAGTCGGGTGTGAGTACTTCCAACTCAGCAGTAATAAAAGTAAATAATGTTGAACGGAAGAAAACCACGCAAGGCACTATCTCATGCTACACAATACAGAACTATCTTTTTATTCCTTTCCAGCATATGTGAGTAGATTATTTAGAAATCTCAATTTTTAGCTTCTTTCTTTCATGATAATATACTAATACCTGGATACAATCTCAAGCAGTGCAAGTCCACACTCAAATCAGCCCCTCGGGCTCAGCACTCCTTATCAATTTACACCAGGAGATCCGGTCAATAAGGCAACTAATGCATGTGTGCCAATAATGTATGAGTGCTGAATGTTATGACACGTAGTGCACGCAAACCAATGTATGTATGCCATGCAATGCATATGACCGCTACGGCGTGTAGCCCGATCCAATTTGGGTACCCGTGCTCACTGTGGGGGTTCAGACTCCGAGGGGCTCCTACAGCCCAAGCACAATATTAATCTCACACCTGCTGCGGCGCGCAGCCCGATCCGTATACCACTGCGGCGTGCAGTCCGATCCATGCATGTGTATGCATATGCTCACATAAATTGTCATGCCCATTTAAAACCTTAAATTTAGATAAAATATGCGCAGTGTTATCAAGACAATAATACCAATCCCTGAAGGATTCCAATAATCGGCACGAAGCCCAAGTATGATAATTTAGTCCAATTCATTTCAACAATTAGGTGTTATTAATTATTACGCGGGACGGACAAAGTCACAATCCCCAATGGTGCTCTACCCCATGCCCGTTATCCGGCATGCGAGCCACCTCAACACAGCACTAAGATGTGCAAGTCCGGGATTTACTAACCCTCATGACATCATTTACAAGTATTACCCACCTCGAACCGGCGAAAACTCATGCCCGCGACGCCTTAGCTCCTCGAACCGGCATCCACACACGTCAAAACTAGCCAAAATCAGTACAAATATATCAAAATAGGCTAATGGAACATAATCCAATCGAAAGAACTCGAAAAATATCAAAAATCACGAAATTGGCAAAACTCGAGCCCCGGGCCCACATCTCGAAAAATTTCGAAATTCATATTTCCAGAATCCTCGTCTCGCCACGAGTCCATACATATAAAATTTACCAAAATCGGACTCTATTTGCCCACTCAAATCAGTGTTTTTCTTCAATTTAGGCCTAGGGCTCAAACCCACCTTTAATCTTCCATTTACAGAAAATTAACCAAGGATTTCATGTTAAAATGATGTAATTAAGCCACAAAACTTACCTCCGACGCAACCCCGATGATTTCCCAGCAATCTCCCATCAATACCTTCTCTTGGAACTCAAAAATGGAGGTTTTGGGTATGGGGTTCACGACTGGACTGTTCTGTTATATTAATTCACTGACTGCCAGGCGACCCTCTGCGATCGCAGCCCCAGGCTCGCGATCGCGATGAACAAATTCACCAGGCTCCAAAATTACTCTACGCGATCGCGACATACCCTACGCGATCGCACTGCTTCATGCCTCAACACTACGCGATCGCGTGAATCCACCCGCGATCGCACTGCTTTAAATCCCAGACCTACGCGATCGCACACAAGACATCGCGATCGCGATGCATCCCGCCATAACCTTACGCGATCGCATACTCTCCCACGCGATCGCAAAGGTCTCAATTCTCCTCTTACGCGATCGCATTCAAGGCTTCGCGATCGCGAAGCACAAAAATCCTCTGCACTAATTGCAGCAGAAACATCAGTGCATTTGGCACAAATTGGTCCGTTTGGACCCCCGAATTCATCCCGAGGCCCCCGGGACCCCAACGAAAACCACCAACATACTCCAAAACACGATACGAACTTGTTCCAATCATAAAAACACCATCCTAAACATCAAAATCACCAATTACACACGGATTCAAGCCTAAGTTTCTTCAAAACTTTCTAAACTAATATTCAATCCAAAACCCGATCAAACGACGTCCGAATGACCTGAAAAGACATATCCAAAATTACATAACGAAGCTACAGAAATTGTCAGAATTCCATTCCGACCCCCGGATCAAAATCTCACCTCCCATCCGGTTTTTGCCAAAATTCAACCTTCGCCAATTCAAGCCTAAAACTACACCGAACCTCCGAATTCAATTCCGATTGCTCTCCTAAGTCATAAATGATCCCCTGAAACTAGTCGAATCATCAGAATCTGATTCCGAGCACTCTAACTCGATAGTCAACTCTAGGTCGACTTTCCATATTCAAACTTCCTTCAAACATGCTATTTGCTTCATTTTCAATTCAATTCACTCCTAACTCACCCGATAGGTTCTAACACTGATATAGAAGCATAAGATATGTTAATGCAAGGTAACGGGGTGGAAAATCCCGTAACGACGGGCCGGGTCGTTACATCAAATTTCCTCGTACTGCATTTATTATACTTTTTTCTATAGGTTGTATAATTCTATCATCTGTTAAGTAAATTTCTATTGGTGTATCTATCCCTTCTCTAAAACATGCCTTAATTAATATTTCTGTTCCTCCTAGATGTACGTATTTAATTGGGCTTTTTGCCTTTATATCTTGTATATTTTTATTTATTATACGTTTATTTATTACTGGTATTTTAGCTTTTCCTTTGGTGTATTTACAGTTTATTATGTGTTCTCTTTGGCTAATTACATAGTATTCTTCTTTACTTCTTTTGAACCAATTTTTTATTTTTGGTATATCTAATATTTTTTCTACACTTAAGTCTAATTCCTTTCCTTTTATTTGTTCAAATATATTTTCATCAAATATTACTTTTTGTTCCGTAGATTCTTCATCTTGGTATTCTTCTTGGGTTATTATATTTATTTCTTTTTCAGTCATCTGTTAATTCATTGTCTTCATTATCTGATTCTATTATTAATTTATTTTCTAATTCATTTTCTGATAATTCATATATACTATAATTGCTTTCTAATTCATAGTCTATGTATTCCATTTGTACGTATTCTTCGTCGTTTATTATTATTTCTTATACTTGCTTAGTTCTTTGATTTTTAGGTATTTTATAATCTTTTGCTAAATGTTCTAGTTTTCCGCAATTATAACATTTGCATTCTGATAATTTTTTCTTAGGTCCGTACTGCCTTTTGTTATTAAATTTCTTTACATAATATCTTCGTCTAGGTTTTTTATACTTAAATTTTGACTTATACTTTTTTATATTTTTTATATTTTTTAATTTTATTATTATTTTTATTATAGTGTCTTTTATTGCATCCAAACTAGGGTGCTATTTTATCTTTTCAACATGCTAAGTTTTTTATTAACGTTTTTTCCATTTTAATTTCTTCTTTATGTTTTTCACATAATTCTCCAAACCAATTGTGTAAGTATTTAATTCTTGCTCCTAAAGTATCTTGTAATGCTGCATTATTCCAATCTTTTAATATTTTTGAACTAAATGGTTATGGTAATTTTGAAAAATATAATTTTCTTATTTCTTTACTTTCCTCTATACTATATTTTCCTTTATAGTAAAATTCTTTTAATGCACATGTATATTCGTCTATGTAACACATATTACATATTGCTAATTTTGACATTAAATTTCTATTTAATATTTTTTCTCTATGTTGTTCTACTTCTTCTGTTTCTGCACTACTAAATTCATTTCTTATAGTTGTTTCATATTTATGCAAAATTTCTATAGCTGTTGTAGCTTTCTCACCATCAAATTTTTTATCATTTCTTAATACTCCTAAGGCATCTTTAGTCATATTTTGTAACCATAACTTAGTCGTTCATATAAACGTTCTTTCTATGTATTCTGGTACATCTGATATTCCTATTTTATTGTCTATAATCTGTTTCGTCATGTATCCTACCCATAACTTGGATTGTCTTATTTATATCTTTTACACAGTCTAGATCTAAGAAATTATGTTGTATTGTTGTTGGTATTTGTGTTGGAATCCACTTCATATATCTTGGTTCTCTATCATTTCTATATGTTTTCTTATAATTATTTTCATAATTTATATAACTTTTTTGCTCTAATTGTATATCTTTTGTTCCTGATGTACTAGGTTTTTCATCTATTATAGCATTTATTTCTACACGATCATTTTTACCTTCTTCGTTTTGTTCGACTTGTGCTATATTTTCTAAGAGTTCCGTATATGTTTCGCTTGTTTCTGAATAATTTTCTAAATCACTATTATTATTTGGTTCATTTATTTCTTCTGTTCTAAATATTTCTAACTTTTCTTCTTTTCCTTCTTGTAATTGTTCTTTGAATCTATTTATCTCAAGTTGTAATTTATTTTCTTGTTCTTTTTCTTTTTGCCTGGTTGCATATAGTTCTTTTAACATGTTTAATTCTTTTTCTAATTCTATTATTTTAGCATTTTTTGTTTCTTCTATCTGTTTTATTTCTCTTTTTGATTGTTGTTTAATTTTTTCTATCTCATATTTTCGATCTATTTCCTCATTTTCTCTTGTTATTCTTACTAAAGCAGTTAAGCTATCTTCTAGTTTTAGTGATTCTTTTTCTAACATTAGATATAAGTTGTCTCCTATTTTCTTATATTTTCTTCCTATATTAGGAAATACAATTTTTATTTTTAGTCCTTCTGGGTTTTCATATGTTTTTTCGTCTACTGCAAATTCCTCTTTATTCATTTTTTAAGTTGTATTATTAATTTCCATTCTAATTTTGAGATTATATCTTTAAGTTGTTCTAATCTATCATTATAGTTTTTAGAGATTTTTAAGTAATTAAATTCACAATATAAACCATATAATTAGGGAGAGCAATCAGAATCGAATTCGGAGGTCCGGTGTAGTTTTAAGCTTGAATTGGCTAAGGTTGAATTTTGGCGAAAATCGGACGATAGGTGAGATTTAGATCCGGGGGTCGGAATGGAATTCCGACAGTTCCTGTAGCTTCGTTATGTGATTTTGGATATGTATGCGAATATTTAGGTCATTCGGACGTCGTTTGATCGGGTTATGGATTGAATGTTAGTTTCGGAAGTTTTGAAGAAACTTAGGCTTGAATCCGTGTGTAAATGGTGATTTTGATGTTTACGATGGTGTTTTTATGTTACGAGCAAGTTTGAATGAGGTAATGTGATGTATTGGTGGCTTTGGTTGAGGTCCCGGGGTCTCGGGATCATTTCGGATGCCCAACGGGCAAGCTTTGATCTTAAAATTTCTGCAGAAAAATTGCAGACAGTGATTGCTCTATGCGATCGCATAGATTCATTGTGTCACGACCCTAGTTCACCAATCGTGAACATGTCATGACGGCACCCAGTCCCCACGACTAGGTAAGCCTAACACGTTGTGGAATATACAAGTTTATGAACATTAAATAAGAAATAGCGGAAAACGATATAAATAAGAATGTAATCTGTGCCGCTTGGCACATACACCCGTCAAACACACTAACAATCAACAAAGATCAACAATAGTTGAATCATAACTCATGCCATACACCTTCGTCAGTAAACTACCAGTTAAACTGAGGCACAGGGAAAGCCCCATCGCCGGTCAAGTAAGTACGTTTAACTCCTACTAAAATTAGGGACATGTAAGATTCGGCCCTGGCCGAATGTGATGACCCGGCCCGTCATCATGTGAGTTATTACCCCGTTACCCTCGTTATCCGCTTGTTAATGTCGTAATATGCATTTTGGGTAAGTTTGAGTCAATTTGGGTTGAGTTTGGTTGAAATTGAGACAAATAGTCTCTTAGAAGAAGGAATAGTTGAGAAAAGTCAGCTGGATATTGATCTGTGTGTTAGAGAGCTCAGAATCGAATTCTGATGATTCGGTCAGCTCCGGGAGGTTATTAATGAGCTAGGAGAGCGATCGGAATTGAATTTGGAGGTCCGGTGTAGAAATAGGCTTGAATTGGCTAAGGTTGAATTTTGGCGAAATCCGAACGGTAGGTGAGATTTTGATCCGGGAGTCGGAATGGAATTTCGACAGCTGCAGTAGCTCCGTTAGGTGATTTTGGATGTGCCTGCAAAATTTCAGGTCATTCGGAGGTCGTTTGGTCGGGTTTTTGATCGAATGTCGGTTTCGGAAGTTTGAATGAAAACTTAGGCTTGAATTGCTTGAATTCGATGTTATTCCGTGTTAAAGTATGTGTTTTTATGATTGGGACAAGTTTGTACCGCGTTATGGAGTATGTTCGTGGCTTTCGTTGGGGTCCCGGGGGGCCCGGGGTGAATTGGGAGGTTAAACGGGAGAAAAACATAGAAATTGCAGGTTGAGGATTTGCTGGTTCTGTTGTTTTCGCTCCTGCGGATTGGGGACCGCAGGAGCGGGACCGCAGATGCGAAAGGGGCTTGGCCAGGAGGTTCCGCAGAAGCGGATGACGAGTCGCAGGAGCGGACTCGCTTCTGCGAGTCCTAGGTCGCAGAAGCGGAAAGGCGGGCGACGGGGGAGAATCGCTGGTACGGAGGATTTGTTCGCAGGAGCGGTCTCGCAGGAGCGAGACCTGGGCCGCAGAAGCGGAACTGGGCGGCTTGGTGTGATCTCGCAGAAGCAACCATTTGGTCACAGAGGCGGCCTCGCAGATGCGGATTTTTGTCCGCATGAGCGGAAATCGGGCCTGTGTTAAAAATAACAGAAGGGTTAATTTCAAAAGCTATGAAAAACATTTGGTCTCGGTTTAGAGAGGGGTATTGATCGATTTGGACGAGGAATTGCTGGGAGATCATCGGGTTATCATTGGAGATGAGTTTTATGGTTCCTTTACGCATTTTTATCTTGAAATCCTCCTCTATTTCACTGAAATTGGATCAAAATGTGAGGAAGTTTAGCCTAAGCCAGGGTTTGGGTAAATTGTCGAATTGAGTGGGCAATCGAAGTCCGATTTTGAAAAACTTTATATGCATAGACTTGTATTGAGACGAGGGTTCCGAATATGTAACTTTTATAATTTTTTGAGAAGCGCACCAAAGGTCGGGTTTTGACAACTTGTGGGTTTTGATACAATTTGGGTTATTTCATATGGGTTACGTGAATTGAGCATATATTGATGTATTATCGTTGATTTTGAGCAGATTTGGCAACCGAGGAGATTGATTTGCGAGGCAAGCGCAAGGCGGACCGAGGCTTCTACCGGTTCGAGGTGAGTGGTAGTAGTAAATAATGTACCGAGGGTTTGAAACCCCGTACTAGCACTTCGTAGTGCTATGTTGAGATGAGACACACATCATGTGACGGGCGTGGTGGCATTGTGAATTGGGGATTGAACTTGATCCTTCCCGGCTTATAGAATACTGTGTATTATGACTTTTCACGAGATTATGACTGTGAAATTGGGCTAATAGCCATGTTTGGGTCTTTGTGACGATCTGTAAGCATTAGGGGACATGTAGAGCTAGGTGACCCTTATATCGTGTTGGAAACCTACACTCAGTCGTGAAACTAGCTGAATAGCCTGTTAAGAGCCAGTACTAGATACGTACCGTGAGAGATGAATTACTTAGGGTGGAAGCTCCCCTGACTTAGCTGAGTGAGCCTGAAAGGCTAAACCTATACTAACTGAGACAGGGTCGAGGACCCATTAGGACGTATTATATACATACACATATGTTTAAATTGGATCGGGCTGCGCACCGCAGTAGTATATATATATTGGATCGGGCTGCACGCCGCAGTAGTATACATATTGGATCGGGCTGCACGCCGCAGCAGTATACATATTGGATCGGGCTGCACGCCTCAGTAGCATGCATATTGGATCGGGCTGCGCGCCGCAGCAGTATATATATTGGATCGGGCTGCACGCCGCAACAGTATATATATATCGGATCGGGCTGCACGCCGCAGCAGTATATATAAATATATATATTGGATCGGGCTGCACACCGCAACAATATACTTATTAGACACATATGCCTTAGGGACACATGTATACGCAGATGGATGTACACCGTTGTGGTACGATAGGGGATTTAGTCAGTGTGGGACCTTAACGAGATAGGTGTGGACTAGTGATCGAATTGTTACTGTAGTGATGACTTATTTGTGAAGGTTTTCCTTAGAACTGTCTAGTGGTAGTACAGGAGTTCTTACTTTCAGTTATCGTTTATTATTGTTACTAACTGAGTTGAAATATACTCACCCCACTCCCCTGCACTTTCTGTGCAGATCCACAGGTGCCCGAGGGCAGTTGAGACATTGTAGCTGCAGATCATCATCTACTTTAGCGGAGATTACGAGGTAGCTGCCAACGTCTGCAGAGCCTGTTTTCTCCTTCTTCATCATCTTGTTGATTTCTTTTTGCCTAGACTTATTTGTATTAGGATGTTATTCTGTAGAGGCTCAGTCTCGTGACACCACGATATGGTTGGGACAGCATTCTGTATGCTTTTACTATCTCGCTTTAATTTGATTAATAACTGGCTGGTTTAAGGGATAATATGGTTTAATAACTGGCTGGTTTAAGGGATAATATGGTCGGGCTTGCCTAGCTTTGTGTTGGGCGCCATCACGACCAGGGTGGTTTGGGTCGTGACAAGTTGGTATCAAAGCCTAGGTTAACAGGTCTCGCGAGTCATGAGCCGGTTGGTAGAGTCTCGTGGATCGGTGCGGGGACGCCTGTACTTATCCTCGGGAGGCTGCAAACCTTTTTAGGAAAAGTTTCAATTCTTGGAATTCTTGTCGTGCGATTACCTTTGACTTGAACTGAACTTTGACATTCTATTCTCTCGCAGATGGTGAGAACCCGAGGTTCCGGACGGGGAGGACGACCACCACTGCTACCTGCTAGAGGTCGTGGACGCGGCCATGGTCGTGGCGGAGGTCGGGCAGCTGATGCAGAACCAGCTGACCCACAGCCCCCAGCTACAGAGGTGCCAGCAACACCAGTTCAGGCACCAGCTGTGCCCATTGTCATTCCGGGTCTATAGTAGACCCTGGCTCAGATTCTAGCAGTTTGCACTGGCCTGGCACAGGCGGTTTCAGTTACTACCGCAACAGCTGCATTAGGGACCGGGGGTGGTCATCAGACCCCCGTAGTACGCACTCCAGAGCCAGCAGTGCAGGGCCTACAGACACCAGAGGCTCCTCCAGTTCAGCCTGTGGTTCCGGTTCAGCCAGCAGATCAGGTTCAAGGGGACAGGGTCCCAGCTATGACGGATGATGAGCAGCGTCGTCTCGAGAGGTTCACCAGGTTATCTCCTCCAGTGTTCACTGGTGCTCCGGGCGAGGACGCCCAAGGTTTTCTGGACAAGTGTCGTCGGATGCTTCGTACGGCAGGGATCTTGGAGTCCAGTGGGGTATCTTTCACCACCTTTCGGTTTCAGGGGCCAGCTTTTGCTTGGTGGGAGTCTTATGAGCGCCGCAGGCCAGCACGAGCAGCACCGCTATCATGGCCAGAGTTCTCCACCATGTTCTTGAAGAAGTAGGTGCCTTGATCTTAGAGAGAGGAGATGCGTAGGACAGTTTGAGGGTCCCCGTCAGGGGGACATGACAATGTCAGAGTACGAGATCAGGTTTACCGAGCTGTCTAGACATGCACATTGGTTGGTTCCTTCCGACAGAGAGAGGATTGGACGCTTTGTGGACGGACTCATTTATCCCATTCGTATTCTGATGACTCGAGAGAGGATTCCGAGTCGTACATTTGAGGAGGCTGTGGATATTGCTCGCGACATAGAGTTAGATCGTCATAGAGAGCGGGACGAGAGGGAGGCCAAGAGGCCTCGAGGTTCAGCTAGTTCCAATGGCACGCAGAGCAGAGGCCAGAGTCAGCAGAGCCGAGGTCGCTCTTTCAGATCTTCGCAGTCGGGTCGCTCAGATCGTCGTGGGTGGTCTTCTAGTCAGGGTTATCAGGGTTCGCACCAGAGCCAGCCATCTCTCAGCGCCATGCCAGCTCAGAGTTCTTCACAGGCCCCATCTGCTCAGGGGTTCATCTCGACCTAGTTCTTCAGCTGGCCACTCCAGCGCCAGGGGTCCTTAACAGTCTCAGCCCCTAGCACCGGAGAGTTGCAACGAGTGCGGAAAGCCTGTGCACCACCGCAGGGAGTGTCCCCGCCTTGTTTCTAGATCTTATTAGCAGAGGGGGCAACCCTCGTCATTTGGTCCTTCTACTTCAGCACCCGCCCCACCAGCTAGGGATGAGGGCCAGTCAGCTAGAGGTCGCCCTCGAGGGGGAGACCGATCAGCCGGACAGGCTAGATGCTATGCTCTCCAGGGCCGATCCGAGGTCGTTGCTTCTGATGCAGTTATCACAGGTATTATTTTAGTCTGCCACATAAATGCCTCAGTGTTGTTCGATCCTGGTTCTACTTATTCTTATGTGTCTACATATTTTGCTCCTCATTTGAGCACGACCCGAGGGTGTCTTGAGCTGCCGGTGCATGTATCTACCCCAGTAGGGGATACTATTGTTGTGGACCATGTATACCGGTCCTGTTTGGTCACTATTGGGGGTCTGGAGACCCGAGTAGACCTGTTTCTTCTCATCATGATCGATTTTGATGTTATATTAGGCATGGACTGGCTATCTCCATGTCATGCTATTCTGGACTGTCATGCTAAGACAGTCACTTTGGCTATGCCGGGCATTCAGAGGATCGAGTGGCGAGGCACGACCGAGTATGTACCTAGCAGGGTAATATCTTTCCTCAAGGCCCAACGAATGGTTGGGAAGGGATGTCTCTCTTATTTAGCATTTGTGCGGGAGGTCGAGGCCCAGACCCCCAGTATTGATTCTGTTCCCATTGTGCGAGACTTTCCTGATGTGTTTCCCTCAGACCTGCCAGGCATGCCACCGGTTAGGGATATTGATTTTGGGATCGACTTGGTGCCAGGCACTCAGCCTATTTCTATTCCTCCGTATCGGACGGCACCAGCTGAGTTGAAGGAATTGAAGGAGCAGCTCCAGGAACTCCTATATAAGGGGTTCATTCTGGGAATTACCACCCTGTTACCTTGCATTTAGGTGTTGTATGCTTTTATATCAGTGTTAGAGCCTATCGGGTGAGTTAGGAGTAAATTGAATTGAAAATGAAGCAAATAGCATGTTTGAAGGAAGTTTGAATATGGAAAGTCAACCTAGAGTTGACTATTGCGTTAGAGTGCTCGGAATCGGTTCTGATGATTTGACTAGTTTTGGGGGATCATTAATGACTTAGGAGAGCAAACGGAATTGAATTTGGAGGTCCAGTGTAGTTTTAGGCTTGACTTGGCTAAGGTTGAATTTTGGCGAAAACCGGACGGTAGGTGAGATTTTGATCCGGTGCTCGGAACGGAATTCCGACAATTTTTGTAGCTTCGTTATGTGATTTTGGATATGTCTGCAAATTTTCAGGTCATTTGAACGTCATTTGATCGGGTTTTTGATTGAATGTGTAATTCGGAATGTTTTAAGGAATTTAGGCTTGAATCCGTGTGTAATTGGTGATTTTGATGTTTAGGATGGTGTTTTTATTATTGGAACAAGTTCGTATCGTGTTTTGGAGTATGTTGGTGGTTTTCGTTGGGGTCCCCCGGGCCACGGGATGAATCCGGACCATCATCCGACATTTTGGAACATGAAAAGTCTGCTGTAAATTGCAGGCTGGTGCATCAGGCATTAAGCCTTCGCGTTCACGTGGCCCAGGTCGCGTTCGCGAAGGCAGAGCTGGCTAAGGCATCGCGTTCGCGATCAGGCTGTCGCGTTCACGATCAGGCTGTCGCGTTCGCGTAGGCAAGGTTGGACGAAGCTTCGCGTTCGCGTGAAGGATAGACGCGTTCGCGTAGAAGAAATCCGGCGGCTGGAAGAATTGAACTTCGCGGACGCGTGATAGGGCGTCGCGTTCGCGATGAAGTTATCGAACAGGCCATCGCGTTCGCGTGAGAGACATCGCGAACGCGTAGAGTTAAATTCCCAGGCAGTGAGTTTAATTGCAGAACAGAGGGCTCACGGTTTCATATACCCAAAACATAATTTTGAGCCCTAGAGAGAAGAAAACACGAGGAAAATATAGAGAATTCATCGGGTATTCATCGGAGGTAAGTTTCTTGACTCAAAAGCATCATTTTATGGTAGAATTAACATCAATCTTCATGAATTTGGGTAGAAATTGTGAAGGATTGTGGCCTAGATATTGAAAACGAAAATTTGGGTTTTGAAAGGCCAATCAAACTCCGATTTTGGTAAATTTTATATGTATGGACTCGTGGCGAGACGAGGATTCTGGAAATATGAGTTTCGAGATTTTTCGAGATGTGGGCCCGGGGCTCGAGTTTTGCCAATTTCGTGATTTTTGATATTATTCGAGTTTCTTTCGATTGGGTTATGTTCCATTAGCCTATTTTGATATATTTGTACTGATTTTGAGTAGTTTTGATGTGCGTGGATGCCGTTTCGAGGAGCTAAGGCGTCGCGGGCATGAGTTTTCGTCGGTTCGAGGTGGGTAATACTTGTAAATGATGTCCTGAGGGTTAGTAAACCCCGGACTTGCACATCTTAGTGTTGTGTTGAGGTGACTTGCACGCCGGATAACGGGCATGGGGTAGAGCACCATTGGGGATTGTGACTTGGTCCGTCCCGTGTAATTAATAATAACACCTAATTATTGAAATGAATTGGACTAATTATCATGCTTGGGCTTCGTGCCAATTATTTGAATCCTTCGGGGATTGGTATCATTGTTTTGATAACACTGTGCATATTTTATTCTAAATTTAAGGTTTTAAATGGTATTTTGCTATTCAGCATTTTTTTGTAAGGTTATGAAAAACTTGAACAAGGTCTTAATAACATTTTTAGGTGTGAACTAAATTGATATTGTTGCCCGTAGGGCTTTCTTAATTATTTGTTAGACTGATTGGGGCCGAGGGCCATATGTTAGGGCATGACGATTTATGTAAGCATATGCATACACATGCATGGATCGGACTGCACGCCGCAGTGGTATACGGATCGGGCTGCGCGCCGCAGCAGGTGTGATATTAATATCGTGCTTGGGTTGTAGGAGCCCCTCCGGAGTCTGAACCCCCACAGTGAGCACGGGTACCCAAATTGGATCGGCTACGCGCCGTAGCGGTCATATGCATTGCATGGCATACATACATTGGTTTACGTGTACTACGTGGCATAACATTTAGCACTCATACATTACTGGCACACATGCATTAGTTGCCTTATTTGACCAGATCTCCTGGTGTAAATTGTTAAGGAGTGCTGAGCCCGAGGGGCTGATGTGAGTGCTGACTTGCACTACTTGAGATTGTATCCAGGTATTGGTATATTATCATGAAAGAAAGAAGCTAAAAATTGAGATTTCTAAATAATCTACTCACATATGCTGGTAAGGAATAAAGATAGTTCTGTATGGTGTAGCATGAGATAGTGCCTTGCGTGGTTTTCTTCCCTTCAGCATTATTTACTTTTATTACCGCTGAGTTGGAAGTACTCACACCCGACTCCCTGCACCTTGTGTGCAGATCCAGGTACATCACAGCAGGGCTGATTCTATTGCGGCTCGGGAGTGCTTTTGGACAGTCGAGGTGGCTGCCAGCGTTCGCAGGACCTGATTCTCCAGTTTGTCTATATTTTTGTTCTAACCATCCCACACTTGTGCACAGTTACATTCACTATTTACACTTTGTATACTCTGTAGAGGCTCATGACTCTTGACCCTTCGGTCTATGGGAGTCGGTATGCGTTGGGACTTGGTTCCCCTGTTTCGATATATCCATCACTATTATTTTACAATTGTTATGCTTAAATGGGATAATGCGAGCTCAAAGCTCTATGATTGTTGTTGATTGGTTGGGCTGGCCTAGCAGTGTGCTGGGCGCCATCACGACCGGATTTGTGGTCCTGACAAGTTGGTATCAGAGCCTAGGTTTACTAGGCCTCATGAGTCTTGAGCCGGTTAGTAGAGTCTTGTGGATCGGTATGGGGACACATGTACTTATCCTTGAGAGGCTGCAAACCTTTAGGAAAATTTCAAATTCTTGGAATTCTTATCGTGTGTGTTTGATTCAGCTTGAGATGTAATTCTTGAAATTCCTTCTGCACGTTGGTGTGCGCACTCGGGTGCTTAGTGATAAATTTGCCTTGATGGCTTATGATTCCCCAATCGACGGACGAGATATAATCTCCGTGAGTTCATGTTGGGCCAGTCGGGAGGACTTAAGACCAGATCGTTGTCTATGGCTTGAGCACCAAGGTGCTGATTTTGTGAGCTGGTATTATGAAACTTATATGATTGGTATTGTTCTAACTGTGGAAATGGCAGCATAATAATGTACGAGCTGTCAGGTGTTAGATCCTTATTGTAATCTGTTGAGTTGCCCCGAGCTATGGGCATGATGAATATTTATCATATCACTTAGTTGGAAGGTAAAGTGCCTTACGTGTAGTAAAACGAGTTTAGATTCAGGAAGACTAAAGTGATTATGCTATGTATATCCTGATGGAAGGTGTTGTACTGAAATACTAGATTGATGCAAAGTAGGTGGGTGGATTCGGATGTGTAATTGAAGGGTATTTGATATGTTATGATGCGAGCAGGTGTAGCGCAGGTTCATGTATATGTTGTTGAAATACATTGTGATGTCTTGTCGAGTTGTGAATGTATTGCTAGGATGGTTTTGGTGATTCTCTGGCAGGTGGATAGGCCAATTTACAAAGGAAACTCTGCCAAAATTTTTGGAAAATTTGGGACTTAGAAAAGATTTTTGTAACCTAAAGAGTGGGCGTAACTGTTGTGTGTGAATGAATGCAAGAATTGCAAAAGAATTAATATTTCTGATGATTCGAACCTCCGCCGAAGCTTGTAAATGACTTGAGTTTAATCTAACTAGAACTTTGTTGCATCATTTGAGTAAGAAGGCTATGAGTGGCTAAAAGTGCTTTGATGTATGGCTCCGAGCTAAGTTGGGGAGGTTGTTATCGATTAACTGATTGCACTGTCGTGTGCTGTGTTGGCTCTGTCTCTAGGTATGTTGGGAAATTTTGATAAAGGTTATAGTGCTTCGTAGATGTGAAGAAATACTAGGATGTTTTGAACCACTGTTGGTAGAGAATGTTCGGTGTATAGAAAAGAAAGATAGCTAATTGTATCTGTAAGTAATCATGTTCTGCGATGTCAGAGTTCTAACAAAACACGAGTGGTTCTACTCAATAGGACAGTTGAATTACAACTGAATAAGGGTGAATGATGCCCGAGAATGGTTTTGCAGTGTTCAAGATTTTGCTTGTAACAGTCAAGCGCCTTAAGATTTGTGTATGTGGCTAAAGATGGCGGTTTCGTTAGAGAAGATCAAGGCTTGTGTTATATCATGTGAATGATGGGATTCTAGGTATCCGTATTGGGAAGTTATGATAACAAATTCAAAAACAAATTGCGGGAAGTTCATCAAAATAAAGTGTGGTAGAATGTGGCACTTTTGGGAAACATTGAGAGCGTATCCAGTGGCCTATGGGTCTTAGACCGTGTGGTCTTGTGTACGAGTCTTGTGTGGTAAAAAGGGGTTGAGGCATTGTTGTACTACAGTAAAGACTGATATGAAATTAATGATGAATCAGAAAGGAAACTGGGTAAATGGAACAACTTGTTAATAAACCAGAATGGTATGAAAAGGAATACGATTAATTCCTGGTATGTGGTTGAAGTAATGAGTCTTGCAGATATTGTGCAGCAAAGCTCTTGAGTGCTGACAGTTGTGTAACTTGATATGGGTATAAGGACTCAGTCCTGGCGGTTTAACTTATGCAATGTAATTGGGTGAAAGAGTTTATGATGTGTTTATCATGGTTTGAAAATGAGTATACTCCTGTCGGTATGCAAGGCTGGGAATGTGTAATGAGTTTTCTCTATATGGGATCATGAAAGTCCTTGACTAGTTGAGTGCGCCGATGTTTGCGGCGTAGGAAAGGAATATGAATTTCCATGTTATCTTAGGGTGGTGTGGCATATGCGATGTGTGATGGAAAGTTGATAATGGTATATTCTAGGTTTTGAGATCAGCTCATAATATATGGGAAGTCAATAAAATTATTGAGCAGCGCGGACAGCTGCAGGTGAATTAAGAATCGATCTTTCTGATGATTTAAGAAAATGGTACTGCTATTCTATTAACTTGGCAGGGAATATGGTCCAAAAAGGACAAGGTAATGTAAACTGATAATATCTAATGGCATGGTGGTATTCTCTTGTTGGATCGACTGTAATAATTGAGTCGTTGATGGCATATTGAAATTATCGAATGGCTTTCATGGAACGAATGGGCGCTTGATGTGCGTTATGTATTCGTACGGTGGAGTGTGGAACCAGGTATAGCGATTCATGTGTTATATATGTGTTGGAGAATAGAAGTTCTCGTAATCCGCCTATGCAGTGGTTGTATATCGCGTGTATCGGCACCGTTTAGTGATTATTGGAAATCGGAAGCCCTAGTGGCTCTCTCTTAGCTTGATATGATGAATTTGGGTTATGATACCTTATTTCGGACTGGTTGACATAAGTCAGGTCGTCTAGACTAATGTGGTATGGACTATGTCGGAAAATGGCACAAATTGCGTAGCAGAGAGCATCAGAGTATGCTCCAACGGAGTAGTTGTATCCAGGACCAGCGGACGGCTGGTAGGCATTGCGTTGTCAGTTGGACCTTAGTGGCGGATGTCAATGTAGAGGTATCCACCATTGATTCAGTTCCAGTATTGAGAAACGTTGTCAGATGCATTTCATGTGGCCGAGCTTGAGGCTATATATATATATATATGTGGTCGAGCATGAGGCTATATATATATATATATATGTTTGCTGTAATGAGAAAATTCGACTCGATATGCATTTCCTTTTGCGAGATTTATGCGTGGATCGGGTGGAACGCCGCCACGGGTTATTTGGATCGGGTGGCAAACCGCCACAGATATGGTATCTAGATCGGGTGGCACGCCGCCACGGGTATGTCATTGGAGCGGGTTGCACGCCGCAACAGAATATTGTGAAAATATAGTTAGTTATATGCTACCTCGTATACAATACTTCCTCGCTTCTGAGGAAAAGACCGTTTTGAGTATCGCTTGGCGAACGGTACATCGGTTGTGTCCTTTCAGGATTTAATAGCATACGTTAATTGTTTCACCGTGGGTGAGGTTGATTGCTTGGGTTCAAGACCTAGATCTGTGCGTGGCTAACCGTTTTGAGCTTGGTGACTCGAGGTGCTTCATGAGTAATAATGTTGGGATAGAATCGCGAATCGTGGCAAGGCCACGTGATGTTATGACCTCTCGAGGAGGATTCAAGTACTCTATTTCTATAATGCGAGACGCGATCTTAGTTCTATATTATGATGGTACAGAGGGATTGAATTGCAGCTCTTTTGCTGGAGACAGTTGTCATGATTTGAGCTGTCATGATTCGAGTGTGTTCAGACGTTTCTATTGGAGCCTATGTTGTGCTCGTCCTGGCTTAGGCCGGTGTTGAGGTGTCATATCACCAGTGCGGTGTGTTATAATCGAAATGATCATTTGAGCCATTAACGAGTGTGAGTATATTTGATCTCAGCTTGTTAGAAAGGTAATATCGAGGTTTGGCTCCGAAACCTATTGTGGTATCAGTTTTAAAAGGGAAATAGATTCACGAATGGTTAACCTGAGAGATGGGTTCGGTATATCGCGTGCTTCAGCTGCCGTGGGCATTATATGAAGGTGGTGGAATAAGACTCTATCTAATGAAAGAGGTTTTCAGCTAGTATTTGGCTATGTGGCCAGTTGTTGTGATTAGAGACTATCGTCTCGAGTGATTGGGTTGTTGATACATCATATGATCTCACCCGGAGTAGTAAATATGGGTTATTGCAGTGGATTCAAGTGTATCCTGAGTATAGGCATGGGATTAGCATTTGGCATATGATTTCAGAAAGTGCAATGTGATTTATGGTTCAGATGGTCTGTGGAATTTCAGCTATATGGTGTTTTCGGACTTATGAAAGATAGGGTGATAGTATGATCGCCCGAATATATGCTTGGTAAGGTCATTCAGCTATTGGGTTGCTTCTAGTACAACTCTGGATCCGCTCGAGGACGAGCGTTTGTTTAAGTTGGGGAGAATGTAACGACCCGGCCCGTCGTTATGGAAATTACCACCATGTTACCTTGCATTTAGGTGTTGTATGTTTTTATAATAGTGTTAGAGCCTATCGGGTGAGTTAGGAGTGAATTGAATTGAAAATGAAGCAAATAGCATGTTTGAAGGAAGTTTGAATATGGAAAGTCAACCTAGAGTTGACTATTGAGTTAAAGTGCTCGGAATCGGGTTCTGATGATTCGACTAGTTTCGGGGGATCATTTATGACTTAGGAGAGCAAACGGAATTGAATTTGGAGGTCCGGTGTAGTTGTAGGCTTGAATTGGCTAAGGTTGAATTTTGGCGAAAACCGGACGGTAGGTGAGATTTTGATCCGGTGGTCGGAATGGAATTCCGACAATTTATGTAGCTTCGTTATGTGATTTTGGATATGTCCGCAAATTTTCAGGTCATTCGAACATCGTTTGATCGGGTTTTGGATTGAATGTTAGTTTTGAAAGTTTTGAAGAAACTTAGGCTTGAATCCGTGTGTAATTGGTGATTTTGATGTTTAGGATGGTGTTTTTATGATTGGAACAAGTTCGTATCGTGTTTTGGAGTATGTTGGTGGTTTTCGTTGGGGTCCCGGGGCCTCGGGGTGAATCCGGACCATCATCCGGCATTTTGAAGCAAGGAAAAGTCTGTTTTAAATTGCAGGTTGGTGCATCAGGCATTAAGCCTTCGCGTTCGCGTGGCCCAGGTCGCGTTCGCGAAGGCAGGGCTGGCTAAGGCATCGCGTTCGCGATCAGGCTGTCGTGTTCGCGATCAGGCTGTCGCGTTCGCTTAGGCAAGGCTGGACGAAGCTTCGCGTTCGCGTGAAGGATAGACGCGTTCGCATAGAAGAAATCCGGCGGCTGGGAGAATTGAACTTCGCGGACGCGTGATAGGGCGTCGCGTTCGCGATGAAGTAATCGAACAGGCCATCGCGTTCGCGTGAGAGACATCGCGAACGCGTAGAGTTAAATTCCCAGGCAATGAGTTTAATTGCATAACAGAGGGCTCACGGGTTCATATACCCAAAACATAATTTTGAGCCCTAGAGAGAAGAAAACACGAGGAAAATACAGAGAATTCATCGGGTATTCATCGGAGGTAAGTTTCTTGACTCAAAAACATCATTTTATGGTAGAATTAACATCAATCTTCATGAATTTGGGTAGAAATTGTGAAGGATTGTGGCCTAGATATTGAAAACGAAAATTTGGGTTTTGAAAGGCCAATCGAACTCCGATTTTGGTAAATTTTATATGTATGGACTCGTGGCGAGACGAGGATTCTGGAAATATGAGTTTCGAGATTTTTCGAGATGTGGGCCCGGGGCTCGAGTTTTGCCAATTTCGTAATTTTTGATATTATTCGAGTTCTTTCGATTGCGTTATGTTCCATTAGCCTATTTTGATATATTTGTACTGATTTTGACTAGTTTTGATGTGCGTGGATGCCGGTTTGAGGAGCTAAGGTGTCGCGGGCATGAGTTTTCGTCGGTTCGAGGTGGGTAATACTTATAAATGATGTCCTGAGGGTTAGTAAACCCCGGACTTGCACATCTTAGTGCTGTGTTGAGGTGACTTGCACGCCGGATAACGGGCGTGGGGTAGAGCACCATTGGGGATTGTGACTTGGTCCGTCCCGCGTAATTAATAATAATACCTAATTGTTGAAATGAATTGGACTAATTATCATGCTTGGGCTTCGTGCCAATTATTTGAATCCTTCAGGGATTGGTATCATTGTTTTGATAACACTGTGCATATTTTATTCTAAATTTAAGGTTTTAAATGGTATTTTGCTATTCAGCATTTTTTATAAGGTTATGAAAAACTTGAACAAGGTGTTAATAACATTTTTAGCTGTGAACTAAATTGATATTGTTGCCCGTAGGTCTTTCTTGATTATTTGTTAGACTGATTGGGGCCGAGGGCCATATGTTAGGGCATGACAATTTATGTGAGCATATGCATACACATGCATGGATCGGACTGCACGCCGCAGTGGTATACGGATCGGGCTGCGCGCCGCAGCAGGTGTGATATTAATATCGTGCTTGGGTTGTAGGAGCCCCTCCGGAGTCTGAACCCCCACAGTGAGCACGGGTACCCA
Source organism: Nicotiana noctiflora (assembly GCA_032618575.1). Lineage (NCBI taxonomy): Eukaryota > Viridiplantae > Streptophyta > Magnoliopsida > Solanales > Solanaceae > Nicotiana > Nicotiana noctiflora. Next base: position 3,915 of record JASVEL010002018.1, on the reverse strand, counting down.
AATTGGATCGGGCTACGCACCGTAGCGGTCATATGCATTGCATGGCATACATATCTTGGTTTACGTGTACTACGTGGCATAACATTTAGCACTCATACATTACTGGCACACATGCATTAGTTGCCTTATTTGACCAGATCTCCTAATGTAAATTGTTAAGGAGTGCTGAGCCCGAGGGGCTGATATGAGTGCCGACTTGCACTGCTTGAGATTGTATCCAGGTATTGGTATATTATCATGAAAGAAAGAAGCTAAAATTTGAGATTTCTAAATAATCTACTCACATATGCTGGTAAGGAATAAAGATAGTTCTGTATGGTGTAGCATGAGATAGTGCCTTGCGTGATTTTCTTCCCTTCAGCATTATTTACTTTTATTACCGCTGAGTTGGAAGTACTCACACCCGACTCCTTGCACCTTGTGTGTAGATCCAGGTACATCATAGCAGGGCTGATTCTATTGCGGCTCGGGAGTGCTTTTGGACAGTCGAGGTGGCTGCCAGCGTTCGCAGGACCTGATTCTCCAGTTTGTCTATATTTTTGTTCTAACCATCCCACACTTGTGCACAGTTATATTCACTATTTACACTTTGTATGCTCTGTAGAGGCTCATGACTCTTGACCCTTCGGTCTATGGGAGTTGGTATGCGTTGGGACTTGGTTCCCCTGTTTCGATATATCTATCACTGTTATTTTACAATTGTTATGCTTAAATGGGATAAGGCGAGCTCAAAGCTCTATGATTGTTGTTGATTTGTCGGGCTGGCCTAGCAGCGTGCTATGCGCCATCACGACCGGATTTGGGGTCGTGACAAGGAAATCCTAGATAAGGGGTTCATTCGGCCGAGTGTGTCGCCGTGGGGTGCACCGGTCCTATTTGTTAAGAAGAAGGATGGATCCATGAGGATGTGTATTGACTACAGGCAGCTGAACAAAGTTACAGTGAAGAATAAGTATCCTCTGCCTCGTATTGATGATTTATTTGATCAGCTCCAGGGAGCTAGGGTATTCTCAAAGATTAATCTTCGTTCAGGCTACCATCAGCTGAAGATTAGATAGTCCGACATTATGAAGACTACATTCAGGACCAGATATGGTAACTATGAGTTCCTTGTGATGTCTTTTGGGCTGACGAACGCCCCAACAGCATTTATGCATCTGATGAACAGTGTGTTCAGCCCCTATCTTGATTCATTTGTGATCGTATTCATTGATGACATACTAGTCTACTCTCGTAGCCGGGAGGAGCATGCTCGGCACTTGAGTATTGTGTTGCGGAGATTGAGAGAGGAGAAACTGTATGCCAAGTTCTCCAAATGTGAGTTCTGGCTTGAGTCTGTGGCATTCTTAGGACACGTGGTGTCCCGTGATGGTATTCGGGTAGATCCGAGGATGGTCGAGGTAGTGCAGAGTTGGCCCAGACCGACCTCAGTTATTGAGATCCGTAGATTTCTGGGATTAGCAGGATATTATCGCCGATTCATTCAGGGATTATCTTTTATTGCTTCACCCTTGACTAGATTGACTCATAAGGGTGTTCCTTTCATATGGTCCGAGGAGTGCGAGGAGAGCTTTCGGAAGCTCAAGACAGCACTGACCACAACACCAGTCTTGATACTGCCATCAGCTTCAGATCCTTATACTGTGTATTGTGATGCCTCAGGAGTTGGCATTGGTTGTGTGTTGATGCAGGAGGGTAGGGACATTGCTTATGCTTCTCGACAGTTGAAGCCCCACGAGAAGAACTACCATGTTCATGATTTGGAGCTAGCAGCCATAGTTCATGCCTTGAAGATTTGGAGGCATTACCTATATGGTGTCTCATGTGAGGTGTTCACGGATCATCGCAGCCTTCAGCAATTATTCAGACAGAAAGACCTTAATTTGAGACAGCGGAGGTGGTTGGAGTTGCTTAAGGATTATGACATCACTATCTTGTATCATCCGGGGAAGGCCAATGTGGTGGCCGATGCTTTGAGTCGGAAGGCGGTTAGTATGGGCAGCCTAGCTTTCATCCCAGTTGGGGAGAGGCCATTTGCTTATGATGTTCAGCCAATCGGCTAGTGAGATTAGATATTTCAGAGCCGAGTCGAGTGTTGGCTTGTGTTGTTTCTCGATCTTCCTTATATGATCGCATCAGGGAGAGACAGTATGATGACCTACATTTGCTTGTCCTTAAGGACAGAGTGCAGCATAATGATGCTAGAGATGTGACTATCGACAGTGAGGGTGTTCTGAGGATGCAGGGCCGTATATGCGTACCCAATGTAGATGGTTTGCGGGAGTTGATACTTGAGGAGGCACACAGTTCGCGGTACTCTATTCACCCAGGTGCCGCAAAGATGTACCAAGACTTGAGACAGCACTACTGGTGGAGGAGAATGAAGATGGATATTGTTAGGCATGTAGCTAAGTGCCTCAATTACCAGCAGGTCAAGTATGAGCATCAGAGACCGGGCGGTGTTCTCCAGCGTATGGTCATTCTCGAGTGGAAATGGGAGAGGATCACCATGGATTTTGTCACTGGACTCCCTCGGACAGCGAGGAAGTTTGATTCTGTATGGGTGATTGTTGATCGGCTGACTAAGTCCGCACATTTCATCCCAGTTAGCACTAGTTACTCATCGAAGTGGTTAGCAGCAATCTTTATTCGGGAGATTGTCAGGTTGCATGGGGTTCCAATGTCTATTATATCTGACAGAGGCACTCAGTTCACTTCTCAGTTTTGGAGAGCATTTCAGCAAGAGATGGGTACGCGAGTTGAGTCGAGCACCGCATTTCACCCCCAGACAGACGGGCAGTCAGAGCGCACTATTCAGATCCCTAGAGGATATGTTACGAGCATGTGTGATTGACTTTGGTGGTTCATGGGATGAGTTCTTGCCACTTGCTGAGTTTGCCTACAACAACAGTTATCAGTCGAGTATTCGGATGGCCCCGTACGAATCATTGTATGGCAGACGGTGTAGATCCCCCGTCGGATGGTTTGAGCCTGGTGAGGATAGGTTGATAGGGACCGAGTTAGTTCAGGATGCTCTAGATAGAGCAAAGTTGATCCAGGAGAGGCTTCGCACGGCACCGTCTCGCCAGAAGAGTTATGCAGACCGTAGAGTTCGAGAGTTGTCTTTCATGGTTGGTGATAGGGTATTGCTGAAGGTTTCACCCATGAAGGGTGTCATGAGGTTCGGGAAGAAAGAAAAGCTGAGTCCCAGGTACATTGGTCCTTTTGAGATACTCAGGAGAGTTGGAGAGGTGGAATATGAGTTGGCCTTGCCACCCAGCTTATCCAGCGTTCATCCAGTATTCCATGTGTCTATGCTCCGGAAATTATCGGAGATCCGTCTCATGTATTAGACTTCAGTACCATTCAGCTTGATGGTGATGTATCATATGATGTGGAGCCTATTGCTATTTTGGGTCGCCAGGTAAGAAAATTGAGGTCGCAGGAGGTTGCATCAGTTAAGGTTCAATGGAGAGGTCGACCCGTGGAGGAGGCTACTTGGGAGGTTGATCAGGAGATGCGGAGCAGATATCCCCACCTATTTGAGTCTCCATGTATGTTTCTTGACGCGCTCGAGGACGAGCATTTTCTTAAGTTGGGGAGAATATGATGACCCGGCCCGTCATCATGTGAGTTATTACCCCGTTACCCCCATTATCCACTTGTTAATGCCGTAATATGCATGTTGGGTAAGTTTGAGTCAATCCGGGTTGAGTTTGGTTGAAATTGAGACAAATAGTCTCTTAGAAGAAGGAATAGTTGAAAAAAGTCAGCTGGATATTGATCCGTGTATTAGAGAGCTCGGAATCGAATTCTGATGATTCGGTCAGCTCCGGGAGGTCATTTGTGAGCTAGGAGAGCTATCGGAATTGAATTTGGAGGTCCGGTGTAGAAATAGGCTTGAATTGGCTAAGG
>JASVEL010002017.1:0-67798 GCA_032618575.1 Nicotiana noctiflora | reverse complement strand
GCGGGAGTACACCGGGTCGTTGTCGTTGTAAACGCGAGTTTTGACCACTCATCATATCCCATTAAGGGCCTCATTTGTTCGCACTTAATGGAGGTCCGAATCTTAATCATTCGGATCTCAGACATTAAGCGCGTTTGTTTTTAAAGTCCGAATCTTAATTATTCGGATCTTAATCATTGCGTGTTTGTTTTTTTTACTTAACAACCACTTAATGGGTCTGAATAGGTCCGTATGATTAAGATCTGTAACCGAGACTTAATTTCATTAAGATGCTATCACATATTCATTATTAATTGCCGTCACCGCCTACCATTATCAACTACCACTATGCCGCCACCTCATCACCATTAACAACCGCAGTCAGCACCGCCTATCATTATAACCTACCACCACATTCCTCAATCACAAACCACCACTCACCGTTCTTAACTATCACTACCTACCACCACCATCATCAATCATAATTGCCACCACTACCAATCACTACTAGCTACTAGCATGAACCACTATTTTCAACCAAAACTACCACCAACCACCGCCTTTAGTCGGCATTCACCCATTAACCATCACTACCAACAACTTTCATATTTTAAACTATATATTTTATTGATAGAATATTAGATTTTTTTCAAATAAAGATAAATTTTATGCATTCAGATGTTAAAAATCAAACAGTCTTAATTTTTGGTATTCAGATCTTAATACACATCTTAATATATCCAGATATGTATTCAGATTCAGATGTCTTAATCTTAATACACATCTTGATATTCAGATATATATTCAGATTCAGACGTCTTAATCTTAAAAAAAACAAATGAGGCCTAAAACTTGCCTGAAGGATCATGAGGCAGTAGACTTCATTCTTGGTCTAAATCACACTTCTTTTTGTAAAAGAAAAATGAAAAATTTTAAGCTTGATATTCAAAAGTAGGATAACTTGCACAGTTGCACTTTTGAGTAATATAATCATTCTCATTATTTGCAAGATCAATCATTATCACTCTATAATTATTATCTGTAGAGTTCATAATAAGTTAGTAATATTCTTATTATTTAGAATATTTGATAATAAGTTAGTAATATTTTTATTATTTAGAATATTTGATCTTTCTATTTGTTTTACTGTGAACTAGTGAAGAAGACTTATTTTGTTTGATGATTTGATCTGTTCTTTATTCTCTTTTATGATCCCTACAATGAAATGTGCCGTCTTTATTAAAGTATTATCAAATACTGACCAAATTAGAGTTTTAAGAAACACCATTACTGCACCAAATATTTAAGGAATAAATAATATAGTAGTTATCAAATAAGAGGAAAAAATAGACAACATTGTTTCCCATACGTTTATAAAAGTTATAAGGGTAACAGAACCAAATACCAAAACCCCATTTTAGTATACATGCACTCTACTAATTATCAGCTATGCTAAAACCAAGCTCAACAGCTATTAAGCAACAACAACAACATTAACAACAACAACAACATACCCAGTATAATCCCAGTAGGTTCTATGGAGGGTAGTGTGTACGCACCTACCTAGGGAGGTAGAGAGGCAAACAGCCTAAAATCCATATTTTTAGCAATATTAACATAATGGAAATTTATCAACAGAAAATTTTCGTGTGAGATGGCCTAGACAACTGATAAAACAGCCTAAAATCCATATTTTTAGCTACTATTAACATAATGGAAATTAATCAACAGAATTTTCGTATGAGATGGCTGCTGAAGTAGTGCACTTATGTTTACATTAAACGCGTTCTAATTAGCGTTAAGATGTTGCATTCAGCAGTTCATTTAAGCATCGTTGACCTCTTTGATCAACAATTCAAGCCAACGAACCGAAGGCTCGTGAACTAGGAACCCCTAAATATGAATGAGAACAATATGTGAGATGAACCACAAATAATGCCAGGAACAAAAAGAACAATTTGAGTACTTCATACATGTAAATGTTCTACAGATATTCTGCCATAAATTCGTAGGAAACAGAAAGAAAGAATGGAATTAGATACCTTGATGTAGCAACATCATCTGAATAATCTCTGAATGTTTTGTTATCACCACTAAGCATAGACCGTGCACGTGCTCGAAATGAAGGATGCTCAGGACTGGCGATATGAAGTGAGAGAAGAACGTAAATTAGACGAAATAATCCATTACACTTCAAGGCATGGAGTAGCTCAGGTTAACAGAGATAAAAAGAGCCACTTCAAGTGTTGAATAGCAACCTTTCCAATTATTCCATAACATGGTTTGAGACCTATTTATATCTCTTTAGCATGAGAAAAGTATCTTATAATTAATGCGGACTGACAAGAAAAAACCGAGAAGCTCTCCAAAATAACGACACATTTAGGACTCTTTATTTACAATGAATGGTATACAAGTACATGTGAGAAGCCAGGTATATTTTTCTTCGTAGTTTGTAAGACTGTTGAAAAATAAAGAAAAGAAGGAAACCGTAAAGCCTTCTAAGACTAATGCTAGTTCAATATGAGTTGATTCAAATTGGTGTCACAAATTAACCACAAAATGCAGCAGTAATAAAAGTAGATAAATAAATAAATGTAATATAGGTAACAGTCATTTTTAGCACTCAAGGTATGGCCCTAGTGGTCAAGTGGAGTGAGAACCATGAGGTCTCAGATTGAAATCCCAGCAAAGGCAAAAACACTAGGTGACTTCTTTCCGAATCTTTGGTGGACAGTGTTACTCAATACTTATGCTGGTGGGAGGTAACAAGTACCCCATGAAGTTGCGCAAGCTGGCCCCAATACCACGGCTATAAAAAAAAGGTACACAAGTACATGTGAGATGCCAGGTTCATTTTTCATGCATCATAAGACATGCTTAGAGACAAAGAAAAGAAGGGAAATAATAAATCCTTCTAAAACTAATGCTAGTTCGAAATAGTTGATACATATTGATGTTACAAATTAAACACAAAATGCAGCAATCATAATTACCTGCATGTCACGCATGCTTGTGGGAGGACATATTTTAGTTCATTAAATTCTATTCAAAAATTTTAAGAAAATGTTACCAGAAAACATGCTAGAGACAGAACATATGTTCGCATGTCCATTATATACTGATCTCTAACATTCATACTTGAACCCATGTAATATGTGCAAGGAAAAACTACAATCAGAGGACTTCGAATGCAATTAATAAATTGTAAAAGATCAGCAAACTGAGCCGATCCAGAGCATTTTTGCTGGTACCATAGCATCCAAGATTGAAAAGCTGATAAAAAGCTCCACTGGATATGTAAGGGGGGGAAATCAATAGAATAGAAGTGGTGGCCATAAAAAGGTAAACCTTGAACTAGCAGTTCTTTGTTCAGTAATAACTTTCCTTCTGCTCCTTCTCCAAGCTGCCGTAGCAATATTGGGTTCGCTATGTGACAAACTGATACACAGAAATCGCAAATCCAAAGAAAATAAGATCCACAGAACACACCCTTACTGAAAAAAGATCCATGGAACACAAATAAGGAGTAAAGAAGATCCAATAAAATGTCAATGTTATTTTGTAAAAACATGATTTCTTAGCTGAGCGAAATAATACCTCAATTTTCTGTCAATTGATGTGTTAGACCGCAACATCATACTCCTCAATGAAGGTCCTGCAGCATTTGAAGATGCTTCTAGTCTCCTCTGGCGTTGAAGGGTGTCATCTTTCTCAGAACTGTAGAAACAAAAGATCAATGGAAAATGGATTATGGAAGAAGAAGAAATGAAACTGCCTTTTCACCAGCAAAAAGGAACTTCCCAACGATAATAATGATTCATCCACAGCAGAACAGGATGAAAAAGATTATAGCAATTAAACTCAAGCTTTGTTAATTAAAAGGTGAGAAACATTTCCTCCTAACCTCTCAGGATCAGTTCTCTCTGAAAACCCATAGAGAGGACTGTTAGGCTCCAATGGTGAATCACAGGAATCATTTTCTGCAGAATCACTCTCCCCAGCAGCAGATATGTGTGTCATGAAAATAGCCTTGGTTGATCGAGGAATAAGTTGACCAGGAAAACGCATAAGGTCGACAAGCAGTTCCACAGAATTTAGGACAACTATAACAGACATATGTTTATCTGAGTCTACACACTCAGAAGTTCCTTCAGTAGGCAAACCCTAATTTAGAAACATTAAAATATTATAAGATAAATTTCAATAAAAATATGGAAAAGAAAGAATATAAAGCGAGAATTCACAAAAACTAGTAGCGGGACATTTTACAGTACTTAGTTCAGAGGTTAAAAAATGGAATTTACAAAAGCAAGGGAACTACGAATTCTTTCAATTGAAGCAAAACTTACCACAACAAGCCGACTTTCAAGACCTATAGTATCCGCTAATACTTTGAATAATATTGCTCGAGAACGGCATGAGCCATGCTTTATTTGACCCAACATCTGGATGCCTCGGTTATCAGAAATGTGAGAGCTTTCCTCAGGAGCAGCTTTAGCAGGACTTAGTTCAGAGTTTGGTCGTTTGTAAAAATCAGACACCTATGTAAGGAGTCATAGAAACAACAGATAAAATGATAAATATCCATGGAATATGCTTAATACTTCATCCTTTTCCTATGACCAGAAATCCAAAATGCAATCCATGGCCCATACATTCATTTAACAGTAAACAGCACATTTAAACTCTTCTCTTATAAAAACATGCCAAGTCCAAATATTCTTCTCCGTGTGAGAAGTATATCCACAAAAGAACAATCACCAGAACATGTTCTAATAATCTCTATGCAACCCCAAAACCAGAGATAAATTCAAAGAACTGTCAATCAAGAAACATCCCCATAAAAGAAAACAAGTAACTTGACATGGAAACAAACAGAAAAGAAAGGAAAGGAAAAGAAAGAGTCATTTTGTGGCACAGCAAAGAAAAAGAAGGTAAAACCCACCAATCCAGCTATCTTTTTTATAATAGCTGCGGGATTTGAGCTTAAGCCTTTCACCAGTGCAACAATCAGTTGCTTTAGCATAGAAAGCTTCTTGTCTTTCTCAGTATCTACGAGTATAATATCTGCTCTTAAACCCTCCAGCTCCAGAGAATGAAGTTCATCAAAAGTGGGAATATCTTCAAAAAGCTCTTTGAGCCTTTTCTCCTGAGACAAAAAGAAAAGGAGAAGGTCATTCAAATAAAATAGAAGCAATGCAAGTGCTAGTCAAAATACATACAGCACCCACATCAGGAGATACAGAAAAGAACAAATAGAAGAAATTAAGTTCAAGGCCTCTGAACAGCTGACAATTGAGAAATGTGTTAGTCAAAGAAGTTTACGGAAAAACCAAACTATGGTCCTAAAAATGACAATGTCCAGAGTGCTAACAATTGTCAGTGACAGAAGTTAGCTAGAGAATTTCTAGTAAAACCACTAGCCTTAGTGAACAATGAGAATATTTTCATCTTTGAATCTTTTTCTATTCCATGAACTATTCTCAATCACATTATGCGTATAAGGCACGACCAGATGAGATGACAATCTCACTCACAATTTTGGAATGGACATTTTTTCAAATGAATGACGACCAATGACCATAATGAATGCTGGCTCAATGTGTTTTACTCTAGCCCATTTCAATCTAATACCACATGATTTGTCTGGAAGGAAGAAGAGCAAAAGATATAATGAAATCAAACTACAAGCATGCTGAATAAAACATAAAGACAAGAAAGAGAATATGGGAAAAATTATAACCAATGGATCAAAATATACCAAGTTTTCAAATTAGATCAAAGAAACTGATGGCAACATTACGCACTATGCTACAGGATTTGGTAGATTGAAAGGAATGGAAAGGCTAAAGTATATCCTAGAGTGGAAGGGGAACTATAGAGTATAGACCTTCCTCTCTGGCCTTTAATATGAAAGAGCACTGGCCTTTAATATGACAGAGCAAAAGGAGAATTTCACCTATTTGAACATGAAAGGAAGAGGAAACCATTATATCAGAACACGAAAGTTTCAACTTAATTCGATTGAATAGACCGGTTTTGTTTTTCTCCAAGTAGCCAAAATCTTAAGTTTATTGTACATTCAAAAAGTTCATTGTTTCTTGGCAGCTAGTCTTGATCAATTTCCTACAAGATAAAGCGCTTAAATATCACCAACAGCAATCTTAGTGGTCCTGTTATGGCCTCACATGCACATTCCATAACTGAAAAATCAAACTGTGCAACCTTCTCTTCAAGGCATGTAAACTACTCTCAACCAAACAATAATCATTAGTTCAGCTTCTAAGGGACAAAAATATATTTATTCAAAGAAATTCAAAGCCATAACAAGCAACAATGTATAGAAACTAAAAGAAAAACTTATGGAGCTCACAGCAGCGACAGAGTAGAAACCATTTGGAATTGGTTCTGACAGTGTTCCAGTTTTCCAGAGAATCTGTGAAGCAGTCTGACATGGAAGACTATCGTATACTTCATTTTCACTTGGTTCCTTATTCCTCAAACTTTCTTCTTTACTATCAAGGGTAACAGATCCAAACTTTTCGACGAAATCTGAAGGCCACCATGTGGCCCCTGGGGATCTCTGCTCTGAAGGCCCAACTTCATCTCGTGTCCCTTCCATGTCAGCAGATAGTTTAATTGCAATACCATCTCCTTGACACTGCTACCCAATAAAAGAGCCTATACATCTTGCACTTCTTTTAAGACACTGTCATAATTAAAGAGCTTCTCCTCTCCAACCAAGTTTGATGCCGTAAAATCTGCAAAGTATAAGTTGTTTGAATGAGAGTGAACATGCTTCTTAAAAGAGATGGCTGTCAATGATTATTTTAAGGTATTCAGAGGACTCATAACAGAAAAAGAGTGAACACGATTGAGCCCTTGGCTTCCAGAATTTGTCTTCTCAAGCCACAATAATAAACAGAGATACTAGTGCTTTTTATTTGTCTCGCTGCTACTGGAACTAGAACTCCACATAAGATAAGTTGTGGGACATTAACTCGAGATTAATTTCAATGATCTCTATCTGGGATTTAACTTAGATTATTATTGTGGTTAAACATCTAAAGTGGTGAATAGCAGTGTTTTGGAGAATTGATCAACAAAAAAACTAGAATTACCAAATTCTAATCCTAAGAGATTGCGTCAGATTGCTCCTCCAGTACACAAAGCTTAAAGTGAAATGCACAATGCATAACTCTCAAAATATGCTAAGTTTTGCCGTTTGTCAGATAGTCTTACACCGGCTCAGATGAAGGGGAAAAAACATTATACGCATTAAGCCTATAGAATAGACTTTCATTAGTAGAATTACACGCATTACTGTTTATTTCCCAAACCAACCCTACTTGGCTGAGAAATCAATTTCATCGAAACTAACAAATGTACTACCCAAACCACATGGAACTACACTAAGGGACACGATTAATTCAGATTAAATTGACATATTCTAGGTTCTGACTGACGAAGCAGCAGATATATTGATTCGCAATTCATTTTTCATGAACTGGAGTGCAGTCAAATTCAGCACCAATACAGTTTGTACTAGCATTAACATAACAATTTAATTTAAAACTCCTCACAAGAACTCACGAAGAACTCAAAATCAGGATACTACTAATGATGAAACAATTAACGAGCTGAATTTAACAAATACACATGCAAATAATACTTACTGAATCTGAAATTGATGAATACAAAGGCAAATAATTAAAAAAAATGTGATCGGAGAGTTTACCAGCAGAGTAGATCTTAGAAAAATGAATCTGAAGCTACCTTCACTAAGAGGCAATTATCGCATTTGAATCCTACATCTCCTGAAGATTCAGCTTCTTGTCTCAACCGAAAGTAACACCTCAAAGAGGATACCAAAATTCTAGAGAGAGAAAGAGAAAGAGAAAGAAAGAGAGATAGAGGCGGGGATTGTGTTTGATTATATTTTGGGTCTATCTATTAGTAATTTGTTATTGATGCATCCACCAAGAAAGCGATGGCGTTTTATTCAAAGTATTGTAACTATTTTACGCTGATTTCTTGAGCTTGTGATATACTGTGCTTTCTCGGTACAAAGAATAAAGCGTACAGTACAAGCATTGGAATGCACAAGAGAGTTGGTTTTAGTCAACAGTCAACGGAATTGGGAATTTAATTCCATAATTTCGGGAAATGAAGGAATATACATATACGTACAATATAATGAATAAAGAAAAAGGGTGAGAAAAAGAGTGTGATTTGAAGGGAGAAAGAGAGGTGTGAGTCACGTGCGGGGAGGAAGTTTGCCTGTAAACTCCGACAGGCCAGCTGGCAAAGTGGGGTGGCTTACCAACATCCACAGCTTCATCCGCGTGAATCCTTTTACACTTTAAACACACACTGTTCGCCTCTCAGCTGGCGCAACACTCAATTCTTTTGAAAAGACTTTTTTTGAATTAAATCACCTAGTTAAATCTACTTTATTTCCCATCAATTTAAGTAACGTTTTAAATAAGAGTTTCATGCAAAGTCGTGGAGAAGTGAATGCTAAAAAATGATAAGATTTGAAATTTTAACATTTTCACATTTTCCAAAAGAATTGACATTTTGTAAATAAATAGGCCTTCAAACTTGCCCTTAGCAGCCAAATAAGCCCTCTAACTTTGTGTGTGCACAAGTCTGCATCTCAACTTATCTTCACTTTGTCGGTTGGACATTCCAACTTACAAAATCATCATCTAAACACCTCCAAAATTTATTTGTCACGTCAGTGCCCTGACGGTATTTGTGTTTATGTGTTCAACTTTATCCAAATTGAGATATCTACTTGTGCAAACCCAGGTCAAACAGTATACTTGCCAGCTGAGACCAAGTGTGAAGGCTTGTTTATGTATTGCCAAGACTTTAACCTTGAGTACTTATAAGTTAAATATTAACAAATAATATATCTTCGGCAAGCGCCAAATATACCTTTGTATTATAAGAAAAAATTTAAATATGGCTTTCGTTATACTTTGAGTCCATATATACACCTCTCGTAATAATATTGGTTCAAATGTATCCATTTTCTATTAAGTTTGTCCAAGATGGGCAGCCAATCTTACGTGGCACTGACATTTGATAAGGTGGATGCCACATGGCATTGCCATATCAGCGCCCCTAATCCATATAAAAAAAGGCTAAAAGTTTTATACAATATTTTCATAGCAGTGGTAATGGTGGCAATAGCGGTAGAAGGAAAGAAAATTTTAGTGGCAGAAAAAAAAAAATAGAAGGCATGGGTAACATGGGCTAGGGTCGCTGAGGTGGCAAGCCATGTGGCATCCACTCTCATTAAATGTCACTGTCACATAGGATTGGATATTTACTTTGGACAAACTTAGCAAAATATAGGTATATTTAAACCAATAATATAACGAGAGTGATATATTTGGACTCAAAGTATAGAGAGGGATAAATTTATGTTTTTCTAATAGCACAAAGGTATATTTGACCCTTTTCCGTTATACCTTTAACATTTTTTAAAAAATCGAGCTCAATAAAACATTATTATATTAGATAAACTCCATGGAATAATGATTTATTAATAAAATATTTGGCATACTCCTAAGCATATAAAAAGTTGTGAGAATAAAATTATTTGTCCTTTTATAAAGGGATTTTTTCCTTCTTATACCATATATGAAATTTTATTACCAAATATGTGCATAGTATCTAAATTACCCGTCCAGTCCATATTTTTCTACAGTTTTGTGAGCACGTGATTTTTGCCCTACATGAGAATCACTCCCAGAAAATTCAAAAATAAAATAGTTTTATGTTGAGCATGATTTTTGTGATTTTTGTGTCATTTTTATCTTACATTTGCATGTTTGTGTGTGCGTGTTTATTTATTTAAATTAGTAAAATACAAAATATATACATCGTGTTTTGCATTGTAGTTAAAGTTGTGTAGTTTAATTGATGTTTAATGTGCGAATTGGTATTCGAGCATAATTAGTTTCTATAAATTAATTTGACTTTGTAATGTATTTTAGAATTTTGTGTTTCAATAAATTAGGAATTAATAAATAAATAAAAGAAAAGAAGAAAATTGAGAAAGGAAATCGGATTGGGGCCATGTGTGAATTTAAAATTGAGCCCAAAACAAAAAGGCCCAATCCCGAGCCCCATTAATTCGTGACCCATTCCCCCACACCCGAACCGGCCCCCGTCACCTCCTCTCTTGATCTCAGCCGTTGGACTCTTATAATCCAACGGCTAAGATTAAACCTTGAATTTTAATACCCAAAACCCCAAGAACCCCATTACCCCTTCATTTGCCTAACACCCCCTTTCTCTCAGCCGAAAATCCCTTCCCCCAAACCCTAGCCGCCGCCGACCATATTCACCACCCAAAACCCGGCGGCCACCACCCCAAATCCAACCAAACTAACACCCTTTGACCACCATGATCCCCTCTAGTCGAATCCATGAAAACTTTGATTCGAATCGATCCTGAACCGCTCGAATCTTCGATTGAAGATTCGAGCCAAACCAAAACCTATAACAATCAACCCCAAATTCGTACCAATTACTCCCATGACATCCCTAATCTCCACACCACCATTGGTCCGGCTCGAATCCAATCGAATTAGTCGAACCCCAAAAATAGCCTTCAAGAACCCTAGAATTCGAAAACTAGGGATTTGGTCGGAATTAAAGCAAATTGAAGTTAATAGATTTTAATTGGAATGTTTTCGTTTGAAAACATTTCAATTAAAATCTGTTCAACTTCAAAAAAGGGCAATTTCAAGTCTCTTCGAGCCCGAGTCCGCCGATTTCCAATTTTTCTCACTGTTTAAGGTATTTTTATTCTTCTTTCCGATTGTTATCTATTAGTATAAGTGTTTATTGATTCCGTTCTTTTAGTTAGGTAGTTGTTTCTTTGTTTTCATTTCTCCTCCTAATCAATGACCCTTTATTTGGTCGACCAACTTGTTTCTATTTGATTGTATGATGATAATTGTAATTGAGTGCGCGTATGCAATTCGATTATCAAAGTCGCACCATGCTCCTATATTAACCCGTGTTCTGCCGAGGCACTGTGGAGTCCGAAACACTGTTGAATCAAAATTTTATCTAGTCGACTGTGTGTTATCGATTCTAGGTGTTATAATCGATTAAACGAATATCGTCGAATAGTTATAAATGTTGTTTAGAGCAGTAGGACATTAGTGTTAATACAGATCAATTCCATGTTTGAACTTCCGTCGAATTGAAGTTGAATTGTAATGTTTCGAATTAGGAATTCGAATTGGTTATAGCTGATTGGTATCGATGCTGGATTCTGAGTTAATGAGGGTGTTTGGATATAGTGTTTGTGGATATAGGCTTGAATGGTGTAATTGAAAGGGGTAGGGCATTAAGACCGCTGGTGGAACCTGCTGTACAGCAGAGTGCACCACCAGCTGTCTCCTGTTATTAATTCTAAAGTCCATACCTAGGCAGAACTTAGTGGCTGAAACAGAGGGAGCAACAGGGCATGGCTTGGCAGAAAAAAGAATGGGCAAGGGTTAGTTAATTGGGCAGGCCTTCAGGAGGGGTTGGGGTTTTTTAGCTATAAATGTAGCATCAAGCTGAAACAGTAGGGCAGAAGACTGGAGAATAGAGGGAGAAAGAACACTAGAGAACACTGGAGAGCATTCAGAGAGAACAAAAACATTAGAGGCAGGGATCTGGATTTTCTTCTGTTTCTTTGATAGCTTACAAGTCCGTCTTTGAAATTTGTTCGTTGGATTCTATCTGGTATTCAAAGAAACACACAGACAGAGGCAGAAATACATACACATAGCAACACTGTTACTGTTACATTGGTGCTCGGCTACTGTTTTGTGCTGTTATTCAGTTGTTAATGAGATTACTTGCCTGTTGCTGGTTTTGTCGAGACTGGTGGTGGTTGGTTTGTTGCTGTTGCTTCTGTTTGTGTTGGTGTTTGTTTTTTCCTGTTTGCTATCTAGGAGTTGAAGTTCAGTCAACTCTAGAACCGAAGGATAGCTGGCACTTCTCTGTATCTTTTTCTGTTATATACACGGGTTCAATCAATAGGCAGAACCTCGGGTGTTTGGTTTGTTGTTTGGAGTCACTTGGGATTCAATCGGTTGGGTGCACAAGTTTTGGGGCATTTCAGAGGCGTAGGGGTTAGTTCGATTGGGAATTCTTTGTTGATTATCTGTGGAGTATTCGAACTTTTTGTCATTGGTTTCTCTTCTTGAAATCTGATTGCTGGGATTATTTGGTTGTTGTTTGGTTACTGCCAATACTGTTGATTGCCATTTTGTTCACTGCTCACTCATCTTTCTTCTTCCGTATTCCAGGTACACATTTCCGTTATTGTAGTTCCTTGGTTCGAAAAGAATGAAGCTTGAAGCTTATGTTTAAAGTCTGTCGAATCATGTAGTCGTCCGTAGTTCTTATGTTTGGTTACGTTATGTTATTCTTTAATTTCGTAGTGCTAGTTTTGGTTATGGAAAAATGTAGCTAGATCAAAGATACACTATCATTAGATATGCACGTAAACCTGAATTAGTCTGTTGTATCTCTGTTCAATCTTCTCTACTCATGTGTGTAATCTCCAAATATAGTTGAGTAGGATTTGGTCACATTGTAGGGACTAGTGAGTTATTACTCAACCGAATGACGTAATTAGATTAAAGGAATCGGGGGTGCATTTCATGTGACCCGACCCCAATTTCGGGCAAGAGTAAATAAAGCGTGTCAGGAACCACTGGCGCATTTCACGTGGTGTGGTTCGTAGCAAGTTTTAAATAATTTGGAATCAACTCCTAAGTAAAATACAATGGGATGTAGTTCGCTTTAGATTTGAATCAAAGGTGCGCCTCGCCCAATAGTTACACTAATCGCAAGGCCTTCATAAATGTACATATAAAATACTTAGATTTTGAGATGTGTCGTTTCTTAACGAATATCACGCCCTTCTCAACAGTGTAAATAAGTAGTCGATCCGGGCGCATATTTTAGTTCTACCTTCTTAAATACGGGTGTGCATTTCATGCGACCCGAATCTAAACCCCGAAATGTTGAATAAGAATATGTCGAAGATCCGGGTGCATTTCATGTGACGTGATTCGAAAGCATATTTTTAAGCAACTTTCTCTTTCGTAAATCATAACCAAAAATAAAAGCGGTAAAGGGATATTAACTTGCACTAAGTACATAATTGTAAAAAGCAGATAGATAAGCCAAACACGACAGTTGAGCGACCGTGCTAGAACCACGGAATTCGGGAATGCCTAATACCTTCTCCCGGGTTAATAGAATTCCTTATCCGGATTTCTGGTTCGCGGACTGTTAAATAGAGTCATTCTTTTCCTCGATTCGGGATTTAACCGGTGACTTGGGACACCATAAATCTCCCAAGTGGCGACTCTGAAATAATTAAATAAATCCCATCTCGATTGTCCTTTAATTGGAAAAACTCTCTGCACCCTCGCGGGTGCGGTAAAAAAGAGGTGTGACAGCTCTGGCGACTCTGCTGGGGACATCTTTAGAATTCGAGCTCGGAACAATTGTTGTATTTGGCATATTTATTATCTGATTCTTTTACATGTTGGCATCAATGTGCAAAATGTTGTTTTTACCGCTTTGATATTTTGTGAACTGTACATATAAATTGTGCCGGAACCAATCTCCTCTCTGAGTCTTCTAAATCATGAAGAAGGGTGCACTTCGTGTGACTTCTTTTCTGTATAGTGTCTGATTCCCATTTTAGAATGAGGTTTGGATAAGTTGCAAAACCGGTGAAGCTTCTGTATTCCCGGGTTGCTGCCTCCTCCTCGGCTCGAGCTGTCCGCTCGGGTAAGCCAAGTCTAGAACAGATAAACCCATGTTTTTAAACCTAGAATAACAAAGCTTCATGCCGGATCCCTAGTAGGAAACGTTTATTTGCATCATGTCGCATTTGACTTAGGGGACTCAACACAGGGGTTGGGTCCGTCTAGGACAGGTGACCTGAAATGAAAAGACCATCCTGCTGCATCCTGTTTGTTTTACGCATATATTTGCTTCAGACTTGCAGGCTAACCATTTTTTTTTATATTGAGAAAAATGAAAAAAAAATAGTTTGTTTTTTTAATTAAAAAGAAAAAATGTTTGTTATAAAAACAAAAAGAGAGAAAATTTTAGAATAGAAAAATATCGAAATATTGACGAATTGTTGTCGAAAGTTTGAAAAAATAGGGAGAATAATTTTGTTGAAATAATTGGTCAAATAATCTGACCGAACTACGCAGGTTTGATTCTCGCCATTAGGTGGGATACGTAGGCAACCCTCATCGGGTCCAACCACCCCTTTAAAAAATCAAAAAAAATGTGTGTTTAATTTTGTCAATAAATCGAAGTGACGCTGTTTTTGAAAATAGCCGAATGTTCCGAAAGGACACCGGAAGGTTGTTTTTTGCAAAAATAGCCACTTTAAATCATTTTTAATAATTTGCGAGCACGACCTTGAAATATTCCTTGTGGAAATGTTGCAAGGCCATAACCGCAAAATCAAGTCCGGGTTCACACCCTTTTTGCAAAAATAACCAAAAAATGTCAAAATTTTATTTTTTGTTATAAATAAGTCGGGTAATGCTATTCTTGCTTAAAATAGGCCGAATGTCCCTTAAAAGGACGTCGGAAGGCCATTTTTGCAAAAATAGCCACTTTGAGTCATTTGTAAATAATTTTGGACACAGCCCCTGGAAATATTCCCTCGCGGAAATGCGAAAGGATGTATCCGCAAAAAAAAAAATCAAGTTTTGAGTCATCACTCAACTTTACAAAAATAACCACTTTATCAAATAAGCCATTACATGGCCGGAGTTTTGCTGAAATAGCCACATTTTTGCATTTTAACTTCCTCAGTCTTGTGTTGGCCTGTGTCGTGCTGAACGATGCCCCATAGGCCCCAGGATAAAAAAAAAAATTTTGGCATCTTCTTAAATAAAATTTTGCAAAAAGAGCCACTTTGTCTAAATAAGCCATTACATGGCCAATTTATGAAAAATAGTCTTGTGTTGGTTTATGGTGATGCCGAACGATGCCCCATGAGCCACAAGATAAAAAAAAAAAAAAAAATTCAAGTTTATCTTCCTTAAATAAATTTTGCAAAAATAGTCATTTTGTCAAATAAGCCATTATGTGGCCAATTTTGTAGAAATAGTCATAATTGACACAAAAAAAAACTATTCTTTTTCTTGTAGAAATCTCCTACACAAGTTTGTAGTTGGAGTCGGCTTCTATAATTTTCCTTCAAAGAAAAAAAAAGAAATCAAAAAAAAAAAAAAAAAATCAAATAAACATTTCTTTATTTCTTGCATTAATTTGCAAGAACTACGCTCGGTCCGATTCATGCGGGGTCATGATACGTAGGCAATCCACATAGGATTCGACCATTTCCATAACCAAAAAAAAAAAAAAAAAGAAGAATGATCAATAAGTGGGATACCTTAATGCTGACATGCCGGCTTTGTTTTGTTGTGTCCATTTCCAGAAAGGTGGTTGGTTGTGGTTCTGAAATAACTCTTCCCCGTAAGACGAAGTCAGGAGGACAATGGCAGATAATCTCAAGACCGAGTGGGTTGGTACAGGTACCCGACAACAGCTGGTTGAACGGAACCACGGGTTAGTAGAGGAGGTCAAGATATTGAGACAACACGTGGCTGATATGTATCGGGCGTGGATGGATGGAAAAGCACCACCTCCGCCACCACCTAGCTTCCTGGACTCTGTCCTTACCCGTACCATGAACCCGATGCCGGATGATCTCCCGCACTCTCCATATATACCCGCCTATCACAACTTCTCCAGCCATTCGAGTAACTCAATTACTCGTCCCCCAACTATGTTTTCACAACGCTACTCCCGTCCTCAACACCACTACTCTCCCCGGGACAACCAAAATCGTACTTCACCTCCCAGGTACCCAGCTCCACAAAAGGCTTACCAACCCCCACGGACATACCGGAAACCCCCCGGGTCAGGTTTCAGGCCAAATAAGGCGTTTAGGGAGGAAAGGTTGCTGAAGCGAGAAAAGGGGCTCACCCCTATCGGAGAGTCCTATGCAAGTCTGTTTGAAAAGTTAAAACATGTCGGCCCGATTACGCCGCTCCCCGAATACACTCCCGATCCACGTGCAAGAAGCTTCGATCCTACTGCACGATGTGCATACCATTCCAATGTCAGAGGGCACGATATTGAGAGTTGCCGTACCTTGAAAAAGGAAATAGAAAGAATGATTCAAAAAGGGTGGTTGATTGTGGTCAATGATGATGACATGGGGCACACAAATCCTCTGGGGGTGTATTGACTGGAGCTAAAAATGTTGAAGCAGATGGCAGCCTTGGCAATATTGAGGCGGAACTTAGTGGCTAAAATGTTGTGCTTGGTAATTGGGAAGATACTCCATCTTTTGGTCAGCTAGATGGAGCGTTGGTGGTTCGTTTTGTCGTCATTTTTGTTGTCCGAGTTATTTTCAGGGTTTTCTTGTGATCAAACCTTTTTTTGTCCTAGCAGTTTGCTTTGGTCTTGCCCAGTTTTGTTTCAGGGCTGTACTCTAGTTTGTTTTGCTTGTTTTGTCATTAAACCATTTCGTCATTAGTTTAATGAAGCTTTCGGCCTTTTGTTACTTCCGGTCATTTTATTTGTTTAGTTCTTTTACCCTTTAGATTTGTCTTGTGCTCAAATGCCGAATCTAGTGACACGACATGCGCACACATAATTATGGCTTAATCCTAAAAGTTAATCATTAAGCAATTGGAAGATGATCGGGTCATCTAAAGGAAACAAAAACAACTTGAGACTATTTGGATCCCGAGTCATCCGAAACCGGGGCAAGTAAAAAGAAACAGTCAAAGGCAAGCTGGCCAAAATTGACATGGGGTCGTTCATAATGAGAGTGTTGCCCAACAATGCTTTAAAGATATGATGAATATTAATTGTGTTGTTTACGCTTGGCATGTTTTGAAGATTGGAATGACGAAGGCATTTTGTTCTGCTATCCAAACACTTTATCCATCGTCAACCCTTTGAGCCTTATTTTAAATTCTTTCATACCCCTCCTTCGGAATTAGTTGCAAAGACTAGAAACACAAGTTTGAAAGGTAAGAGAAGAAAGGGATAAAGAAAAAGTAAAGAGAAAAAAAAAAAAAAAAACAACAACAAAAAGAGATAAAGAAAAGAAAAAGGAAAATGTGTGAAAAAAGAAACTTGAAAAAGAGGAACTGGGAACTACGTTTGACCTGATTCCTTAAAGAGGATACGTAGGCGCTTCACAGCTCGGTCATAGTGTAAATAAAGAAATAAAAATCCCCAAGTATAAAATTGGGGCAAAGAAAAATTGTGTTTATTGTAAATAAATTTAGGTCCGAAGGTTGTAAATTTTGAGCCCAAAATTGATTTTGTTTTGAGCCTTCAATACCCTTTCTTTCTAGCCCTATCCAAATCCCACATTACGGTCCAAAGAAAGACCTTCCGATCAGTCTTCAAAAGATGCCGCGTCAGGCGAGGGATAGAGTCCTATCATAATATAACACGCTGATTCTCAACAGAAAAGACGCTGATTCTCAGCAGAAAGGAAATACGAGAGAGTCTTGGCGGTGACACCCCAATCCCCAGCTAAAAGCGATACAAATGAGAGAGTCTTACCGGTGAAAACCTTCACAGGCACCATAAGACGACGAAAGCTGAGAGAAAATCAAAATGAGAGAGGCTTGAAAGTGAAAACCCTTCGGGCACTACAAGTCGAATAAAGGTGATAATCAGATGGAAATCACGAGACATAAATCGTGAAAGGCAATTAACGACGAAGGATAGACCATATGTGCATGTCATGACCAAGTGGAGTTGGTATTCGCGTTTGATAAGTTTTTATAGATATTTCTTGATTCATTTTCTTTTTCCTTTGTCTTCTATTTTGTTTCTTTTTATCTTTCTCATTTTTATCAAAAATCCCCCATCAAGGTCTGTCTAGTCCAGAACAAGTGAGAAATGATTTCAAAACTTGCCACCAACTTTCCAATTATTATGCAAAGCAAGGAAATGCCATTGACGGCAGAGAAGTAGGGTGCGAAGAAGATTATTAAACCGGGGCAGAAAATTTTCTTTTCAGTTTGAAAATTTTCTGGAAGTCAATACCCACTTGGGAAGAAGGAAAGTCTTAAGAGAAATGGTCTTCGAACCAGTGTCATCCTCAACAGCCTTCAAGAAGAATGAAACACCAATTTTGAGGAAATGAAAATCCAACCGGCAGTGTTATCTTCAGCAAGTTCCGAGGTGGTCGGACAACACAGAGTGGTAAAGGAAGAAAGGAAATCTCATCTTCAACAAAATAACCCCCAACAAGTTGAGAAACACAGAACGGGGAAGGGATAAATGGAAAAACCCATCCCCAGCATGAGTATCATCAAATAATAACATCCCCAGCAAGTTCTGATAATGAAACACAGAGCAGGGAAAGAGGAGGAGAACCATCCCCAGCAGGAGCACCACAACCAGCCACCACATTTTAAAACTAACCAATTTTTTTTTCTTTGATTTGAAACAGGGAAAAAAGGGGTTGTCGGCAACAAAGCATGCCACGAAGAAGATTCTCAAACTGGGGCAGAAAATTTTCTCCTGTTGCGAAAATTTTCTCGAAACCAAATACTTGGTTAGGGAAAGAAGCCAGATAACGCGAGGAAATGATCTTTGAACCCGGTTATCCCAGCAGATTTGAAAGAAAGAAAACAACAAGCTGTGATAGATGAAATTATACCCCCAGCAGACAGGACAAGACGAGGAAGCTTGCGTTCAGAAAGGCAAGAGGCCGGTATCACCCCCAGCAGTTCTCGGAAAAATGAAACATTGATTTCGGGATTTCACCGGCAGCATTATATCCTACAAGTTTTTCAAGGGAGCGAAGCGCGAGCCCCGAAGGAGGTTTGGAAAGAGGAAGAAGGAAAAGGGATCCCCGACAGGGCAATCCCCAGCCGATGACATTTCAATCCCCATCGATCTCGGGAGAGAATAAAGGTTTTGAAGGAAGTAGAAAAGGAGGAAATAAAGAAGATTTTCCCCAGCAGCATTACCCCAGCAGGTAAGTAATTAGTTCCAAAGACATCCCCAGCGGTCAAGAGAAAAATAACACAACCCGGGAGGAAAGCAATTCCAAAACAAGGTAATTCGGAAGGAAGGATGGCCCAAGAAGCGATGCAGGAAGAAGAAAGTGGTGCAGGAAGCAGAGGAATGGCGTTTAATTTTCAGAGTTGTTGTTGAAGTCAGGAGCCCCGCCTGAAGAATGGAGTGGCGATTTATTTTCAAAAGATGTTGTTGAAGTCAGGAGCCCGCCTGAAGAGAGGAATGGCGTTTAATTTTCAGAGTTGTTATTGAAGTCAGGAGCCCGCCTGAAGAGAGGAATGGCGATTTATTTTCAAAAGATGTTATTGAAGTCAGGAGCCCCGCCTGAAGAATGGAGTGGCGATTTATTTTCAAAAGATGTTGTTGAAGTCGGGAGCCCGCCTGAAGAGAGGAATGGCGTTTAATTTTCGGAGTTGATGATTGAAGTCAGGAGCCCGCCTGAAGAGAGGAATGGCGATTTATTTTCAAAAGATGTTATTGAAGTCAGGAGCCCCGCCTGAAGAATGGAGTGGCGATTTATTTTCAAAAGATGTTGTTGAAGTCGGGAGCCCGCCCGAAGAGAGGAATGGCGTTTAATTTTCGGAGTTGATGATTGAAGTCGGGAGCCCGCCCGAAGAGAGGAATGGCGATTTATTTTAAAGTTGTAGTTGAAGTCAGGGAGCCCGCCTGGAGAATGGAGTGGCGATTTAATTTTGAAGTTGTAGTTGAAGTCAGGGAGCCCGCCTGGAGAATGGAGTGGCGATTTAATTTTGAAGTAGTAGTTGAAGTCAGGAAGCCCGCCTGGAGAATGGAGTGGCGATTTATGTTCAAAAGATGTTGTTGAAGTCAGGAGCCCGCCTGAAGAGAGGAATGGCGTTTAATTTTCAGAGTTGATGGTTGAAGTCAGGAGCCCGCCTGAAGAGAGGAATGGCGATTTATTTTCAAAAGATGTTGTTGAAGTCAGGAGCCCGCCTGAAGAGAGGAATGGCGATTTATTTTCTTTTTTCAAAAGTTGACGTTGAAGTCAGGAGCCCGCCTGAAGAGAGGAATGGCGTTTAATTTTCAGAGTTGATGATTGAAGTCGGGAGCCCGCCTGAAGAGAGGAATGGCGATTTATTTTCAAAAGATGTTATTGAAGTCAGGAGCCCGCCTGAAGAGAGGAATGGCGATTTATTTTCAAAAGATGTTGTTGAAGTCAGGAGCCCGCCTGAAGAGAGGAATGGCGTTTAATTTTCAGAGTTGATGATTGAAGTCAGGAGCCCGCCTGAAGAGAGGAATGGCGATTTATTTTCAAAAGATGTTATTGAAGTCAGGAGCCCGCCTGAAGAGAGGAATGGCGATTTATTTTCAAAAGATGTTGTTGAAGTCGGGAGCCCGCCTGAAGAGAGGAATGGCGTTTAATTTTCGGAGTTGATGATTGAAGTCAGGAGCCCGCCTGAAGAGAGGAATGGCGATTTATTTTCAAAAGATGTTATTGAAGTCAGGAGCCCGCCTGAAGAGAGGAATGGCGATTTATTTTCAAAAGATGTTGAAGTCAGGAGCCCGCCTGAAGAATGGAGTGACAATTTACTTTCGAAGTTGTGTGGGGAAAGCAGTAGAGTATAACAGAGATCCCCAACATGAATCCAAGTTTGTAAGCAGAAGGAAGGCAACAAGGATCAGAAAGATAGATTCAGACTTCGAAGGAGAATAGTTCGAAGATCACAAGGAAGGGACCAACGGTCGGAGTTCGGCAATCAAGATAGGCCGAAATAACAATTGGCAGAAGAGAAGAAACATCAGAAGAAACAATCAAGCCAACAAAAAGCAAGGCGGCAAAAGCAAGTTGAAGATAGATAGGATCATGCGATCCGTAGGCTAGCCTAGCTTCTTGTTTTATTTTAGCACGATGTAATGAGGAGATCGGTAAGCAGTGATAACAGCAACAACAACAGTAACAGCAAGATCACAGCAGTCACGGTAGTCCCAGCTACAAAAACTTCCCGAACTACATTGACCTGATTCCCTTTTAGCCAGGGATATGTAGGAGACCTTCTGAGCCAAAGGTTCGGTCAAACTTTTCCAAAAAATGCTTTATACGGAGTGTTCAAACGGGCAAAAATCGCTCGTATACGCTCACTTATCTTTGCACGAAAACTCTTCATGTTTACGCGCAAAGAGGGGCAGATGTGAGCACGTGATTTTTGCCCTACATGAGAATCACTCCCAGAAAATTCAAAAATAAAATAGTTTTATGTTGAGCATGATTTTTGTGATTTTTGTGTCATTTTTATCTTACATTTGCATGTTTGTGTGTGCGTGTTTATTTATTTAAATTAGTAAAATACAAAATATATACATCGTGTTTTGCATTGTAGTTAAAGTTGTGTAGTTTAATTGATGTTTAATGTGCGAATTGGTATTCGAGCATAATTAGTTTCTATAAATTAATTTGACTTTGTAATGTATTTTAGAATTTTGTGTTTCAATAAATTAGGAATTAATAAATAAATAAAAGAAAAGAAGAAAATTGAGAAAGGAAATCGGATTGGGGCCATGTGTGAATTTAAAATTGAGCCCAAAACAAAAAGGCCCAATCCCGAGCCCCATTAATTCGTGACCCATTCCCCCACACCCGAACCGGCCCCCGTCACCTCCTCTCTTGATCTCAGCCGTTGGACTCTTATAATCCAACGGCTAAGATTAAACCTTGAATTTTAATACCCAAGACCCCAAGAACCCCATTACCCCTTCATTTGCCTAACACCCCCTTTCTCTCAGCCGAAAATCCCTTCTCCCAAACCCTAGCCGCCGCCGACCATATTCACCACCCAAAACCCGGCGGCCACCACCCCAAATCCAACCAAACTAACACCCTTTGACCACCATGATCCCCTCTAGTCGAATCCATGAAAGCTTTGATTCGAATCGATCCCGAACCGCTCGAATCTTCGATTGAAGATTCGAGCCAAACCAAAACCTATAACAATCAACCCCAAATTCGTACCAATTACTCCCATGACATCCCTAATCTCCACACCACCATTGGTCCGGCTCGAATCCAATCGGAATTAGTCGAACCCCAAAAATAGCCTTCAAGAACCCTAGAATTCGAAAACTAGGGATTTGGTCGGAATTAAAGCAAATTGAAGTTAATAGATTTTAATTGGAATGTTTTCGTTTGAAAACATTTCAATTAAAATCTGTTCAACTTCAAAAAAGGGCAATTTCAAGTCTCTTCGAGCCCGAGTCCGCCGATTTCCAATTTTTCTCACTGTTTAAGGTATTTTTATTCTTCTTTCCGATTGTTATCTATTAGTATAAGTGTTTATTGATTCCGTTCTTTTAGTTAGGTAGTTGTTTCTTTGTTTTCATTTCTCCTCCTAATCAATGACCCTTTATTTGGTCGACCAACTTGTTTCTATTTGATTGTATGATGATAATTGTAATTGAGTGCGCGTATGCAATTCGATTATCAAAGTCACACCATGTTCCTATATTAACCCGTGTTCTGCCGAGGCACTGTGGAGTCCGAAACACTGTTGAATCAAAATTTTATCCAATCGACTGTGTGTTATCGATTCTAGGTGTTATAATCGATTAAACGAATATCGTCGAATAGTTATAAATGTTGTTTAGAGCAGTAGGACATTAGTGTTAATACCGATCAATTCCATGTTTGAACTTCTGTCGAATTGAAGTTGAATTGTAATGTTTCGAATTAGGAATTCGAATTGGTTATAGCTGGTTGGTATCGATGCTGGATTCTGAGTTAATGAGGGTGTTTGGATATAGTGTTTGTGGATATAGGCTTGAATGGTGTAATTGAAAGGGGTAGGGCATTAAGACTGCTGGTGGAACCTGCTGTACAGCAGAGTGCACCACCAGCTGTCTCCTGTTATTAATTCTAAAGTCCATACCTAGGCAGAACTTAGTGGCTGAAACAGAGGGAGCAACAGGGCATGGCTTGGCAGAAAAAAGAATGGGCAAGGGTTAGTTAATTGGGCAGGCCTTCAGGAGGGGTTGGGGTTTTTTAGCTATAAATGTAGCATCAAGCTGAAACAGTAGGGCAGAAGACTGGAGAATAGAGGGAGAAAGAACACTAGAGAACACTGGAGAGCATTCAGAGAGAACAAAAACATTAGAGGCAGGGATCTGGATTTTCTTCTGTTTCTTTGATAGCTTACAAGTCTGTCTTTGAAATTTGTTCGTTGGATTCTATCTGGTATTCAAAGAAACACACAGACAGAGGCAGAAATACATACACATAGCAACACTGTTACTGTTACATTGGTGCTCAGCTACTGTTTTGTGCTGTTATTCAGTTGTTAATGAGATTACTTGCTTGTTGCTGTTGTTTGTCGAGACTGGTGGTGGTTGGTTTGTTGCTGTTGCTTCTGTTTGTGTTGGTGTTTGTTTTTTCCTGTTTGCTATCTAGGAGTTGAAGTTCAGTCAACTCTAGAACTGAAGGATAGCCGGCACTTCTCTGTATCTTTTTCTGTTATATACACGGGTTCAATCAATAGGCAGAACCTTGGGTGTTTGGTTTGTTGTTTGGAGTCACTTGGGATTCAATCGGTTGGGTGCACAAGTTTTGGGGCATTTCAGAGGCGTAGGGGTTAGTTCGATTGGGAATTCTTTGTTGATTATCTGTGGAGTATTCGAACTTTTTGTCATTGGTTTCTCTTCTTGAAATCTGATTGCTGGGATTATTTGGTTGCTGTTTGGTTACTGCCAATACTGTTGATTGCCACTTTGTTCACTGCTCACTCATCTTTCTTCTTCCGTATTCCAGGTACACATTTCCGTTATTGTAGTTCCTTGGTTCGAAAAGAATGAAGCTTGAAGCTTATGTTTAAAGTCTGTCGAATCATGTAGTCGTCCGTAGTTCTTATGTTTGGTTACGTTCTGTTATTCTTTAATTTCGTAGTGCTAGTTTTGGTTATGGAAAAATGTAGCTAGATCAAAGATACACTATCATTAGATATGCACGTAAACCTGAATTAGTCTGTTGTATCTCTGTTCAATCTTCTCTACTCGTGTGTGGAATCTCCAAATCTGTTAATGTTAGATCTTATGTTAAAAGCAAGATTAGCTAGTGAGTTATTACTCAACTGAATGACGTAATTAGATTAAAGGAGTCGGGGGTGCATTTCATGTGACCCGACCCCAATTTCGGGCAAAAGCAAATAAAGCGTGTCAGGAACCACGGGCGCATTTCATGTGGTGTGGTTCGTAGCAAGTTTTAAATAATTTGGAATCAACTCCTAAGTAAAATACAGTGGGATGTAGTTCGCTTTAGAGTTGAATCAAAGGTGCGCCTCGCCCAATAGCTACACTAATCGCACAACCGTCATAAATGTACATATAAAATACTTAGATTTTGAGATACGTCGTTTCTTAACGAATATCACGCCCTTCTCAACAGTGTAAATAAGTAGTCGATCCGGGCGCATATTTTAGTTCTACCTTCTTAAATACGGGTGTGCATTTCATGCGACCCGAATCTAAACCCCGAAATATTGAATAAGAATATGTCGAAGATCCGGGTGCATTTCATGTGACGTGATTCGAAAGCATATTTTTAAGCAACTTTCTCTTTCGTAAATCATAACCAAAAATAAAAGCGGTAAAGGGATATTAACTTGCACTAAGTACATAATTGTAAAAAGCAGATAGATAAGCCAAACACGACAGTTGAGCGACCGTGCTAGAACCACGGAATTCGGGAATGCCTAATACCTTCTCCCGGTTAATAGAATTCCTTATCCGGATTTCTGGTTCGCGGACTGTTAAATAGAGTCATTCGTTTCCTCGATTCGAGATTTAACCGGTGACTTGGGACACCATAAATCTCCCAAGTGGCGACTCTGAAATAATTAAATAAATCCCATCTCGATTGTCCTTTAATTGGAAAAACTCTTTGCATCCTTGCGGGTGCGTAAAAAAGGGGTGTGACATCTGCACCATTCGTTTATTAAAAATTAATAGGACAGAATCTACCCTTAATAACGCGCGAAAAATCAGGAAAGAATATTGGGATTGATTTAGTCTACATTAAATTCAAACTGAAAGGAGATTTTGCATCTACATAATTTACTCTTAAACTACAATTCAAAAATTTAACAAAGAAAAAGTACGAACAACTTCAACAAACTGAATTCAAATTGTAGAATTCAAATCTTTGAGATTCAACAACTCAAAATTGCTATATTTTGTTCTTCGTTTTCATGAATCAAATTGGCGATCATATATCTGTTCTTCATCTTTTTTTCTCTCAATCTAGAAATCCAAAAAAATGAAAAATTTAGAATGACATGGGGGTTCATGTGTATATGGAGACCAAAAAGGAGAATAAAAACTTAGGTTCATATCCGTTATGTATAAGCGTACGAGATTTCAATATGAAATTTGCAATCACCAACGATAACACAAGTGCAGGTTTGTGTAGTTCAAAATTGCATAGAATTATGGTTTTACGGTATTATCTACAAAATTACTATATTTGCCTATAGTTAAACTACAAATCAGTTTAATGAAAGAATAAAACAATGTTGTTTTTAAAATTATCTACAAAGTTACTACATTTATACGATAAAATAAACTACAATCTATGATTAGAAATTGTTGATTTGACATTCTAAAATGGATGACTACAAAATTTTTACTATATCTATAAATTATCTACAATTGAAATGGGAATTGGAATATTAAATTCAATGTATTCCATTTGTAGATATTGTGTAGATAAATTGTAGATTATTTATATTCTGATTGTAGATGCATTATTTTTTATTTTCACAAATCCAAAACGACTAAAACTTCTGAAAAATAGTCTACAAGTTATCTACAAATTTCTGCAATATGTCTTCGTACTCATGCTACTCTTCTGCATACTTTTGTTGTGCAGATCCAGGTACATCTGATCAGATGCACTACAGGTGACTTAGGAGCATTTTCAGGAGACTCGAGGTACGAATCTGCTATGTCCGCAGATCCGGAGGGTCTTCTTCTTCTTCGAGTTTCAATATGAATTTCAATCAAAATCAAGTATGTCCAGAATATATATGAAAAACAGGAAATTAAACAAAACTCATTTTTCCTAAGTCTTTTATACATTGATATTAATTACATGTCAAGATGATTCTGTTATACTTATGCAGAAGAGAAGCCTGATACGCATCGTCACAAGCCATACACACAACTTGATCATGCTGAATGAACAAATCACAGATCCCAACATGCCAAATTCAACTATGGCTAATCAACCCTTTTCCTTCAAATTTATCCTTGAGTGCCTTGGAAATAGTACCAATTATCTTCAACACAAAACACGCTCCAGCTACACTCATCCCGAGTGACCTTGAATCACGAGACCATTCTATCTCAACTCCTACGAACCATTCCATACTTCCCAATTGCTACATCACAAGCCAACCATTACGGAACGTTCTGTACCACTTCTCACAAGCATGATTTCCAAGCTTGATCCTTAATTGTACCTATAAACTCGATATCATTAGGCATCACTTCTTACCTGTTGAATTCACTAGGATCGTTACTGAGAGCCACCCGCTCTGACTTGATCCCGAATATAATCGACTACCTAAATCTCATAACACAGGATTACCCTCTCGATGAGGCATCTAGGGAAATTACTCCCTTTAAAGTATGCTTCCATATAGGGCATAAATCTCGAATTCTTTCCCAAGTTCGAGCATGAGCCCATAAGGCCAACCATAGCACATCTTTAACAATTACTCTCCCATATTACTACTTATGATATATTTCTGTAAATGAGATGACCCCTCAGTATGCTATTAACAAGAAACTCCGTGAGTAGCTAACCATGCCACCAAAATCATGAGCGGTGGGACTCTCCCACTTGGCTTTAAGTCATTATTTTAAAACTCTAGAGTTCACTATTCATAATTTCTGTCGATATAACCTTGCGCAGTCACCTGCCGCAAATTCTCGAAATTTCTCATGTAAATCCCTATCTGTCATATTATGATTCATCATCCACCTTCGCACCAACAATCCCTGGCATTCTTGATATCTTACCATAGAAACTCCATTTAGTATCCTAATTCATTCACACAACAATTCCCTTTTGCTGCACATCGAGTAGAACTCTTCGCATAAGCTTCGCCAACCACGCGACTGCTAACTTGCTCACCAAAATACCCCACCTGTCGAAATCACTCCCCGACACCTTCCAACGATGATGCATGGGGTACCATCACTACGACATCAATGACCAATCCTGAGTTCGAGCTCACTCTCCAGCTGCACGAGTCCGTTCACCTCTCGTGGACATCTATTAAATGTGCGACTACATCCTTTCGCTTCAAAGTCATGCTACGTCTTTCTTCATTTCAAGCAACTCCTATTCGTCATACATAATCCCCTACCGCATAACAACACTATGCTTTGAATTAATCTACTGACTTCCATTGCCCGTCGCTAAAATCCCCACTTCAAGTAAGATCTGAAAGCGCCAATACCCAAGCACCGACATTCTCAAGTTGCTCCAGACTCCCCTAAGGTGCATAGTTCTCTCATTACCAAGCCTCTATGTAGCTCCACTACTCTCCCACTTTGGGCAAACTCACTTCTTTAATCAACTGCTCGGCCCGTGCTTCCTCGGCCTGACCCTTTAGATGTTTAAAACTCCATTGGATACCCTCCACATGTCTTTTTCATCTCTTACTGGTCCGTTGTTGTCTTAATAAAATTTACCTTCATAATATCTTGAATCCACAATTTGCTACAAATCTCAACCCTTCCCGAAGGTCATCCTTATCAAATCACAACATTTGCATTACTGATTCAGTACGGAACCACCGCATCTCGCAATATTTGATAGTTGCATTTCCAATGCCATTTCGCAATATCTTTCCCCAAGGGCTGATCATAGAAGATCATAACTTCGATAGACTTACTACGTCCAATTAGGACAACAGCAGCCCAATAGAGGAGAAAATTCCTTCACGCTTGCAATCACCACATTTCATTACTTCCACAAGTCCACATCTGACCGTCCATGGTTTGATTAACTTTCCTTTGCCGGGAATAAGATACTGGATCTCGTTGATTTCTCACTGAGTATACCTCCCTTCAATTCATTCACTGTCCCGACACTTGGGCAAACATCCTACCATTACAATATCGTGGAATAAACACTCGCAAGCATCATGGCAACATGTGCCTATCCTCAAGGCTCTCAAAATTTCTGTTACTAAGCTGAATAATAGAATGCCCTTCTACAAAGCGACTATAATAGTCCAATTAACTATACCGGAAAAATCCTCCTACACCACAATGTTGTAGTTCCATTCCAATTCTTCAAATTCTCGATTTATAACAAGCGCTCACGTCATGTAAGATTGAGTGGAAAGGAATCAAAAGCATAAGCCTCAAAGGAATCGAATCGCACGATGAGGAAATCAAGAAGGGAAGTACTCCTAACAGTCCTGCAGCCTCCCGAGGATAAGTACAAACGTCGTCATACCAATCCGCGAGGCTCTACTAGACTTGATCATGGCTCATGAGACCGACAGGAACCTAGTGCTCTGATACCATGTTGTCACGATCCAAATCCATTACATGTCGTGATGGCGCCGGACACCTCTGTCAGGCCAGCCAACTAAATTTTTAACTAACTCTTCTTTTAATACTTTTGAAAATCCAAGGTTTTTCATTTAATTTCATATAAATAAGGGATTTTTGTTTCAATTTAAAATCAAACAATAACATTTAATAGAAAGTTCACTGAAACCATCCTAGAAACCCGGTGTCACAAGTGCATGAGGAACTACTGATAAAGACATAAAATATAACACAACATCCGTCCGAAATACAATGGACATGAAAGAAATACAGTTACTAGAAGAGACTTTAAAGAGCTGCGGGCCGCCTTGCATACTGCAACTCACCTCGTCCCCGTGTCGTCTATGTTGCTACGCCCAGTAGGCCGCTAATATATTATGAACATGTGCAACAAAAATGCACAGAAGTGTAGTATGAGTACGTAATCAACGTGTACTCAGCTAGTGTCCCGCCTAATCCTGAAGAGGTAGAGAAGAGATAGTCAACTTTGACACACTCTAATAGTCAAACGATTATTTATTCTCAATATACATATCAAATAGTGGATTTATTTTCTAACATGATTTCTGTGGTTGTTAGAGGAAAAAAATAAACACATAAGTCTTTCATAGGAAATTTTCCAAGGATTCTTTTCATTTTTATCAAGATGATCTAGAGCCAGAGGGAGGCATGTAATGACTTAAACAAGTTCAGGCAGCAATACAAGCATGCACAAATCATACCGAGACGACGGCCCGATCCAACATAAATAAATGTGCACTTGTTGAGGGTCGACGACGCGGCTATAGATGCATCTATTAATCTGCCGAGGCGTTCAACCCATTCGAAAATAAACACAAACAGACAGATAAACAGTCAGGAAGTCAACGTGGGGCAAATATCCAGGAAAAGTCCATTCTCTTTTATTAATTTGAGAAAAACAAAGCTTAAGTCTTTTTGAAAAAATCCAATTATCAATTTAATGTGATTTAGGTAATAGAAGTCGTTAGGGATTTCACAATTTAATCCATATATAACATGTTTTTGGGTCCTAAACTACCCGGACAATAGCATATAGTAGCTACGCACGGACTCTCGTCACCTCGTGTGTACGTAGCCCCCACAACTAGGAGCACATAATCAATTTAACTCACCTATGGGGTAATTTCCCCCTCACAGAATTAGAAATGAGACTCACCTTGCTCCGAAGACTTAAAATCGGCATTCTATATCCCTTCCGAAAGCTTGAACAATCGCACAATGCACCAAAACTAGCCAATTAACGATAAACTAATGAGAATATACTCAAATACTTGTTAACCATTCAGATTATACGAATTCCCAACTTTGCTTAGTGAATTGACCAAATTGCCTTCGGGCCCACATGCTCGGAATCCAAAATTTTTCGAAGGTAAAGGTTACCCATTACCTTAGAAACTCATATATAAAATTTTCTCCTAATTACATGCTTAAAATCGTGACTAAAATTCAAGATTATAATTTTCTAGGTTTTCAACCAAAACCTCACTATTTACTCTAATTTGCATGATTAATTACATGTATAATTTATGTATTTAACTCAAGAGTAATGGGGATAACTTACCTTAACATAGATGACAAAAATTCCCTGCTTTAAGCTCTCCAAAAATCATCCCAAGCCGTGAAAATATGAGAGAAATGAACCATTTACGACTTAAATTAAGGTTTTGCCTCCAGTCGTTTCCACTTTTGCGGTCCAGGGACCGCTTCTGCGGCTTTTGCAAAATACAAGCCGCTTCTGCGGTCTTTCGAATTTCCCAACCAATCGCTTATGCGGTCTACATATCGCATAAGCGATTCTGCTTTTGCGGAACAAAAATCCGCTTTTGCGGTTCCTGGCCAAACGTCTACTATCCGCTTATGCGCTTCAATCTTCCGCATATGCAGTCCCGCTTCTGCAGAACCTTGACCGCATCTGTGGTCTACGAACCCTTGACCAAATCTGTTTTTGCGTCTCCCTCACCGCCTCTGCGAGGCCGCTTCTGCGGTCCCTTTTCCGCAGAAGTGAAAACACCAGCAACCAAATCCTTCAGCCTTCTCCAAAATCCCATTTTCGATTCGTTAACCGCCCGGAATCCACCTGAGGCCCCCGGGACCCCAACCAATATACCAACTAATCCCAAAACATATTTCGGACTTGCTCGAGGTTTCAAATCACATCAAACAATGCTAAAATCATGAATTACACCCAAATTCAAGTTTATGAACTTTGAACTTTCCAACTTTCATTTTTGATGTTTAAACCTATCAAATCACGTCCGATTGACCTCAAATTTTTCACGCAAATCATATTTGACATTACGGACCTACTCTAACTTTCAGAATTGGATTCCAACCCCAATATCAAAAAGTAAACTTCTGGTCAAACTCCTCAAAAACCTTCAAATTTCTATCTTTAGCCAAATGGCTTCAAAATGATCTACGGACCTCCGAATTCACTTCTGATCACACTCCCAACTCCAGAATCATCATTCGGATCTACTCCTAGTCATGGAATTCCAAACGAACATCGATAACACTGAATTGCATATCAAGCCAAATTATGAAATTTCTTCTAAATTGCTAAGTTTCACATTAGGCGCCAAAACGCTCCCGGGTTATCCAAAACCCGATCCGGTCATACGCCCAAGTCCAAAATCACCATATGAACCTACTGAGACCTTCATATCCCTATTTCGAGGTTGTTTACTAAAAATTCCAACCCTAGTTCATTCTTTCAACTTTAAGCTTCCGAAATGAGAATTCACTTCCCAAATCTACTCCGAATTTCCCAAAATCAAATTCCGACCGCGCGTACAAGTTATAATACCTGAAATGAAGTTGTTCATGGCCTCCGACTGCTGAATGGAGCAGTAGTACTCAAAACGACCGGTCGGGTAGTTACGTTCTCTATCACTTAAACATACGTTCGTCCTCGAACGTGCTGAGAACTACACTGGAGTAGTCCGAAATCACTGTTTAGCACCTCACACACCTTCATGTGCTACCAAAACTTAGCCGAGAACACAAGCTCAATAAATTCAGAAGATATTTTCTCTTATTCAAGCAAATAATTTTTAGATCCCGATTCTAACATCCGGAATTCTATGTTGGGCCTGTTTCCCATATACAATCACCATATCAATCATTGTACGTTGTACGAAAACATAGCGACATAACTTCGTTGAGTTCTTACTTGTAACACTAAATCCACAGGACCACAATAATATTCTCTAATCAACTTAGCCAAAATTCTACTGGTCTGATGCTCCTATCGCACCCCATGACATATATAGGTCTTACTCTAACCTTTACCATACCACCATGACGGAAGAGATGTGCCAACATTAATAATCAATTGCCGAGTCAACAATACATCAGGTCTACACTCCTGACAAGGCCTTCACCTCCTTCTGAACCCAATAATGGTCTTATCTCCATAATGTACCTCATATAACTAGGTTGTATAGAATCCTAGATCAAGGGATCTCATCCCATCCAATACAACTACTCAGGCAATAAGCCACCCCATAAATTATTAAAATCTCATATGATGCTACCATGCACCAATAGGCCACCAATCCGAACACAACAAACAGGAAATCCAATTCTGGAAGGAATTATCTGAACCCCGCACTAATACAGACTTTTCCTAGAAAATAGGAAGCGCAACACATAAAAGAATAGCATATAGAAAACTAGACTCAACATCACACTGTTGCGGCGCACAACCCGATCCAAATAACATACCCACGGCGGCGTGCCACCCGATTCACAAATAGATCTCACATAAGGAGATTGCACTTCGAGCTAAATCTGCTCATTACAATAAAAATATCAAATTCGATTGCAAAGCACATTAAGTGCATAGTACCATCCCTGAGGAAACACATAGCGCTATAGGCTATGAAACTCAAGCATAACTGAGGTGCGATATACAACATAAGTCTCAAACCCATCCTGCTCATGACACATCATTTCTATGCAGATTCCCAACATGTAAGCAAATTTCCCAAGCCGTCTCATAACTCATACAGCGCAATACATCATTACCTGGAATAGCCGATGACAAAATAACACCCCGACCGTTCCTCCATAGGGAACGCTCGCTGAAACAAACACAACTGGCCTGATATAAAGTCATGTTCACATATGTAAATCAATACATCAATCTCAAGCCGATTTCTAATTGTACCAACTTGGCTGATAGCCTTTCAAAATCATAGTAACTCCCTTTTTCCTTGTAACACATAAGAACAACCATCATAACCGGAGCAATGTCCCCCAGTTTATAACCTCCAGGCATAGTTTCTCAAACATTTGTTATTACCACAATCCTCATACTTGCTTAAATCTTTAGTCAATCAAGTGACTACCTTCCAAGCTTATACAATCTTCCCATGGGACACGCTCCCATAATCTTCTGAAGTAATTATTGAGCCTGCTCATTCCAACCATCGGTCGCACTAACACTGAAAAACGATCAAGAAAACTAGGATACAAAGCCTTTTTCACAAAACATCGATCTCAGGTGACTCTGTAACCAGTACCAATTTACTCTAATCATTCAACATTTTCCTTGCTCATCTGGGCCTTTGATATCCTCGTCAACCCTAAACTGCAACCTTGACCCTCAATTGAATTTCCACGCTACTCACTGCACCCAACATGCCAATACATGATAGAACACGATTTTTCATCAAAATTTCAAAATCATTATTATCTTAACACTTCGTCATATAAGAACTTGCACTTTACTCACTTCAAGAGAACCATAACAACACATAGGTACATTCCAATAACTATAGAATATGCAACTCTACAAGTAGTGGTCCGAGCCGCCATACCCCTTTCCGGAATTTGCTTTTACACACGAGCCTTAGAAATAAAGGCTTCTGAATAACATCAATTACGATAGCTGATAAGCCTGATACGCACCGTCACAAACCATACACACAACTTGATCACGCTGAATGAACAAATCACAGATCCCAACATGCGAAATTCAACTATGGCTAATCCGCCCCTTTCCTTCAAATTTATCCCCGAGTGCCTTGCAAATAGTACCAATTCTCTTCAACATAAAACACGCTCCACCTACACTCATCCCGAGTGACCTTGAATCACGAGACCATTCTGTCTCAACTCCTACGAACCATTCCATATTTCCCAATTGCTACATCACAAGCCAACAATCACGAAACATTCTGTACCACTTCTCATAAGCATGCTTTCCAAGCTTGATCATTAATTGTACCTATAAACTCAATATCATTAGGCACCACTCTTTACCTCTTGAATTCACTAGGATTGTTATTGAGAGCTACACACTCTGACTTGATCCCAAATATAATCAGCTACCTAAATCTCATAACATAGGATTACCCTCTCAACGAGGCATATAGCAGAATTACTCCCTTTAAAGCCTGCTTCTATATAGGGCATAAATCCCGAATTCTTTCCCAAGTTCGAGCATGAGCCCATAAGGCCAACCATAGCACATCTTTAACAACTCCTCTGCTCACATTACTACTTATGATATCTTTCCGTAGCTGAAATGACCCATCGGTATGCTATTAACAAGAAACATCGCGAGTAGCTACCCATGCCACCTAAATCGTGAGCGGTGAGACTCTCCCACTTGGCTTTAAGCCATTATTTCAAAACTCTGGAGTTCACTATTCTTAATTTCTATCGACATAACCTTGCGCAATCATCTGCAGCAAATTCTTAGAATTTCTCATGCAAATCCTTATCTTTCATATTCTGATTCATCATCCACCTTTCACCAACAATCACTGGCATTCTTGATATCTTATCGTAGAAACTCCATTTGGTACCTTAATTCATTAACACCATTCGCACAACAATTCCCTTTTATTGCACATCCAGTAGAACTCATTGTAGTAGCCTCGCCAACCACGCGACTGCTAACCTACTCACTGGAATACCCCACCTGTCGAAATCACTCCCTGACACCTTCCAATGCTGCTGCATAGGGTACCATCACTATGACATCAATGACCCATCTTGAGTTCGAGCTCACTCTCTAGTTGCACGAGTCCATTCACCTCTCATGGACATCCATTAAATGTGCGGTTACATCCTTTCGCTTCAAAGTAATGGTACATCTTTCTTCATTTCAAGCAAATGCTTTTCGTCATACACAATCCCCTACTGCATAACAACATTGTGCTTTGAATTAATCTACCGACTTCCATTGCCCGTCGCTGAAATCCCCACTTTAAGTAAGATCTGAAAGTGCCAATACCCAAGCACCAACATTCTCAAGTTGCTCCAGACTCCCCTAAGGTGCATAATTCTCTCATTACCAAGCCCCTACGCAGCTCCGTTGCTCTCCCACTTTGGGCAAACTCACTTCTTCAAACAACTGCTCGGCCTGTGCTTCCTCAACCTGACCCTTTAGATGTTTAAAACTCCACTGGATACCCTCTACATGTCTTTTTTTTTTATCTTTTATTGGTCCGTTGTTGTCTTAATAAACTTTACCTTCATAGAATCTTGAATCCACAATTTGCTATAAGTCCCAACCTTTCCCAAAGGTCGTTCTTATCAAATAACAGCATTTTCACTATTGATTCAGTCTGGAACCACCGCATCCCGTGATATCTGATACTTGCATTTTTAATGCCATTTCGCAATATCTTGCCCCAAGGGCTGATCATAGAAGATCATAACACCAATTGACTTACTACGTCCAATTAGGACAACGACACCCCAATAAAGGAG
The DNA here is from genome assembly GCA_032618575.1 of Nicotiana noctiflora. NCBI lineage: Eukaryota > Viridiplantae > Streptophyta > Magnoliopsida > Solanales > Solanaceae > Nicotiana > Nicotiana noctiflora. The sequence continues at coordinate 32,368 of JASVEL010002017.1, read as the reverse complement.
AAAATTCGTTCATGCTTGCAACCACCACATTTCATTACTTCCACAAGTCCACATCTAACCGTCCTTGGTTCGATTGACTTTCCCTTGCCGGGAATAAGATACTAGATCCCGTTGATTACTTACTGAGTAAACCTCCTTTCAATTCATTCACAGCCCCGACATTTGGGCAAACATCCTACCATTACAACATTGCGGAATAAACACTCGCAAGCATCACCGCAACTTGTGCCTAGCCTCAAGGCTCTCAAATTTTTTGTTATTGAGATGAATAATAGAATGCCCTTCCACAAAGCGACTATAATAGTCCAATTAACTGTACCAACAAAATCCTCCCGCACCACAGTTGTAGTGCCATTCCATTTCTTCAAATTCTCTATTTATAACAAGCGCTCGTGTCGCATAAGATTGAGTAGAAAGGAATCAAAGGCATAAACCTCAAAGGAATCGAATCGCACGATGAGGAAATCAAGAAGGGGAGTACTCCTAACGGTCATGCAACCTCCCGAAGATAAGTACAGACATCTCCGTACCGATCCGCGAGACTCTACTAGACTTGCTCATGACTTGTGAGACTGATGGAAACCTAATGCTCTGATACCATGTTGTCACGGCCCAAATCCACTACAGATCGTGATGGCGCCGGACACCTCTGTCAGGAGAGCCAACTAAATTTTTAACTAACTCTTCTTTTAATACTTTTGAAAATATAAGGTTTTTCCTTTCATTTCATATAAATAAGGGGTTTTTATTTCAATTTAAAATCAAACAATAACATTTAATAGAAAGTTCACTGAAACCATCCTAGAAACCAGTGTCACAAGTGCATGAGCAATTACTCATAAAGACATAAAATATAACACAATATCCGTCCGGAATAAAATGGACAGGAAAGAAATACAGTTGCTAGAAGAGACTTTAAAGAGCTACGGGCTGCCTTGCATACTGCAACTCACCTCGTTCATGTGTCGTCTATGTTTCTACGCCCAGTAGGCCGCTAATATATCATGAACTTGTGCAACAAAAATACACAGAAGTGTAGTATGAGTACGTAATCAACGTGTACTCAGCGAGTGTCTCGCCTAATCCCGAAGGGGTAGAGACGAGATAGTAAACTTTGACACACTCTAATGATCCAACAATTATTTGTTCTCAATATACATATCAAATAGTGGATTTATTTTCTAACATGATTTCTATTCCGGTAGATGAAACAAATAAACACATAAGTCTTTCATAGGAAAATTTTCAAGGATTCTTTTCATTTTTATCAAGATGATCTAGATCCATAGGGAGGCATGTAATGACTTAAACAAGTCCAGGCAGCAATACAAGCATGCACAAATCATACTGAGGCGACGATCCAATCCAACAGAAATAAATATGCACTTGCCTAGGGTCGACGGTGCGCCTATATATGCATCTATTAATCTGCTGAGGCGTTCGGCCCGTTCCAATATAAACACACACAGACAGATAAACGGTCAGGAAGTCAACGTGGGGCAAATATCCTGGAAAAGTCCATTGTCTTTTATTAATTTGAGAAAAACGAAGCTTAAGTCTTTTTAGAAAAATCCAATTATCAATTTAAAGTAATTTAAGTAATCTAAGTCACAAGGATTTCACAATTTAATCCACATATAACATGCTTTTGGGTCCTAAACTACCCGGACAATAGCATATAGTAGCTACGCACGGACTCTGTTCACCTCGTGCGCACATAGCCCCCACAACTAGGAGCATATAATCAATTCAACTCGCCTATGGGGTAATTTCCCCTCACAGAATTAGAAAGGAGACTCACATCGCTCCGAAGACTCAAAACCGACATTCTACATCCCTTCCGAAAGCTTGAACCATCGCACAATATGCCAAAACTAGCCAATTAACTATAAACTAATGAGAATATACTCAATTAATTGCTAACCATTCACACTATACGAAATTACGAATTCCCAACTTCGCTTAGTGAAATGACCAAAATTCCCTCGGTCCCACGTGCCCAGAATCCAAAATTTCTCGAAGGTAAAGGTTACCCATGACCTTAGAAACTGAGACATAAAATTTTATCCTAATTCCATGCTCAAAATTGTGGCTAAAATTCAAGATTATAATTTTCTAGGTTTTCAACCAAAACCTCAATATTTACTCTAATTTCCATGATTAATTCCATGTATAATTGATGTATTTAACTCAAGAGTAATGGAGATAACTTACCTTAACATAGATAACAAAAATCCCCTCCTTGAAGCTCTCCAAACTCAAGCCGTGAAAATATGAGAGAAATGAACCATTCATGACTTAAATTAAGTTTCTGCCTCCAGTTGTTTCTGCTTTTGCGGTTCCGCTTTTGCGAAATACGGGCCACTTCTGCGGTCTTCCAAATTTCCCGACCAACCGCTTATGCGGTCTACATATTGCACAAGCGATTCCGCTTCTCCGGAACAAAAATCCGCTTCTACGGTTCCTGGCCAAACATTTACTATCCGCTTCTACGCTCCAATCTTCCGTATATACGGTCCCGCTTCTACAGATCCTTGGCCGCATCTGCAGTCTACGACACCCTTGACCAAATCTGCTTTTGCGGCTCCCTCAACCACCTCTGCTTGGCCGCTTCTGCGGTCCCTTTTCCGCAGAATCAAAAACACGAGCAACCAAGTCCTTCAGCCTTCTCCAAAATCCTATTTTCAATCCGTTAACCACCCGGAATCCACCCGAGCCCCCCAGGAACCCAACCAATATAGCAACCAATCCCAAAACACATTTTGGACTTGCTCGAGGCTTCAAATCATGTCAAACAATGCTAAAATTACGAATTACACCCCAAATTCAAGTTTATGAACTTTGAACTTTCCAACTTTCATTTCGATGTTTAAACCTATCAAAGCACGTCTGATTGACCTCAAATTTTGCATGCAAATCATATTTGATATTATGGACCTACTCCAACTTTCGAAATTGGATTCTGACCCCGATATCAAAAGGTCAACTTCCGGTCAAACTCCTCAAAAACCTTCAAATTTCTATCTTTAGCCAAATGGCTTCAAAATGACCTACGGACCTCCGAATTCACTTTCGATCGCACTCCCAACTCCAGAATCACCATTCGGAGCTACTCCTAGTCTCATAATTCCAAACGGACATCGATAACACTGAATTTCACCTCAAGCCAATTTTTTGAAATTTCTTCTAAATTGCTAACTTCCACATTAGGCGCCAAAACGCTCCCGGGTTATTCAAAACTCGATCGGGCATACGCCTAAGTCCAAAATCACCATATGAACCTACTGAGACCATCAGATCCCGATTTCGAGGTTGTTTTCTAAAAATTCTAAATCCTAGTTCATTCTTTCAATGTTAAGCTTCCGAAATGAGAATTCTCTTCCCAAATCAACTCCAAATTTTCCGAAATCAAATTCCGACCGTGCGTACAAGTCATAATACCTGAAATGAAGCTGTTCATGACCTCCGACTGCTGAACGGAGAGGTAACACTCAAAACGATCGGTTGGATCATTACAGATATATGCTGCATTAATTGTACTCTTAAAATGTACTATAGTATAGAATTGGTATTTGGTACACTAAATATAATTATATCAAACCTTAAACATTGATGGTAATAAGGTTTCCTTATCTGGTATATGAATGTAAAAATTTCTTTTATAAATAGCAATGATATAAAACTAAACGGTGAATATTAACGGGTTATTATTCTTGTGTTTAATATAATCGATATTCGAAGTCCATTTATCTGATTAATTCAAATTATATCGATTCATAATGGGGAGTAAAACTCACTTTTCCATAAATTTCTCCATTTTTGAGACTCACATATGAATCTCTTATTAAATGTACAGAATTACATGAATTCTATTAGTATAATGATGATGTAAGTAGACCTTAAATGAAAAAAAAAAAAAAAAATTTATTTAGCCGGCTTTAACTTGTTTAAGAATCTATATATTTATATAAAGAAGGGAAAGAAAAAGATGACTTGGCACTCTCAAAAGTCAAGGATCTCATTTATCTTTTTTCTCAATTTTTTTGCCTTTCTTCTTCTTTTAAATAATTAGTGATTAATAGTAATATAGTTCTTTTCCCCATCTCCTATTTAAGATGTTTATACACAAAATAACTCCCATATAAATGCACTGTGTATGAGTTACAACCTTCCCTCATTTACTGTCTTTTACACAAAGTAACTCCTGTAGTAAAACTCATTGCGTAAAAGTTATTATTATATCATTTATTGTGTATAATAATGATGGATTGAAAATTCATCATTCATTTCAAGTTTTCGTGTCTTTTCCTCTCCATCGTTAAAGTTCAGGCAATCTATTTTACTATATAAGTCTGAGCAGCCTTTTGTGTGGCCAGCCGGATAGAATGCTTTTGTAATGAATTGAAATAGACGCTGATAAAGGGCACTTAGTTTAGTCTTCTTGATGGCATGAATGGAAGAGTGCAGTAAAAAATGCGACAAGTTTTGTCTTCCCTTCTCTTTTTAACTTTACGGAATTCGATTAAATTTGTTGATAATATCATTAATTTTTTCCACTTCAATTCTGTCACGACCCTAGTTCACCAATCGTGAACATGTCGTGATGGCACCCAGTCCCCACGACTAGGTAAGCCTAACACGTTGCGGAATATACAAGCTATGAACACTTAAATAAGAAACAGCGGAAAAATAGCATAAAAAGATATGTAATCCGTGCCGCTTGGCACATACATCCGTCAACACACTGCATAAAAACACTACCAAGATCCGGAATCTCACGGGTAACACATACTAAAAGAGGATATACAACTGTGGCTCTATGTGTAAAGAGTATCTAACAACGAAATGAAAGAAAATGTCAACTAATACTATCAGAATAGAAGGAAAAGCCTCCGGACCCGCGGACGTAGCAGATCATACCTCGAGGTCTCCCTGAAAGCTGCGGAATCACCTAGTATGAGCATGTCCTGATGTACCTGGATCTGCACAACAAAAGTGTGCAGAAGAGTAGCATAAGTACACCACGGCGGTACTCAGTAAGTGCCAAGCCTAACCTCGATGGAGTAGTGACGAGGAAGGTCAGGGCCCTACTGAGAGAAACAATAATATAATGATGATAACATTAATAAGCGGTTTAAAAGATAGTAATTCCGAAATAACAACAATAAACTGATTACTGCAAACGTCTACAATTAAACTAACAACAAATAGTCAACTCAATAAAACCAGTCCAGGACCTGTGGGAATTGAACCCACAGTCCCATTGACAGTACCTCTGGGTCTCCGGGAATCGAACCCGTAGCCCATGTCTCAATAAATAATCAATAACTCAGGATCTCCGGGAATCGAACCCGCAGTCCCTACCAATAACTCAGGATCTCGGGAATCGAACCCTCAGTCCCTACAAATAACTCAGGATCTCGGGAATCAAACCCGCAGTCCCTACAAATAACTTAGGATCTCGGGAATCGAACCCGCAGTCCTTACAGATATCACTCCGGGTCTCTGGGAATCGAACCCACAGCCCTGGGTCCCCGGGAATCGAACCCGCAGTCCACAAACACAGCAAATAAAGGAATACACAGAGAGAATATAATATGCTTAACTATAACTTTACCGAAAGATGGTGCCAATAATTATCAAGAAGTTCAAATAAGACAATTAGGCAACTAGACAGTGAAATACTACCTAATCATGCTTTTCTATCTACTACCGGGTAAGAATATCAAATTAACAGCTAAAAGCAGGAATATCACTCATCGAACATTTTTAAGTAAAGTATGGGTTCAACCACCAGCGCATGTACACGCCCGTGTCACCTCGCGTACAAGGCATTTAAACTATCACATAATATCCTAGGGGTGAAAGTTCCCCCACACGAGGTTAGACAAGTCACTTACCTCAACTCCGGTACAAAACCGCTAAGAAACAACTCTCTTGCCGCGAATGTCGGCCTCCACAAGTGTAGTATCTGATAAAAATCAATAAAAACACATCAAAATAGGCCAATTGGGCATTACCCAATCAAAACAACTCCAAATACACCAAAACCCACAAGTTGCCAAAACCCGATTTTCGGTATGCTTATCGAAAAATCACGAAAGTTATATATTCGGAACCCTCGTCTCAATACGAGTCTAAGCATATAAGAATTACCAAATTCAGGACTCCATTTCCCCTTTCAAAACCTTGATTTTCTAAAGTTCAAGCCTAGGGCTAAATCCTCCATATATTACCCCAAATTCCTCCATTTTTATGATATAATTGCATAATATTATCAATACTAATCATAAGATGAGTCCATAGATGATTACATGATGATTTCCCTTGAATCTCCCTCAAAAATTTCCCAAATCGCCTCTTAAGCCGAGACCCCAAATGTGTGAAATGTTTCTGAAATTTCCTAACTTCTGATACAATTAATCTTCTGCAATTTTCGCTTCTGCGGACCATTTCCGCCTCTGCGGAACCGCTTTTGCGATCCTCTTTCCGCATCAGCGACGCCGCCTCTGCGGACCAGGATCCGCTTCAGCGATCACTTCCGCTCCTGCGTTCACTTGTCCGCTCCTGCGGACTCGCTCCTGCGCTCCCATTTCCGCAGGAGCGAAAACAACAGAACAGAACCCAAACCTGCAATTTTTTCATGTTTTCTCCCGTTTAACCATCCGAAAACACCCCGAGGCCCCCGGGACCCCAAAAAAAACCACCAACATATTCCAAAACACGATACAGACTTGTTCCAAACATAAAAACACGTCTAACAACATCAAAACCCATAATTCACATCGAATTCAAGCCTAAATTTCTTAAAACTTTCGAATTGCACATTCGATCTAAAACCCGACCAAACGACGTCCGAATGACCTGAAAATTTGCGGACAAATCCAAAATTACATAACGAAGCTACAGAAATTGTCGGAATTTCATTCCGACCCCCGGATCAAAATCTCACCTAACGTTCGGATTCGCCGAAATTTCAACCTTCGGCATTTCAAGCCTAATTGAGCTACGGATCTCCAAAATACATTCCGAATGCGCTCCCCACTCCGAAATCACCTAACGGAGCTAATGGAACCATCGGATTTCCGTTCCGAGATCGTCTTAACATTGTTCCGGCTACGGACCCTTTTCTAACTTTAAAACCCTCATTTAGAGACTAAGTGTCCCAAAATGCTCCAATATCAGAACCGACTCTCCCGGCAAGCCACAATAGCAGGAATGAACTTAGGGAAATAGTTAAATTGGGGATTGGGGCGTAATTTTTCTAAAACGACCGGCCGGGTCGTTACAAATTCATTATTATACTTCACCGTAAAAAGTTTTCATTTGCTTACGTCACTTATTTCTTCTAATTCTTTCTTTGTTGGTGAGTTTAACATCTTGTATCTCCGGGCCACGGTGTTTTCCAAAGTGTAAGCAGGAGACGAAGCGAAAGTATGCATACTGCTTAAGAAAAGTATGTATATAAAATTTTAAGCATAAGATGGATCATATAAGTTTTCAAGTTTTGTTGTTAAAATACCTCACGTCTTTCTTATTGATTAATTTGTGAATTTCATTTTGTAGTAATAATTACTTAGGGGTATATATATATATATATATATATATATATATATATATATATATATATATATATATATATATATATATATATATAGATGAGAGAGAGAGAGATACGAATTAAATATAAACGATATATTCATCAATTATTCTCATCTAAATCACATTTGAAAGAGTTATTTGTAAATTCAAATTCTTCAAAACTGCGCAAGGCGCAGGAAGATTTACTAGTAATATATAATTGTTGTTGTATGGATTAAGAGATCTCAACCATCTTGCTTAGTCACTTTTTAATAATAGTGGCTATTATAACCCGGGAATAAAGTACTCCGTCCATTTCAAATTAGACGAGGTATTTTTTTTTAGTCTGTTCCAAAATAAATGGCATATTTTTAAATTTGAAAATAATTCAACTTTAAACTATTCATTTTACCCACTTTATCCTCAATGAGAAGCATTTATAACCACACAATTGTCATAGCCTCACAAAGCTTTTACCCTTTAAGCTTTTAATACCACAAATTTAAAAAAAATTATGATTTTTCTTAATTCTGTACCGAGTCAGACTACCTCATTCAGATTGAAACGAATGGAAATATGTCAAATTATCGGCTGATGTGAACAAGAAGTCAAATCGGGCTCAAGTCAATTTTCTTTTAAGAAAAAAAAGATATTTTTCCTTCCTATACCATATATGAAACCTTATTACCAAAAATGTGCATAGTTTCATATTTACCCACCATGTTCACAGTTATTCTACAAATATTATATCATTCATTAAATACCAATTATTAGAAGGTGATTTCTTCCTAAGTATGCGTGCTACAAATCTGGAACTAAATATTCTTACAGATATTCCTATTTAGGCGCGCTACTATTATGGAAGTAAATATTCTTCCAGATATTTCATTAAATAAGAAATCATTATAACATTAAAATTCTTCTATAATTCAAAAATAAATTAATTATTCTTCTACAATTCAAAAACGTATTGATTATTCTTCTATAATTCACAAATCAAAATCGACTAAATCTTCTACATTTATTCTATATCAAACGTAATTATGTCCAAATTTTAATAATACAAAGCAAAGGAAAATAGAGCTGCAATTCTACCATTGACAGTCATTAAAAAGCTTGAAAGCTTTGAATTCAAATTTGGGTTTTCAAAAATTATTATTTATTTGGATGGGGTGTTGTCAAAAATAATTAAAAATATGGTTTGGAGTTTATATCTCAATTTTGAGGGGTTTTGTTGAAGATTAGACTTGGTTTTGACTGAATTTCAGATTGAAACTCGAAGAAGAAGAAGAAGAAGAAGAAGAAGAAGAAGAAGAAGAAGAAGAAGAAGAAGAAGAAGAAGAAGAAGAAGAAGAAGACGTATATTGCAGAAATTGTAGATAAATGGAAGAAAAATTGTAGATTTTCAACATAGATTGTAGTTTAATTGTAGTATAAATGTGATAATTATGTAGATACTCGCACAAATAATAATGCTTTATACATACTTAAACTGATTTGTAGTATATTTATAGAAAATTTATAGATGAAGAAAAAAATTTGTAGTCAACATTGTTTTAACATAGATTGTAGTTTAATTGTAGTATAAATGTAGTAATTTTGTTGATCATTACAAAAACAATATTATTTTATACATCCTAAAACAGATGTGTAGTTTATTTGTAGATAAATGTAGGAATTTTATAGATATTACCGTAAAATCAGTCTTCCATAAAATTTGAAATATATGTGGCATAGGAATATAAAAATCTCTTTTATTTATTTCAAATTCTGATCAATCCAACTGTAACTACTTCATAATTTTGTTGTATCAAATATGTGTATAAAGTGTGTGAAATCAAGAAACTCATATTAGAAATAGAAAAAGTAAAATAGATGTAAAAATAAGAAATTTTCCCCCACTTTAATTTGAGGACAAAAAATCCAACTTAATTTTAACCGTTTCAGGTCATATGGACAAAATGACTGCAGCGAGGCAAAATGGCTTCATGGGTAAACAATTTTAGAGAAATTTCCACACCCATGTACCATCAAAAAATCAGTAGCCCAATTTAGAGAATGGATAAGTAGAGAAAATAGGAGTTTCCTCGTCGGAAACCGTCAATGGCGGCAAAGATGTATTTAGTTCTAAAGAATCTGATGCTTCCTCCGCCGATCATCTTGTTATGGGTAAAATGTGCGTGGAGCTGGGGGGTTAGGAGAGAGAAATGTGGGATGAGTGAGGATACTTATCTATATAGATTCCTTTAACTAAGGAGTAAAAAAGTATGGGAATTACGTTCCTTGTCACTTGATCCAACGATCCATCAAAAAATAGCCCATGTTTGCCCTTACCTAATATGGCTTAGGTTATACATAATCTGAAATTATTTTTCACCAGTTAGCCCACCCTATTTTTTTCTTTTCTTCGTTCTTCTTCCTTTTTCACGACTTTGCACCCCAAAGTTTCTCTATCATCATATATATTATTCAATTCTCCTACGAGATTCAATGTTGATAATCAAAATTAAGATGAGAAAATAAAATACCACTTAAGAAAATTATTATTTTTGGAGTCATCATTAAAGATCATTCGAAGCTTCAATTTCAGAAATTAAATTTTTCGATTTTGTTAGTTGTTTGGATTGGGTGTTGGCCCAATTGATTGGGATCGTCAAGGGAAGTTTATAACTCAAATTTAAAGTGATTTGGAGCAGGTTTGAAGTAGATTTGAGTTGAATTTCAAAAATTAAGTTTTTTTTATTTTGTTAGTTGTTTGGATTGGGTGTTGGCCCAATTGATTGGGATCGTCAAGGGAAGTTCAAAACTCAAATTTGAAGTGATTTGGAGCAGATTTGAAGTAGATTTGAGTTGAATTTCAGAAGATGCCCAAAGAAGAAGAAGAATCAATGAAACTCCATTAATAGGATTAATTTGTATAATAGTATATAATATTGTATAAGTAATGTACAATAGTATATATACACATCTTATATGCTATTTTATACAAGGTTGATACATTATTTATAGGTATTTGGTGAATTTCTTACATTTCTTCTTCTTCTTCTTCTTCTTCTTCTTCTTCTTCTTCTTCTTCTTCTTCTTCTTCTTCTTCTTCTTCTTCTTCTTCTTCTTCTTCTTCAATTGCTAAATCTACATACATGGTGAATCACTAACATTTTTACTATTGTGCTTATACATTTTTATACACTTTTATACAAGTATATATATAACATACCTCTTTGTATAAAAGTGTATAATATTGTATAAAAGTGTATAAGCACCTCTGCAGAATTTTTTATACGATTTTCACTTGCAATTCTTGATTAAGACTATTCCAAATCTTCACTAAATGACTTCAAACTTTGTATATAGTCTACTTGGACTAATTTGAATAAGTTCAAACAATACCCACTTCAAATTTCTCATAAAATCATATTAAAAAACTAATAAGATTACAATTAAAGAAGATGAGATTTTAGATTTCTCGCAGTCTATTTGTGAATTTTCATAGTTGTGATAAGTATGTAGAAACTTGAGGAAAAAGGAGCATGGAATATTTCACGCTTGAAGATATAGAGAATAAAAAATGTGAAAAAAATCAGATCTAAATTTATTGATATTTGGCTACACATTTGCAAACTTGTAAGTGAGCTAAAATAATGCAAGGTCAACTTATGAAGTTTGTCAAAAAGGTACAAGTTATTATATTGTTAATTAATTATGGTATAAATTTTTTAATTTGGTATACTATATGTAATTAAGTTAAACCTTAAACATTGAGGGTAATAAGATTTTCTATGTGACATAGTAATATAAAAATTCAAAAAAAAAAAAAAACGTCTCGATCTTCATCAATTTGCAAATGGGGCTTAAGTCAATTTTGCTCTCAAGATCAAGGCATGGCAACTATGGTTGACTATGTCCAATCCACACTACACGATGTACGAGTAGAGAGTAGTGGTACAACTTTCAAGCCAGCCATTTCGAAATAAATTTGATTTATTTACTTCGTACCTTCAAAACAGAAGAAGATTAAAACGACATTTTATGAAATGTAAAAAGTATATCTAATGTTATCGTCATTTTATATAACATACAAAAAAAAAAAAAAAAGTTACTGTTTCCTCCCCATTTTACTTTTCCTTTTCCTTCATTTTTGTACTCCCAAAATATAGTAAACGATAACCCTAATTAACATCTCATACATTTGAATAACACTAGTGTCACACCTTCATTTTCACACATATATTAAATGTGCTACCGTTTATTACTACACCCCGAGAAGGAATATAATAATAATCGGTGAAGGAGTTGTTCCATTTAAAGGACGGCCGGAACGGGATCCGTTTATTTAATTATTCAGAGTCGCCACTTGGGAAAATAATGGTGTCCCAAGTATTAATCCCGAACCGAGGAAATTTATGACTCTGTAATATAGTCTGCGAAACTAGAAACCTGGATAAGGAATTCCGTTAACCCGGGAGAAGGTGTTAGGCACTCCCGGATTCCGCGGTTTTAGCACGGTCGCTCAACTGCAGTTCTTGTTTTTATCTGATTTCTTTATATATTTTAACTAGGTGCTTTTAATGTTTCGCTTTTCAATTTTAGAAGAATTGCGACGTCACGAAAACACATTTCGAGTCACACCGCAACCAGTACGCCTGTGACTTTAATGTATTTCAGTTTCGCCGGGAGATAGATTTGGGTCACATAAATGCGCACCCGTAATTAGAAAAGTATTTTATTCACAAGTCGTGCCTAAAGATTCTACTTCTTTGTTAACTTCGGGAAAGACCGTGAAATTCGCTAAACGGTCCTTCCGAGTTTAAATATTTTATAACAATTATTTGAGGGCCCCGTAATTGTATACTTAAAGCGGCGAGGCTCATCTCATTTTATTAAGGTTATACCTAACGTATACTACATTTTCCTAGTTAATTTGTTTCTAATAATAAGAAGGGTCTTAATTCATTGTTATTTCTTAAGAATTACCTTACTTTGAGAAGAGACTTTGTAATAACTCATTTTGATTTTTATCTTTAAAATTAAGCCTCGATTTTCCATAGCCTGGCCCGGATGGCAGGCCCAAATCCGTGTCTTGCAAACCTGGGGACTCAAGATCGAGTCTTAGGCGTAGTTATAGCCAGACTGCCGCTTAGCCAGACTTTCTTCATAGATCAACAGGTAATCACAGATTTGAGCTAGAAATTCAAAGTCTAAATATGAACTAAGAGACCCACAATTTGATTGCTTTTTTTTTTTTCACATTTGAGACATAAATCTCACTATATGACCAACCTAGACTTAGCTTCCGTTTATGCACTGTGCAAACGAGATACGCATAGACGCAAAAGTCGTGGTTTTAACTACGTTCATATGATTAATATCAGATGCATAAATTGATAACTTGATTTCCTATTTATAATTTTTCATATTCATTAATATATTCACTAAACATTTTGATCAATTCTATTATTGGTCGAGTACAAATCTACATATTAGAAAACCCAATCTCTCGACTGACTAAAGTCCATATGTGAATCAAGTGAAGCTGGCAGAATTATATGTTCATTCTTATACTAAAAACTTGAATGCTAATGGCTAACTCAGACAACCCCATTACAGTTTCATTTATCATAAACTGTAAAATGTTCCAGTCATCCAAACTCCTACTATTACTACTGCCACTATTGTACAACTAACAGTTAAATGAATACAACATTTAACGAATTGATATCAAATTAACATGCTTTGAATTTCATTTCCTCAATTAACTGATACACACAGATTCAGCCCTTCAACATCAAATGAAGCTGGAAAAATACCTGGAAACAAAATTTCAACAGAAATTGAGAGGTCAGCTACAGCAATGGGTGGCAACAGTACGCAGAAATCAGACACAGCAGAATCAATGACCAAGTCAGGATGATATATCCAGCAATGCCAAATGACCCAAGAATGAAACCAAACAGCTCAAAATAGACCAAATTTAACTTCAAAATACCTAGTGAACACTTGAAAACATCAACTGATCAATATTTGTACCAAAAGATAGTTTAATTGGACCCAAAGACTGACTGGAATCAGCTTAATACCCCTCTGGAATTCCAGTGGTTGAATAATGAATCAAAAGGGGTATGAATGAATCGACCAACACTCAAGATTGTTCTACAAATCCAATATAACAGTGAACTTGACTGAAACAATGAGAAAGAGAAATGCAGAATGTTTTCTCCCTTCTTTCTTTTCCTTGAGATTGTATGCCTTTTTTCTGTATGTGTGTGTGTATCCCCCTAGTTCTGTTTCCTTTCCCCTTTTATAGACAAGAGATCCCTCTAACCTTTTCAATTCTTAATTCAAATTCCCCATGTTATTCTCTGTTGTTCCCACTTCTTAATGTCTGAGTATGGGGTCCTAATATTTAAATTACTTATGTCCATACATGTCTAAGTGCCCTGCTGTAACAGCAGGTTCCACTAGTTTAACTCATGGGCAAGGTAATTTTAAATCCTAAGAAATGCTAATTCGGATGGGATCCTAATGCTAACAGCTAATCCAGTTAATCCCTAATTTAAAATCAAACAAACAATAAACCACATACTTATGAATTGCATACGGGCAGACCAAGGAATGAGCAAACATGCAAGCTAACTAATTTGCCGACGTTAAATAAACTAGACATACAAAGCAATTACAGCATTGAATTTAAACAAAACAGGCAAAGATGAAATGACCGGAAAAAGGTCTGTTGGGAGAAGAGCAAAAAAAAATGCTAGAAAAAAGAAGAACAAATTCTGAAACTAAAACGCAAATAAGGAAAACAAACATAAAACATGAGGAATGAAAATACCTCAGGCAGAATCCGTCCACCCGGTTTGATCTTGGACTTGAAACATTGAAACCCAACAGGCCTTAATCGGGGTGTTCTCTGTTGAGAACACCTAGATTAAGGTCCATTAGACCTCAATCTCCGCTCAATTTCATCCCTTTTCTAAAATTAGGGTTCATGCGGCCGTTTTTGGGGCTTTACCATTTATGGCCAGTTTCGAGCCGGGCTAAAGCTGGTAGGGGTATGAAGGAGGTGTAAGGAGTGATTGGTATGAGTTTGAGGTGGTTTGGGGTAAAAGTTCAAGTTCCGGCGAACTTCAAACTAATATTCGAAACGTTCGAGAAATGTTCGAGACTAACGACTGCCAGATCCGTGTAGAGGGGGCTTGGGAGATTCTACGGTGTTAATTTGGGGTGGTTTGGCCTACCGGAACCGCCGTGAGGCGATTTCCGGTAGGCGGAGTGTGGTGGAGAACGGCGGGCTTTGATCGTCTCTAAGACGATGAAGACGAGGGGGGGTTTAGGGGGGCTGGGGTGTGATTTCGAGTTTATATACTAGGTGCTGGGATTTAATCCTGGCCGTTTGATCAAACGAGATCAATGGCGGGGATCAACCACTTAATTACTAACGGCGTCGTTTGGTTAAGTGGGGAATTGGGTTGGTCCGGGTTAGCTGGGTCGGGTAACGGGTTATGATAGGGTGATCTGGACCGTTGGATTGATTTAATCCAACGGTTCAGATCATCCGTTATATAAAATGGTATATGGGCGGGGATTTGGGCTGCAGTAGGTTTGGGCTTAGCTTATGCCAGCCCATTCCGATTTTCTCATCATTTTTTCCATTTTTCTTCTTTTCTTTTATTTTAATTTCAATTCCTAATTTATTAAAAACCCAAAACTCTAAGATACATTACAAAAATCAAATTAGTTGATAAGAGTACTAATTAGGTTCTTATTATAATTAAATTAAACTAAAATCAACAATTGGGACATTAAATGTTTAAAACGCAAAAATACATATTTTTTGTGATTTTCTATATTTTTCAAATAAACTTGATTACTTTCAATTGTAAATTAAATTCTAAGAGTGCAAACATAATATATTTTGTATTTTTCTTAATTTAAACAAACAAACATGCACACACAGAGAATACAAATAATAAAAAAATTAACACAAAAATCCCCAGATATTACAACGATACAAAAATGATTTTATTTTGAATTTTTGGGAGTAATTCTCATGTAGGGCAAAAATCACGTGCTCACAGCTGCCCCTCTTTGCGCGAAAACATGAAGAGTTTTCGTGCAAAGATAAGTGAGCGGATACGAGCGATTTTTGCCCGTTTGAGCACTCCGTATGAAGCATTTTTTGGAAAAGTTTGACCGAACCTTTGCTTCAGAGGCCTCCTACATATCCCTGGCTAAAAGGGAATCAGGTCAATGTAGTTCGGGAAGTTTTGGTAGCTGGGACTACCATGACTGCTGTGATCTTGCTGTTACTGCTGTTGCTGTTGTTGCCACTGCTTAATCGATCTCCTTATTACACCGTGCTAAACAAAAATAAGAAGCTAGACTAAGTTACAGTATTGCAAATTCTTATGTATCTTTTCAACTTGATCTTGTCATGTTCCTTGCTATCCTGCTGGCTCTGATGTTTCTTCACATGCTTCTTCTCTTCTGACAATTGTTATTTCGGCCTATCTTGATTGCCGAACTCCGACCATTGGTCCCTTCTTTGTGATCTTTGAACTATTCTCCTTCGAAGTCTGAACCCATCTTTCCGATCCTTGTTGCCTTCCTTTTGATTATGAACTTGGATTCATGCTGGGGATTTCCGTTACACTCTACCGCTTTCCTCAACCAAATTCAAAAATAAATCGCCACTCCATTCTTCAGGCGGGCTCCCTGGCTTCAAATATAACTTCAAAATTAAATCGCCACTCCATTCTTCAGGCGGGCTCCCTGACTTCAACTACAACTTCAAAACTAACTCGCCACTCCATTCTTCAGGCGGGCTCCCTGACTTCCACTACAACTTAAAACTAAATCGCCACTCCATTCTTCAGGCGGGCTCCCTGACTTCCACTACAACTTAAAACCAAATCGCCACTCCATTCTTCAGGCGGGCTCCCTGATTTCACTACAACTTCAAAGCTAAATCGCCACTCCATTCTTCAGGCGGGTTCACTATCCTTATCAAGTCTTAGGAACCGAGATGCCGTTCTGCTTTTCCGGCGGGCTTCTGACTTTATCGACACACTCTAATCATAAATCGCCACTCCATTCTTCAGGCAGGCTCCCTGACTTCCACTATATCTTCAAAACTAAATCGCCACTCCATTCTTCAGGCGGGCTCCCTGACTTAAACTCATAAACTTCGAAACTAAATCGCCACTCCATTCTTCAGGCGGGCTCCCCGATTTCAATTACAACTTCAAAATAAATCGCCACTCCATTCTTCAGGCGGGCTCCCTGACTTCAATTACAACTTCAAAATAAATCGCCACTCCATTCTTCAGGCGGGCTCCCTGACTTCAATTACAACTTCAAAATAAATCGCCACTCCATTCTTCAGGCGGGCTCCCTGACTTCAACTACAACTTCAAAATAAATCGCCACTCCATTCTTCAGGCGGGCTCCCTGACTTCAATTACAACTTCAAAATAAATCGCCACTCCATTCTTCAGGCGGGCTCCCCGACTTCAATTACAACTTCAAAATAAATCGCCACTCCATTCTTCAGGCGGACTCCCTAACTTCAATTACAACTTCAAAATAAATCGCCACTCCATTCTTCAGGCGGGCTCCCTGACTTCAATTACAACTTTAAAACTGAATCGCCACTTCATTCTTCAGGCGGGCTCCCTGATTTCAACTACAACTTCAAAATAAATCGCCACTCCATTCTTCAAGCGGGCTCCCTGACTTCAATTACAACTTCAAAATAAATCGCCACTCCATTCTTCAGGCGGGCTCCCTGATTTCAACTTACAACTCACTAATTTCATCCCTTCCATATCGCCTTCCTTTGCTTCCTGTACCATTTTCTTCTTCTTGCATCGTCTCTTGGGCCACCTTTTCTTCTGAATTACCTTGTTTTGGAATTGCTTTCCCCCTGGGTCGTGTTATTTTTCCTTTGACCGCTGGGGATATCTTTGGAACTGTTTACTTACCTGCTGAAGATAATGCTGATGGGGGAAGTATTCTTTATTTTCTCTTTTTCTACTTCCTTCAACCTTTATTCTCTCCCGGGCTCGCTGGGGATTGAAATTTCATTGACTGAGGATTTCCCTGGTGGGGAATCTTTTTTCCTTTTCCTCTTTCCAAACCTCCTTCGGGACTCGCGCTTTGCTTCCTTAAAAACTTATCGGATATAATGCTGTTGGGGAAATCTCGAAATCAGTGTTTCATTTCTTCAAGACTTACTAGGGATGATACCGGCTCAAAAATCACTTCCTCGCGTTGTCGGGGCTCTTTCAAAACTCTTCCGCTCAAAACTGGTATTTCCCAAAATTTTGTGTTGTTTTGTCCATCCTACTCCGTAATTCCTGTGAATCTTCCAATCAACCTATCGTTCCGATCTTAATATCGGAACGACTTTTGTCTTATTGCCTTTGTTCCACACCTATTCATCTTCGTTGTACCGCTTTGGGGAGACTTGGTAGTAAGCTTTGAAAAGTCAATTTTCGACATAGACATAAAAATCTTTAAAAAAAGGGAAAAATGATAGATAAAAAATGAAATAAAGAATGCTGACCGCGAAAGACAAAAAGGGAAAACTTTTCTGAACTCCAAATTGGGAAAAACTTATCCGAATGTATAACTGATCCAATGGTTATGCCGTGCCTTCGAGATTAATCTACCCAGTCTATTTATGTCAATCACTTTCTGATGGCCGCGTTTTGCTAGAAGCAAACGAATGTCCCAACCTTGTCTTATGCAGACACCTTGTAACCATCTCGCCTTGTCACCTCATAGTGCCCTTCAAAGTGTTTTCACTAATGAGATTCTCTCATTTCTCTCGACCTCCCGTCGCCTTAGGGTGCCTGTAAAGGTTTTCACCGCAAGACTCTCTCATTTTATTTCTCTTAGCTTTCTTCGCCTTAAGGTGCCCGCGAGGGTTTTCACCGTTAAGACTCTCTCATTTCGCATGACTTGGCATTTCTCAAATACTGATCGAGAGGTCTTTTTTGGTCATTAATGTGGTTTTTGTGTGTGATGTTATAACAAAGTGATTTAACCTCAATGTGTAGCTCACTGCAACTTTTGGAATCCGCACTATCTTTTCAAATGAAACAATAACTTCTGCCCCAGTTTTGTTGCTTGGGGAATCTTTGATTTTTATTTTATTATGACCAAGCCGTGTGGCGCCTACGTATCCTTCTTGAGGAATCGGGTCAAACGTAGTTCACTTTTTCTTGTGTCTTTTCTTTGTATCATCTTCCTTGAGGATTCCAGAAGAGGGTATATGAAAGAATATTAAAGCTCAAAGGGGAAAACAAAGGGTTAAAGTGTTTGCGTAGTAGAAAGAATTGCCTCTGTCATTTCATTCTCCGAAAAATGCCAAATACAAACAAACGAAACCAAGCGTTGACAAATACATTAGAGAATTACACATAATATCTCTTGACTGCATCATCAGAATTGATAGCCATATTAGTGCATCTTCCCTCAATATCAATTAGACATAGCGCGCCGTTGGATAATACCCTAGTCACAACAAATGGTCCCTGCCAATTTGGAGCGAACTTGCCTTTCGCTTCGGCCTGATGTGGTAGAACTCTCTTCAGCACATGCTGTCCCACTTCAAATTTCCCGGGACGTACCTTCTTGTTATATGCTCTCGCCATTCTCTTTTGATACAATTGGCCATGACATACTGCTGTCAATCTCTTTTCATCGATCAAGCTCAATTGCTCCAATCGGGTTTTGACCCACTCATCGTCATCAATCTCAGCTTCAGCGACAATTCGGAGGGATGGGATTTCAACTTCTGCTGGTATTACTGCTTCGGTCCCGTACACCAACAAGTAAGGAGTTGCACCTACCGAAGTCCGGACGGTAGTGCGATAACCCAACAGTGCGAATGGTAATTTTTCATGCCATTGCCTAGACCCTTCTACCATCTTCCTCAATATCTTCTTTATATTCTTGTTTGCTGCCTCAACCGCACCATTTGCTTTGGGACGATATGGTGTGGAATTTCGATGTGTAATCTTGAACTGCTGACATACCTCTTTCATCAATCCGCTGTTAAGATTGGCACCGTTATCTATGATGATTATCTTTGGAATTCCAAACCTGCAGATGATGTGGGAATGTACGAAATCCACCACCGCCTTCTTGGTCACCGATTTGAAGGTTTTGGCCTCCACCCACTTGGTAAAATAATCGATCGTTACCAGAATGAACCTATGACCATTGGAAGTCGCAGGCTCTATAGGTCCGATAACATTCATACCCCACGCAACAAATGGCCATGGCGCTGACATTGTATGCAACTCGGTCGGTGGGGAATGAATCAAATCTCCGTGTATCTGACACCGATGGCATCTTCGCACGAAACTTATACAATCACGCTCCATAGTGAGCCAGTAATATCCTGCTCGAAGAATCTTCTTTGCCAATACATATCCGCTCATGTGTGGCCCACAAACTCCGGAGTGTATATCTGTCATCACCGTTGTGGCTTGACTCGCATCTATACATCTCAACAATCCCAAATCTGGGGTTCTTTTGTACAACACCCCTCCACTAAGAAAAAATCCATTTGCCAGTCGCCGAATGGCTCTCTTTTGATCTCCAGTTGCCAGCTTTGGGTATATTCCTAACCCGAGGTACTCTTTGACATCATGAAACCATGGCTCACCATCCATCTCTTCTTCTATCATATTGCAGTAAGCATGTTGATTCCGAACCTGAATATGTAACGGATCGACACGAACCTTGTCCGGGTGATGTAGCATTAACGCCAAAGTAGCCAAAGTATCGGCAACCTCATTATGCATCCTTGAGATATGTTTGAATTCTACCGACCGGAAACGCTTAGTCAGGATCATGCAAACACTGACGATACGGGATAAGCTTTAAATCTCTCGTTTCCCATTCTCCCTGAATCTGATGTACCAGAAGGTCCGAGTCCCCCAAGACCAAGACGTCCTGTACATCCATGTCCACCGCTAATCGCAACCCTAAGATGCATGCCTTGTACTCAGCCATATTATTGGTACAATGAAAACGCAGTTGAGCAGTAACAGGATAATGATGTCCTGTTTCAGAGATAAGCACAGCCCCTACTCCGACTCCTTTTGCGTTCGCCGCTCCGTCGAAGAAAAGCTTCCACCCTGGATCCTCGGTTAATTCCAACCCATCAATTTGCAATACTTCTTCGTCCGGAAAATACGTCCTCAAAGGTTCGTATCCGTCATCGACAGGATTCTCAGCTAAGTGATCGGCTAGGGCTTGAGCTTTCATAGCCGTCCTTGTCACATATATGATGTCAAATTCTGTAAGTAATATTTTCCATTTTGCTAACCTCCCTGTAGGCATAGGCTTCTGGAAAATATACTTCAACGGATCCAAACGCGAAATAAGGTAAGTGGTGTAAGAAGACAAATAATATTTCAGCTTTTGGGCTACCCAAGTCAAGGCACAACATGTCTTTTCCAAATGAGTGTACTTAACCTCGTGAACCGTGAATTTATTACTGAGGTAGTAAATAGCCCGTTCCTTTATGCCAGTAAGATCGTGCTGCCCCAGCACGCAGCCGAACGAATTCTCCAAAACCGTTAGATAAAGAATCAGGGGTCTACCCGGTTCAGGCGGAACTAGTACGGGTGGGTTTGACGGATACCCTTTGATTTGGTCAAACGCTTCCTGACATTCTGTCGTCCATTCTATCGTAGCGTCTTTCTTCAACAGACGGAATATGGGTTCACAGGTTGCTGTAAGTTGAGCAATAAACCTACTGATGTAATTCAACCTTCCCAACAGACTCATTACCTCTGTTTTATTCTTCGGCGGGGGTAACTCCCGAATGGACTTGATTTTGGATGGGTCCAACTCAATGCCCCGTCGGCTGACGATGAATCCTAGCAACTTTCCTGATGGAACTCCGAATGCACATTTGGCCGGATTGAGCTTGATATCATATCTTCGAAGTCTTTGAAAAAACTTCCCGAGGTCGGCAACGTGGTCTTCTTGACGTCTAGATTTTATGATCACATCATCCACGTACACTTCAATTTCCTTGTGTATCATGTCTTGGAATACCGTAGTCATCGCCCTCATGTATGTTTCCCCTGCGTTCTTCAAACCGAACGGCATTACCCGGTAGCAATACGTCCCCCACGGTGTGATAAAAGTCGTCTTTTCCGCCTCCTCTTCATCCATCAAGATCTGATGATATCCCGCGTAGCAGTCCACAAAGGATACAATCTCACGTCCGGCGTAATTATCAATAAGGATATGGATATTGGGAAGCGGGAAATTATCCTTAGGGCTCGCCTTGTTGAGATTGCGGTAATCCATGCATACTCTGATCTTCCCGTCTTTCTTTGGCACCGGTACTATGTTAGCAAACCATTTTGGGTATCGAGTGACACGAATGACTTTCGCCTGCAACTGCTTGGTTACTTCCTCCTTGATCTTTACACTCATCTCCGTCTTAAATTTCCGCAGTTTTTGTTTGACGGGCGGGCATGCCGGGTCGGTAGGCAATTTATGGACCACTAGGTCAGTGCTGAGTCCTGGCATGTCGTCGTACGACCATGCGAAAATGTCTCTAAACTCCATGAGTGTTTTGATCAATTCTTCTCTCAATTTGGGTTCAATATGGACACTTATTTTGGTCTCTTTAACATCATTCGTATCCCCCAGATTAACAGCCTCGGTATCATTCAAATTAGGTTTGGGCTTTTCCTCGAAGTGACTTAATTCTTCGCCGATTTCATCTACGGTTTCATCATCGCCGTATTCCAATTCACTCTCGTCACTTCTCATTTCATGCGTTATTATTTCCAAACCCGATTGACTTTCTAGACTGGGTTGATTAATCTTTAAGCACGTCATATCATTAAGACCAGTTGAAAGAAAGCTGCTCAGAAAAGTAAAAAGAAGAAAAATTAACAAAATTAGAAGCAAAGGGAACATAATTTCATTAATGGGAACAGTACAAGGAAAAACAAGCTTGCACACTTAAATAAAATGACCTAAAACGAACGGATTTTACTCCGGGGACAGCCCCAACACAAAATTTGAAAGAGAACAATCCAAAACAAACTACCAAGACTCCTTCCGGATAGGGAGAGGAGTAGCCTTCCAATTATTCAACTTTGCTTTCTATCCCACAAACTGTATCTCGACATGGCTGGGTCCTTCGCCATCCTCTAGCATGCATACATCCGAGAATAAGTCCTCGAACTTTCTCAAGAACTCTTCGTATGGCCTAACCATAGGACTGGAAACCTTTGTCGTCGGATGTCCTCTTATCCCGGACCTGATAAAAGATCGGGCAAGGCGCGAAACAGGCTTCGGGAGCACCCATGTCTTCTGCTTATTCCTCTTGGCTCGCTGGATGTCCTCTGGTGTTGGCTTGAATCCCAAGCCGAAGGTTCCCACATTTTCGACCACAGATACCGGTTGTATGATTCCTTGCGGAGATGCACCTAAACCTTTGCCGGGTACAAAACCATTTCTCAGCATTTCATGAGCCACCATGACGTCTGCAGTAATTATTCTGTCATTGAGAATGCATTCCCCTTCTGGAACTCGGTTGACGGATACCGCATTGCAGATCTGGTATACCCATGGCCCAACATCTTCTTCTGTCTCAACAAAGGGGACGATGATGCCTGGTTGTTGATCATTCTCTCCATGGACTACGATCTCCTGTTGGTCCCACTCAAACTTGACTAGTTGGTGTAGGCTTGGATGGAACTGCTTTTGCGGCATGGATCCATGGTCGCCCTATCAGAAGGTTATATGAAACTACCATGTCCAGCACTTGGAATTCCATGGTGAACTCCACCGGTCCGATTGTCAAGATTAACACTATGTCCCCGACCGATGCCTTGCCTCCTCCATCAAACCCTCGGACACATATGCTGTTCTTGCGTATCCTGCCGATATCCACTTTCAACTTGTTTAGTGTAGAGAGAGAACAAATGTTCGCACTGGACCCATTGTCGACCAGGACTTTGCTAACCACCGACTCCTCACACTTCACCGTAAGATATAAAGCCCTGTTGTGCTCGGTGCCTTCCTCAGGCAACTCATCATCGGTGAAAGTGATCTGTTTTGCTTCGAAGATCCTATTGGTGATCTTTTCCAAATGACTCACAGAGATCTTATCAGGTACATGGGCCTCATTCAAAACTTTCATCAAAGCTTGCCGATGTTCTTCAGAATGTATCAGCAAGGACAGCAATGAGATTTGTGCAGGGGTTTTCTTCAGCTGTTCTAAGACATAATAATCATGCAGCTTCATCTTTTTCAGGAATTCCTCTGCTTCTTCGTCAGTTACCGACCTTTTTAGTGTTGCCGGAGTAGTCTTCCTCAATTCCGCAGAGGGGCAAAACACCTCCCTGAACGGGTCAAACCTTATGCTTCGCAGACTTCCTCTTTAACTTGTTTTCCTTTGTAAGTTGTCGTGACCCGATCAAAATTCCATGGAATAGCTTTGCTATCAGCTATCGGTAACTGTGTTGCTGGCTTGATGATGAAAGGATCCACTCGAACACCTGTTACAGTTAAGACAGGTCTGGTTGCTGCCTCTGGTACAACTATTTTTACTTCCACTGGCCTCACCGGTACTTCGCTTGCACTTCCCCTTTTTGCTTCCGACCCATCCTGTACTTCCTTCTTACGGATGAGTGACTCGTCAGAGTTTGGCCCCTTTTTCATTCTGACCACACTAGATCTGATCATCATCACGGCCTGAGAGGTTTTCTCCTGTCCCTCCTCCACCCGTACCAGCTCGATCATGTTGGTCTCATGATGAGTTGGGAGCGGATTTCGGTTGATGTCGGGTTCCGTTGGAGTCTGGACCTCAATTCTGCGAGTGTCGATGAGTTCCTGGATAGCTGTTTTCAACCTCCAACACTTTTCTGTATCGTGCCCCGAACATCCTGAGCAATATGCACAATTTATTGAATGATCCGGATTCTTTGGAAGAGGGTTTGGTAGCTTAGCCTCGACCGAATTCAGCAACCCTACTTGCTTCAATCGGTAGAACAAACTGGTGTAAGACTCTCCCAAGGGAGTGAAAGTCTTTGGCCTTGGCGCCCTGTCGCTCTTGAATGCTTGGTTCGGACGAAAACCCGCACCCGTGGGGTTTCTATACGCTCTTGGGGGTGGATAATTATTTTGCGAGTTTGGTGCACGCCATGGTGCATGGACGGGAGGTGTGGCATATGACTGGGCGTGATGGACAGTAAAATGGGGATCAGGTGCTGGATAGTAGTGTTGCGGGTATATGGATTGTGGAGGAAATTTTGGTGGTGAGGCTGTGGCGGGTTATACTGGGGTGCGGGGCCTCTGTTTCTGAACCATGTTCCGGAATCGACTGTCATGACTTCTTCTTTCGTCTTTTTCCCAAGCACTCCTCCGGTACCACTTTGAATAGCTTGAGTGGTGGCTTTCAACGCTGAATAACTCATGATCTTGTTAGCATTCAAGCCTTCCTCGATCATAGCCCCCATCTTTATCACCTCAGGTGAATGACTTACCCACGGACGTCACCAGATGTCCGAAATAGGTTGGCTCTAGTGTCTGCAGGAAGTAATCCACCATCTCATTCTCTCTCATAGGCGGATCTACCCTTGCTGCCTGTTCCCTCCAGCGGAAACCAAATTCTCTAAAACTTTCGGCGGGTTTCTTCTCTAACTTTAGCAATGATAAGCGATCGGGGACTATTTCAAGATTATACTGGAACTGGCCGATGAATTCTTGAGCCAAGTCATCCCATGTAAACCATCTACCGGGATCCTGCCTGGTGTACCACTCTAGTGCAGACCCTCCCAAGCTCTGACCGAAGTAAGCTATTAGAATCTCATCTCGCCCTCCGGCTCCTCGCATTTTACTACAAAAACCTCGAAGACGGGCTACTGGGTCACCATGCCCCTCGTATAGGTCAAACTTGGGCATTTTCAACCCGGATGGCAACTGGACATCTGGGAATGGACACAGATCTTTGTAAGTGACACTGACCTGGTTGCCCAAACCATGCATATTCCTAAAGGACTGCTCCATGCTTTTAACTTTTCGAATAACCTCCTCTTGCTCCAAACTTTGGAAGTGCTTTTCCGGTTCTGCCGGGTTATCCCAGTGAGGGGTGTGTGGATGCGGTTCAGGAGCCCTAAAGGTAGGCTCGGGAGGATAGTAAGGGTTGTCATGCGGCTCACCGGACGACTTTTGTAGAGTAGCAGGTAGAGGTGCCACAAAAACAGGGGTGGCCGTGGGAGGAGGATTTTGTTTGGCCGGTGGAATTTGGGTGGTATAAGGGTTTTCCCCTTGATAGTATGGATAGATTGGGGCGCTTGTCGAAGGATCAAGGGGTGGATGTTCTGGAGCCGATGCGAGAGTAGGGAGGTTTGGTGAAGACTGTCCCCTAGCCCAGGCTAGGTGCATCTCTGTTATCTTCTGTCTCAACCGATCTACCTCTTCTTTCATGATCTGTATCTCTGATTTCTCTTCCTCGAGACTTTTACCCGAACTAGACATGCTTGCTGGAATTGGCCCTTTAGATCTAGTACGGTAATGGTGGCTGGCCAGTATATTCTGTCAAGTCAACTGCTAAACTTTCTGGAAATCAACAAACTTGTTAGCTTACTGAGTTTAACAGATACATTATCGCACGTTGAATGCAATGCTCCTAATCAGTTAACCATTTCTATATGTATTTGCCGCATGCGTCATTCCAACTTTTCAATTAGCTTTGAAACCCTCGCCTGTTATTAGCATTTTTATCGATTAACATTCTCTTTTCATTTCAGCTCCTTTTAAGTGATGGTCGAACCTTATGTGGATTGCCTACGTATCACGTCCCCGCGTGAATCAGACCGAGCGTAGTTCTGGTAATAAGATTTGTGGCAAAATTCTGGAATTCTTATATTGAAGACCTTTACGGTTACAAAACATGTCTTACAACAAAATGAGAGAAATGCTTGACTCAAGAAGATATAAAAATAATAAAAGGAAAAAGAATGCCAACCAAAATTTTCAAAATTTCAAAAATACATCTTTTAATCAATAGCCTAATGCTCTTAAACTCCTGGGGGCCCGCGAGGCATCGTTCGGCCTTGCCGCGGGCCTTGGTGTGAGGTCCCTGTGTAATCCCCTTAACTCTCTCAAGATCTGATGAACATAGTCCATAACCGAAGCAAAAAGGGTGGTGTGGGGCATCTGTTCACAAGCTAAGCACTTCATGGTGACATAATGCCCGATTTCTTTAATTCTATCCTTGATCTTGTCCCTTTCTCTGAGTAGCTGTTCTATCCGCTGGTTCTTTGCCCCCAATCTTCGAGCATTGTTGGTGACCTGGTCCAAAATCCTATCCACTTGTTCCTGCAGTCGGGCCATCAAATTGTGGCAACGGTCGAGGTCTGCTCTGGCATCCCGGGCTTGCTTGAACACCCGCTCCCTGAGGATAACATTTGCTTCCCTTAGATTAGTGATGATTTCAATGTAATCTTCTTCCACCCGTTGTAGATGAAGTGTCTGTTGATGCGCCTCCTTTCTCCAACTAGCACGTATCTACATTGTTTGGGTCTTTGACTCTTCCAATTCTCTTTGGGCATCGACGACTTGACTTTTTAAACCCTTTATCAATTTTTCGTCTGATCGACTCCTTAGCTGTCTGTCAGCATCCCTTTTCATTTGCTGGATTTGAGCTCTCAGAAAGTCATTTTCTTGTGCCAACTTCTTTTTATCTCCTTCGTCGGCGGCAGCTTGCATATCCTTTTCAAATTGGAGATCTTGGACCTGTTGCTCTATCTTGCCGATCCTTGTTCTGTAAACTTTTTCCTTGGCTAACCAGTCCCATTGTTCTTGTGATGCTTCAGCAAATTCCCTGAGGTGAGGTCTTTTGGCGGGCCTTTCACCCGATGTTTCTCCTTTGTACCAAGTAAGATATCCGGGTACAACCTCTCCTCTGGCTCGATCCCGTACACAAGTGTTTGCCTCCAGATATTGGCATTTGCTCCAGATCTGGCGGACCCTTGCTTCTGGGAATTGACCGTCGGGGCCAATTTCAATAACCTGGGTACTCAGGTCTTCGTCTTTGGGCACTATCTGGCACCTCCCAAGCTGTCTTAAAACCCGATGGGGCGCATAAGGTTGAATGCTCTTAAGCCCCATTAAGAGAAAGTGGGATCTAGCCGCTGGCATGTACACGATTCTGTCTATCGGTAACCAACCCAACGTCCACTGTATTTGACTTGCGCTGAGAGCCTGAAAGTACGTCCTCCACGCCAAGATTCCTTCAGGTAAGATGGTCCTATCAATCCTTGTATAGAATTCGTTTATGCAAGTTTTCTCAGCCAACCCGTACCTCAAGAACTGGGTACGGCGACACAAGTGTTCGATCATCCACATTTGTAGCAATAAATTACAGCCTTCAAAAAAGTCTCCTCCGGCTTTGCAGGCTGTAAGAGCTCGATATGTGTCTGATAGTATCATGGGAGCAAGAGTACTTTCGTTTTGGGCAAGCAAAGTACTGATAATTCCGGCTATCTTTATATCAATATTCCCGTCTTTTCTCGGGAATACCATAAGTCCTAAAAAGGCTATCATGAAGGCAATTCGTCTGTGCTCCTCCCATTTCCGGCGATTACCCTTGCTGCATAACTTATTCTCTAGCTTGTCAAGACCTCCCACATGACCGTAACTTTGGTAGATGAAGCTTAAAGTACAAAACCCTTGTGCTAGATCTGGGTTATGTACCGTTCTGGCTATCTTCAGTGAGTCTAAAAACCGGTGTATAGCGACAACCCTTGGAGCGACTAGATATTGGTGCCCCAATGGTATATCAGTGTTTCCAATGTATCCAGTCATCTCCTCCAAAGTTGGGGTAAGCTCGAAATCCGAGAAGTGAAAGACATTGTGCGCGGAGTCCCAGTATGTGACTAATGCTCTTATGATATCCCCTCGAGGCTTTATTTCAAGCAGACCTGTGAGACCCTTCAAATATTTCTTAACTTCATCCCGCCCTTCTTCGCCTAGATCATCCCACCATAGTCGTATTTGGACCAGGATTTTAGTCATGAGTGAAAAGGGTTCATTTCGAATAGTGCTCATCCTGCACATTTATTTAAAGAAGAAGATCATTTTGGCTGACAATGATTGGACTATTTTCAAATTTTGAACAGATGATCTAATTTTCGGCCGCGACCTTTCAGCATTTTCGAGGCAATGACTCTAAAATTTAAAATTTTGGTATTTTTGAAAAAGGGCAAGTTGGACCCAATGGGGGTTGCCTACGTATCTCACATCCGGTGAGAATCAAACCCGCGTAGTTCGGTCCATCAAAACAAACTATATTTTATTGACCGACAAAGAAAATACATTTTGTTAATAAAACCATTTTGTTGGCAAAGTCAACCTTCCGTCGTCTTTTATTAGCAAACTAAATTTATTGATTTGTTGGTAAAACACATTTTTGTATTTTCTGAAAAATATCTATTTCCCCATACTATTTCTTTTTTTTCGTTTTTCTTCAGTATTTAAAAGCCGGTCAGCATGCAAGTCCAAATAAATGCTTAAAACAAACATGGTGTAGCAGGATGGTCTTTTCATTTCAGGTTGCCTGTCCTAGATGGACCCAACCCTTGTGTTGAGTCCCCTAAGTCAAATGCAACGTGATGCAAATAAGTGTTTCCTACTAGGGATCCAGTATGAAGTTATGTTATTCTAAGCTCAAAAACCTCGGTACATGATCTAGACTGTGTACCCAAGCGGACAACTCGGGCTGAGGAAGGAGCTCCTTTCCGGGAACCAAAAGGCCAGCCGACTTAGAAACTTTCCGAGCCTCTTTATTATTTCGGGGTATGACACTAACAGAATAGGGAGTCTCAACCAGTGAGCACATCCTCGGGGGTGAGAAGAGAAGGGTTTTCGGCATAATTTATATACAGTTCAAATAATATCAAAGCAGTAAACATGTAGCACATTAATCAAGAACATATATGGAAATCAGATATAAACAAGTACAACAATTTAACTAAGCTCGAATTCTTAAACCCTGAACCGAAGTTCTGGGTTGATTGTCCCCAGCAGAGTCGCCAGAGTTGTCACACCTCCATTTTCACACATATATTAAATGTGCTACCGTTTATTACTACACCCCGAGAAGGAATATAATAATAATCGGTGAAGGAGTTGTTCCATTTAAAGGACGGCCGGAACGGGATCCGTTTGTTTAATTATTCAGAGTTGCCACTTGGGAAAATAATGGTGTCCCAAGTCACCGGTTTAATCCCGAACCGAGGAAATTTATGACTCTGTAATATAGTCTGCGAAACTAGAAACCTGGATAAGGAATTCCGTTAACCCGGAGAAGGTGTTAGGCACTCCCGGATTCCGTGGTTTTAGCACGGTCGCTCAACTGCAATTTTTGTTCCTTTCTGATTTCTTTATATATTTTATTTGTGTGCTCTTATATTCCGCTTTGATTTTTAGAAGAATTGCGACGTCACGAAAACACATTTAGAGTCACACCGCAACCAGTACGCCTGTGACTTTAATGTATTTCAGTTTCGCCGGGAGATAGATTTGGGTCACATAAATGCGCACCCGTAATTAGGAAAGTATTTTATTCACAAGTCGTGCCTAAAGATTCTACTTCTTTGTTAACTTCGGGAAAGACCGTGAAATTCGCTAAACGGTCCTTCCGAGTTTAAATATTTTATAAAATTTATTTGAGGGCCCCATAATTGTATACTTAAAGCGGCGAGGCTCATCTTATTTTATTAAGGTTATACCTAACGTATACTACATTTTCCTAGTTAATTTATTTCTAATAATAAGAAGGGTCTTAATTCATTGTTATTTCTTAAGAATTACCTTACTTTGAGAAGAGACTTTGTAATAACTCATTTTGATTTTTATCTTTAAAATTAAGCCTCGATTTTCCATAGCCTGGCCCGGATGGCAGGCCCAAATCCGTGTCTTGCAAACCTGGGGACTCAAGATCGAGTCTTAGGCATAGTTATAGCCAGACTGCCGCTTAGCCAGACTTTCTTCATAGATCAACATGTAATCACAGATTTGAGCTAGGAATTCAAAGTCTAAATATGAACTAAGAGACCCAAGATTTGATTGCTTTTTTCCACATTTGAGACATAAATCTCACTATATGACCAACCTAGACTTAGCTTCCGTTTATGCACTGTGCAAACGAGATACGCGTAGACGCATAAGTCGTGGTTTTAACTACGTTCATATGATAAGAGTATTCCGATTTTCTCTTCATTTGGGCTGTAGTAGGTTTGGGCTTAGCTTATGCCAGCCCATTCCGATTTTCTCTTCATTTATTCCATTTTTCTTCTTTTCTTTTATTTTAATTTCAATTCCTAATTAATTAAAAACCCAAAACTCTAAGATACATTACAAAAATCAAATTAGTTGATAAGAGTACTAATTAGGTTCTTATTATAATTAAATTAAATTAAAATCAACAATTGGGACATTAAATATTTAAAACGCAAAAATACATATTTTTTGTGATTTTCTATATTTTTCAAATAAACTTGATTACTTTCAATTGTAAATTAAATCCTAAGAGTGCAAACATAATATATTTTGTATTTTTTTTAATTTAAACAAACAAACATGCACACACAGAGAATACAAATAATAAAAAAATTAACACAAAAATCCCCAGATATTACAACGATACAAAAACGATTTTATTTTGAATTTTTGGGAGTAATTCTCATGTAGGGCAAAAATCACGTGCTCACAACTAGCAATACTATTCATTTCACTATA
Source organism: Nicotiana noctiflora (assembly GCA_032618575.1). NCBI lineage: Eukaryota > Viridiplantae > Streptophyta > Magnoliopsida > Solanales > Solanaceae > Nicotiana > Nicotiana noctiflora. The sequence continues at coordinate 991 of JASVEL010002017.1, read as the reverse complement.
TCTTTATCTCAACACGTGGAGACGAAATACAAAGTTATAGAAGAAAATAAAACTATTCCTTTAAATCTATCTGTCCTTTCTTGGATTTACAATTATTTCTGGAAAAAACAAAATGAAATTCAATGTCATTTAATTTAAATATGTGAAATGGTATTTCCAAAAAAGGGGCCAATGCCATAGCAGATTATTTACTCTAAAAAATGGATAACAATTAAATTTATGATGTAATTTTAAGGATATATGATTTCACCTAATATGAGGATTAGTAATAGAAATTAACAGTGAGACAAAACAAATCAGTATTGAAACGTAATCCAGCCCTCGAGTAAGAATGCCCTCGAACCGGTCGGTACCCAAATAACTAAGAAATAAGGAGGATGATGAACAATAATATAAGCTAGATAGAAAGTGTTGTATTTCTTTGATATGCGTGAATATATATGATGGTTACAAAATGATTAGAACCCTCTTTATATAGTTGAGGAATCATATCTATGGTACAATTCTAATTACGGAAATAAATTCCATGATTAGTCTAAACATCCACCCTTGATTTGATCTGTTCCGATGTTTCCGCCATGATCTTCAGCCAATTGCAGATATCGCGTCTTTCTGTTATTGTGCTATCTCTGATTTTGCTCGATGTCTGTATCGTTTGGTGTTGAAGCCATTGGCCTCAATCTTGACCGATAATGACGTCCAATGTGAGCACGTGATTTTTGCCTTACTTGAGAAGTACTCCCAGAAAATTCAAAAATAAAAATAGTTTCGTGTTGGGTATGATTTTTGTGATTTTTGTGTTATTTTATCTTTTGTGTGCACGTTTATTTATTTAAATTAAAAAATACAAAAAATATATGCTAAGTTTTGCATTTTTAGTGTTTGATATCGAAGTCATGTGATTTACATTTTTAGGTGATATATAATTGTGTGGGATAATTGTATGCATATATATATATATATATATATATATATATATATACATGTACAT
>JASVEL010002016.1:0-137140 GCA_032618575.1 Nicotiana noctiflora | reverse complement strand
GATTTGTTTGAGCTCCGATCTCCCCTACTTCTGCTAGGGCCACCATTGCTAGACTAGCCCCCTTTGAATCTTGCTCGGGCAGGCGGACAATGCCTATCCTTCCGAGATTCCACTTGATAGTCCCTAAGGCATTCAACTGCTTGGATTGCCTTGGGTAGGGTATCTACCCTTTGTCTTTGTAGCTCCACATGGGCATAAGGTTTCAACCCTTCTAGGAAGGTGAAGAGCTTGTTTTTGTCTCCCATGTCACGTATGTTTATCATGAGCGCGCAAAATTCCCGCATGTAGTCCCGCACTGATTTGGTCTGGTGGAGCTCGCAGAGTTTTCTCCTTGTATTGTATTCAATATTTTTAGGGAAGTACTGTATGCGTATGATTGCCTTTAGTTCTGCCCATGTCTCGAGAGCATCTTCACCAGCCTTACTTCACCTGCCACCAGAGTTTAGCATCACTCTGAAGATACATGACAATAGTTGCTACCTTCTTAGCTTCTTCTAGGCCCTCTAACAACATCGAAATATTGTTCGACGTCAAAGATGAAGTTCTCCACTTTCTTGGCATTCCTAGACCCACGATATGGCTTTGGCTCATAAATTTTTAGTTTTGTGTCATGGAAGCGGGGTTCGCATCTCCCCCGATTTGGTTTCACCTCCTCGAAGCATGCCCTGTAAAGTAGCATTGACAAAATTGATCCGGTCTATCAAGTTGTCAATAGTTTGTTGCATGGCGTTATCCTGTTTGCCTATTGTGCCCTATAGGCTAAATCCTCAGTGCATTCCTATTGTAGTCCCTCAAATTTGCCAAAAATTTCGGCTGCCTCTGTGGCTGCCGTCTGCCAGTCTCCCTCGAAGTCGCGACTATATTTTTTGTGTCAACTTTAGCATGGAGCACTCTGTGGTCCAGGTCATCCAACCTTTGCACTAGACTGATTCTTAGTTCAGAAACCGTATCCACGATGGGTTGTAATACATCAAGTATCTCCTCAAGGGCTGGAATAAGGTCTCTATGATTCACCATGGTCAGAAATGGCAGTAATGGCAATGCGTTCCCTCGTTAGATGTCGAGCCTATGCTCTAATACCAACTGTTACGCGGTGCCTTCCTGAAATTTCTTGGAAGGGTGATGTAAGGCTAAGCAACCGATGTTAGTGCATTTACTATCCGCCAACCTGAGGTCCCATTCGTATGCTAGACTAGATTGTCAGTACTGTACAGAAAAACCAATGTCAAAAGAAATTGAGAGAACATAAATAAGAATTGAGAATGAAAGAAAACTTGATTGTATTAATGAAAGCTATTACAGAAAAGCAATGCGGTGTCGAGGGGGAGAGACACCAATACAGAGAATTGTTTGCTTGCTAGAAAGTTTGATTGCTTAATCCCCCATAACAATGCTTAAAAACATAAACCAAAGCTATACGACTAGACTTGACTAAGCTAGAGAAACATAATGGAAGTACATGAAATAAAAACTACTCTATATAGTGAAATGACTTAGTTTTCTACAAGGCCGAAACATGTTCGTTGTCAGTACCAGCGTCTTTGAATCATTGTCGGTGCGCGCGGTGTTGTCTGCGCATGCGACACTATTGGCATCTGCCTGCAGTTGGGCGCTGGCGAGGGATATTATGCGCACTTGTCACTTGGTGCGGCCAAGACCATGGGGCCATCCGTGGCGCTAAGCATTGAGAGGTTTCCAGGATGCCACGGGGCGCGTCCAAGAGGTCATGCGGCATAACTGGAAAGCTGCCCATGACATTGTGAGTGTTTGGAATATTTTGAGGTCAGCTTTGAGTAGTTGATTTTTTCTGACTTCTATATCAATTATACAGAGAGAGATCGTAGGTCTTGTTGTGCGTCTTGGGGCGAATACTTGCTTAAAATAAAGGCCGTTAAGGTCACAATACATAGAATTTAAGTTGGAGTGCACAAATTGTCATTCTTAGGACTCCCATCTAAAGAATGTTCGAAATTTACAATGTTTTTAAAATTTAGCTTCCTTAAATGTGTATAGTTAAAAAAATCGTGAGTCTGAGATTTCCTTATTCAAACTTTTTGGTCTGACGTTGTGATATGCGAAATAGACTTTGATAGAATCCAGCTTCAGAACAGAAGGTGAAAATTTGAGCGATAACTTTTTAAACTTCGAACTTCCGAGTATGAGATTAGGCTTTGGCAAAGCTCAACTTCACCCAAAGATATGAGCTAGAAGCAATTACAATAGAAGGTACAATCTAAAGTTTGTCGAAATTGAATAAATTTTAAATATTAAAAATTAATATTTTAAATAGAGGTGCTACAAGTGGCTATCAATGTCATTTCCACCTTAAAGTTTGATGGGGCATTTGCATATATACCTATTTTGGGGCCACCATTGAATTTATATTCGCATTGCATAAAATTTTATAAAGTGTATATGTTCTAATCCAAAGTAGTTAAATCTATTCAAAGTAACTTAGGAAATCAAATATGAAGTTCTCTTATCCTTCAACGACAACTGCATAAATTCAAATCTTAAGTAGTTCAAGATCTTCAAAGCAAGTCAGATTTCGAATATGAAGTCCTTCTATCTTTCAATTGCAACTTCAGAAATACAAATCTTAAGCAGTTTAATTTTCAATACAACTTCAGATTCAAAATCACATTCAAAATCTGAATCTTAAGTAGTTTAATTTTTCAATACAACTTTAGACAAATTTAAATTCAAAATCTGAAGTTCTGAAACATAAACTTGTTCATTGAATTTCGATAATCCAACACACGACGCAACACATAAATCTATTCCAATAGAACTCAAATTAAAAACATAACTTTCAAAATCATAAAGAACAAATTTCCATCATTAAATTGTTAAAATAACAATAAATTTAACGAATACATTTTGCAACTAAGAAGAAGAAGAAATCATAAACAAAAAGAAAAAGTAGCAATGAAGAAGAGGAGAAAAATGTATGTGTTTAAAGTTACTAAAAAATTGGGTATTGGTGGCGCAAAACTGGCGCCGCATGAAAATTGTACAATTTTGACAAGCTAGGCTTGGATTTTCGGAAACGAAATATTATCATTTTTAGCTTGTATTAGAAATTATTTAAATTTGATAGCCATATATATATATATATATATATATATTCTTTCGGCTATTATTTTGAAAGCGGCTATTAAGTATTATTTTCCATAGAAAATGACAATTGGGCCTAAAGAGAAGATTAAGCTGAATATAAGCCCATTGACAAAATACCTCGTAAAAGTCCTCTTTTAATGTCATCTTTTTTCCCACGTTGTCGATTCCTCGGACTCTATACTTGCTCTGCGGATCCCTCTATGATTCATACAGTACTACGAGTAACGTTTAAGTAGGGTTTGCGCTTTGATCCAAACTCTTAAATGGACGAAAAATCAACCAAAAACTAGATCAGTTAGAATAAAAAAATCTCAGTCTTTTCAATTTCAGTTCAATTCAGCAGTAGATCTAATCAGAAATGGTAGCGAAAATGGAGAAAGCAACGGATCTGCTCTCATCACCACAGTCATTGTTCTCACTCAAATCCCTAAAGCTTAAGACGAAGCAACAGGAGCTGCTGCTTCGGATTTCGATCCTATGCCTAGTCTACATTTTGGCATTTATCACTCGGCTATTCAGTGTGCTAAGATACGAGAGCATGATCCACGAATTCGATCCCTATTTCAATTACAGAACGACTTTGTACTTGACTCAGAAAGGTTTTTACGAGTTCTGGAACTGGTTTGACTCGGAGAGTTGGTATCCACTTGGGCGTATCATTGGTGGTACGCTTTACCCTGGCCTTATGGTCACTGCTGCCTTCATCTACTGGGTACTGAGATTCCTCAGGTATCGCTTTTTGTTAATATTCTGCATTTTATTACCGAAAGCGAACTTTCAGGTGAGGACTTATCGGTGTAATTCTTTAAGAAAAATATGGAAGAGGAAGCACTGTGTGAGGATTACGAGAGAGGAGATTTATAGACCAAATTTAGATAAATTAAGGAAACGTAAAATTGAATGATGAGTCACCGAGAGAGAAATTATTTTACTGGGAATGAGACATAGAGAGCAAAGTTTGATCATAATTAAAAATTACTAACCTTTAAGTTGCAAATTGAGAGTGCAAATAGCGATCTTTGCTAAATTAGCGAAATTTTGAGTATATTACTTTTGTGTCAGAGTTTATATGTTTAGAGAATATACAGAACTTCTAATACTTTTTATTTGTATTTGTGTAATATTGGCATGAGATGAGTTTAAATGGAGTAACATGGTCAGTGAGTATTCATTCCGACAACAGCTTGCTTGGGACTGAGTCATAGTAGTAGTATTTTTTTTGAAAATCTGGAGTTTTTTGTCAAGTTTGTTAAGATAAAGAAAAAAATTCCACCTATCTTCTTCGTGAGCTAAAAATATGACATTCTTTCCCAGGTTTGCTGTTCATATTCGTGAGGTTTGTGTGCTCACAGCGCCGTTCTTTGCTTCCAACACAACACTTGTTGCTTACTTCTTTGGGAAAGAATTATGGGATTCGGGTGCCGGGCTTGTGGCTGCAGCATTGATTGCTATCTGCCCTGGTTACATCTCAAGGTCGGTGGCTGGATCATATGACAATGAAGCGGTTGCAATATTTGCTCTGTTGCTTACTTTCTATTTATTCGTTAAGGCGGTGAAGGGAGGTTCACTTGCTTGGTCTCTGGCCTCAGCTTTTGGGTACTTCTACATGGTTTCAGCTTGGGGTGGTTATATCTTTATCATTAATCTAATCCCACTGTATGTGCTGGTACTCTTGGTTACTGGGAGATATTCAATGAGGCTATATGTTGCTTACAACTGCATGTACATTTTAGGAATGTTGCTAGCCATGCAAATTCGTTTTGTGGGTTTTCAGCATGTACAGTCCGGAGAACATATGGCAGCAATGGGAGTGTTTTTCTTGATGCAGGTATTCTTTTTGTCCCTTCTGCTATTTCGATGGAAACAGATAAATAGAAGTGAATCGTGTTTCTTTATATGGTTTTACATCATTACAAAGTAGTCATTCATGTTTTCCTATGTTGTCCGCTATGTTGCGCGGACTCTCCAAAATACTGCCGCGCCCGTGTCGGATTTTCCAAATATACAATGGTTTTGGCGAATCCGACACGCACCCAGCGACATTTTCGGAGAGTCCGAGCAACATAGGTTGTCCGTAGCTTTGCGCGCTTTTAAGGATACAACTCCAAAGGTTTTCTCAGGTCCTTGCAGGAGTTCGTATTGTTTTATTTAACTCCTTCGGGAGGATTTCTTCTCCTCAGCTTGTAGATTCTTTTCCTCTCTCCATTTTTTATTTTTTCTTCAGAAGAATCTAATCTGGAGGATAGACATTTGTCTCACAGGACATTTTAGCTCCTTCAACCTGTTCTGTTTTTTTTCTTCACTCATGACTGATAATTGCTGTTAGCATTTTGCTGATGCTGTGTGAGAAAGGGTACATCTGGTTTTAAATACCAAGTCTTAATCTTCTTGCAGGTGTTTTATTTCTTGGATTGGGTAAAACATCTACTGAATGATCTGAAGTTGTTTCAAGCTTTCTTAAGGATAACATTGACTTGTGCTATAAGTGTGGGTGCCATTGCTATTGGAGTTGGCACTGCTTCTGGTTATATCTCTCCATGGACTGGTCGGTTTTACTCACTTTTGGATCCAACATACGCGAAAGACCACATTCCCATTATTGCTTCTGTTTCTGAGCATCAACCGACCGCATGGTCATCTTTCATGTTTGATTTCCATATATTGCTAATCCTTTTCCCGGCGGGTCTGTATTTCTGCTTCAAACGACTGTCAGATGCTACTATATTTATCGTGATGTACGGTCTCACCAGCATGTACTTCGCTGGAGTCATGGTTCGATTGATTCTTGTTGCCACACCTGCAGTATGCCTCATCAGTGCTATTGCTGTCTCAGCAACTATCAAGAATTTAAGTCAGTTGGTGAGGACAAAAACTAAACCTACTCAAGGTGGCTCCGGTAAAGGAACAACTAGTGCAAAGACTTCCTCAAAGGTAGCATCACTAAATCTGATTTGTTTATAATTTTCGTTGTACTTCAAGTTACGTGATGAGCCTATATCTTCTTAACAAGCAGATAGTTAAATTATAGGAATGGAATCTTTGGTGTGTTAAATAGTTTAGGAGTCATTTAACAAGCACAACTTGATTGGAAAATGATGTCGTATAGTTTGACCACTTTTAACAAGCACAAACGAAGATCTCTTTTGGGAATGGCTACGTTTTGATGTTTTTGCTTCTTCAATGTCAAGTTTGAAACAAGCTGCCTTCACAGAAACATTAGTCACTTTCTTTCTTTCTCTTTTTTTTTTTGGGGATTAGTCTGTTAACTCAAATTGTCTAAAATGGTATGGCAGACAGTGTATTAATTTAACTTCCTTGCATAATGTGTGTATGTTCCAAGAGGTTTTAACATGTGCAAGCAACTAAATTGACGTCTAGTGACTAGTGAGGACTAAATTTCATAAATTTTAGCAAAAATTAGCCAGTTATTTTGATTTTGACCTACTTTAGCTCTGTTGTTGTCTGCTTCTGTGCAAGTCCCTCTTAGGGTTTGGGCTATTGTCTGATCCAATAATGTGGAGCAACTAAGTGTAAAAAGTTTTACTCCACGTGTTATCGCATACCAGCTCTTTGACAAAGTTATCTGTATTTTTTTTACCCTAGAAGCAATCCATATTACCGTTATTGTTCCTGATTGTCTGGGCTGATTCGGCTATTCTTGGTGTGAAGATTCTCCTTGCTTATCTTTTTCCTTTTTTTTTTCCTGAAAAGTGTTCAGTGCGTGAACTAATTGCTGATTGGTATGGAAGATGGGGCGAGGCTGGAATTCAAAAATTTTATACGCTATGTTGAATTGCTTATACTTAAAAGGTTATGGAAAAAAAATTAAAAAGTAGAATTATATATTTACCGAATTATTCTTTATCCTTGGTATTTAGTAGATGAGTGGTGATGGGAAATGTCATTTAATGTTTGTGCGTGCAATTAACTGTTTTTATTGTATGATTCAACTTATCAATTCCTTCATTTTCTTTCAAAATGAAGTGATATTGTAAAAGAATTCGCCAACTTGGTGTTGCTTATAAAAGAGGTTCTGTAGTTATGGCATATTTCACCACAATTGTGTTTTGGAACTATTTTCCCACTGTAGCCAATAAGTAACTTGCTTTGTAAATGATTGTGTCTAAAATAGGGTGCGCTTGATCAATCTTTGCCCTACCAAAAAAATGGAGCAATTGCATTGCTTGTTGGTGCTTTCTATTTGCTGACTAGATATGCAATCCATTGTACCTGGGTGACGTCAGAGGCATACTCATCCCCGTCCATTGTCCTAGCTGCAAGGGGTGCCCATGGGAATAGGGTTATCTTCGATGACTACCGTGAAGCATATTTTTGGCTGAGGCAGAACACTCCTTCGGATGCTAAGGTGATGTCTTGGTGGGATTATGGTTATCAGATCACTGCCATGGGAAACAGGACTGTCATTGTAGATAATAATACCTGGAACAACACACATATAGCTACAGTTGGACGAGCGATGTCATCTTATGAGGACGAAGCATATGAGATAATGAGATCACTGGATGTGGATTATGTATTGGTTGTGTTTGGAGGTGTAACTGGGTATTCATCGGATGACATAAACAAGTAAGGAGTTTGTTGATTCAAAAAGTAGGGTTGCTAATTTTCTCCTCATGTTGCATCTTATTTTCTTTTTGGATTAATCCTAAAAATACTATTCCCTGTTAATATCAGGCTTACATGAGATTCTTTTCACATTTCTTTTTTATCTTGTGTAAGCATATAAAATGCCTTGTCAAATATTCATGTATCTGAATATGCTGATTTCATCTACCCTTGTTTTCTTTCTTAATGTTGGTGTTATCTTGTGACTTCATTCTAATTTGGTTGCACTCATCCTTTTCATGCTAGATTCTTGTGGATGGTGAGAATAGGTGGTGGAGTTTTTCCTGTCATCAAAGAACCAGATTACCTTGTTAATGGCGAGTATCGTGTTGATAAAGGTGCTGCCCCTAAGATGTTGAACTGTCTAATGTGAGTAGCCTTTAATCTCATGACTCATTGTCACGTTGGTTCTTCCTTGTCCAACAGTATTTTGGTCCCGTCATGACTGCTTACCACATTTTACTGGAAACTTTTTAAAATATTTTGGTTCTGAAGTTCTTTTTGTTCAATTTTTTTGGGTCATTGTTCATGCCTATACTATCAATCTCTTCCTTTATCTTGCACGCATAGATTGATTTTATACAACTGATATTTCATGATTAGGTACAAGCTATCTTACTATCGCTTTGGGGAGCTGACTACAGAATATGGCAAGCCTCCTGGGTAAGTTACTAGCCTCAGTATTCCTCGTGATTATTAGAAGCATCATAGCACTTGCTGGTTTTGTGATGGATATTTTAGCCCCTTCATTAGTATAATAACATTTCTAATTCTCATTTGGTCCCCCTTTTCCTGCTTTTGGAACAAGCAGTAGGGTTGGGTATGAGAAAAGACGCACATAAAATAAATTTTGGGTTTTGGGTTTTTTTTTCTGTGTGAGTGGTGGTGGGGGGTGAACAAATGAAGCTGCCTGGCTTTCGAGCCTCTCACACTGTGATAGACCCAACTTATGCTGCTTGACAGGGAGCCAAGGCAAATATATATATTCCCCTTTATGAGATCCGATTCTTGGCTCCTTTGCTGAAGGCACAAATGACTTTTGAGAGGGGTTAACATGAATTTATTAAATTGCAGTTTTCAGTGAGATTCTTTGTCTTTTGTTGGTTTTGTTTTGTCAGATGTTGATTTAATATTTTGAAAAAAATAGTTTTACTAGAAAAATTGTGTTCGAGAAATCAGTTGTAAGAGCACAACGCGTGATATGTGGGTTTGGCATACATCACATGTTCGAACCCTACCAGACTAAAGCCTAGTATTTAAGTGGGAGTGGGAATGGGAGTGGGATAGAGGGGCGGAGCCATTATCCACCGATTTTTGAGTCTTGTGCCAGCTGGTCCTTGGGGATTTCTTGGTTATCAAAAAGAGTATCACTGAAGCTCAGAAACATTTTAGACTCTTTCATATGCGCGTATATGCAAATGACCAAAAAAAATGATTTTTGCAATTGAGAATAGCTATGGAGGCATTTTTGGAATTTAATTGGTTTCCAGAAACGATGCATGTGTTTTAATACTTAGCGAATCGGTGTTGGAAGTGTTGTGGCTTAACTGATGAACTGTAGATCTACATACATTATTGGAATCCTTCGAAGTGATTTACTGATGTCTTTCCAATTTCTCTTTATGGCCCAGATATGATAGAGCTAGGGGAGTTGAAATAGGGAACAAGGACATCAAGCTTGAATACTTGGAAGAGGCGTACACGACTTCTAATTGGATAGTTAGAATTTATAAAGTCAAACCACCCAAGAACAGGTGGTAAACTGGATCTCCTTTCTATCACCACTGCGGGACTAGCTGTAATGAGGATCTCAAATTTTTGAAAGCATTAGATAGATATAGATTACTGCTTTCTTTCATCTTCTATTTTGGGTGAAAAGTTATGGCTTCAGTTGCTTGGGATGTTTTTTTTTCCAGATTTTGTATTAACTTCTTTTCTCTAATATGATCTAGTGTATTACTTTTGTAAGTCTGTAGTTTCTCTGAAATCTTTCGCGGTTAAAGGAACTTGAGAATAGGATAATTGTAATTTACCTATTTGAATAGTATGAAAAAGAAAATACAACTTATAGCATGTGAAGGTCCCATGCTGTATTAAAACCACTTTTTTGTCACATTTTTAGAGGTTAATATATGGAGGTGAATGCATGATTAGATAGTAACTTTGTACGATGACATATTGAACAGAACGGGAGATGGTCTTAACTTAATGAAGCAATAGGTGAGAATTTTCTTATTACAGAAAACACTAGACATGAGATCAACTTAGGAAAATTAAGTCACAACCGAGATAACATGTTCTAAGTTTCCCTCTTCTTTATTCACATGTAATAAATAGTATATTATCATTCTCTTGCACTCCAATCAACTATAACTTCAGTTGGTTTGGTAATTTTTTATGGATAGGTCGCTAGGGGTGTAAATGGATCAATTCGGCCGGTTATTTTATAAAATTTGTACCATACTAATTTTTCGGTTATTCTATTATATATAACCAAAATTAGACTTTTTCAATCTGGTTAAATCATGCCAGTTTCTCTTTGGTATCGGTACGTTTGGTAAATATTCGGTAATATTTTTTAAATGTCATGTAAAAATCACTAGTAGAAGTAGAATGCAATGACATAAGTACTTTGATAGGATTTAGCAAAACTATCTAGATAATTTTACGGTTTAAAAGGCAATAAATTAAGAAAATACAAAAGAAAACTAGAATATAGATCCATCGACTATTCTACATCAATGTAAAACAAACTACGCAAATACAAAATAATATAAATCACATGAGTGGAAGATATTAACGAAGCCGGGTTTCAAGAATAAAGTCTATAGAAGATTAAATATTCAAAAGATATATCTAAATCTATGAAAGGAAACGTATTCAATGAATTGTAGTTTGCTACTCATAATCGCTACAATACCTTGTGTTTTGTTAGTGAATATGCTTGAAATAATTTAGTTTCAATAGGAGTAGCATAATAGGCAGTGGTGGACCCAGGATTTTAAAGTTCTGGGTGCTCACTGATGAAAAATTTGAAAGAAAAAAAAAAGAGTTTAGTTATGGGTACTCAATTAATATTTATCTAAATATTTTTATATAAATTTACTAAATCTTGTAAAAGATAATGGGTGCTTGAGCACCCAAAACCTGCATGTCGATCCGCCCCTGATAATAGGTTTGGAAATTAGGATTTTAAGTTTAATTACTTGCTGTCTTGTAACTATTTCATAATTCCAAGACCCCAAAAAATTTAATGGTTTATTAATTTTAAACTTAATGTATAAATACATTTTTGTATTTTAAATTTATTCGATACGGTTCGGTATTTTTTCGGTTTATTTTCATAAAATAAAAAAATCTACCCTAATTATCGGTTCGGTTATAGATTTATATAAAAACCTACGGTTTTATTATAAGAAACCTAAAAATCGATTCGATACGGTATAATTAGGTCAGCTTAAATGATTTTTAAATATCTATTGATACCCCTATAACGCAATGAACATGAAGTCGTGATAAAGAAAGATCTATAAATGATATGATTGAATATCTTGGCAAATAAAAGTGACTGACTAATTAAAACCATGCAAGGTCTGATATGCTTCAATAAAATAACCACTAATAGATTAGTAACGGTTATTTTCAAAGTAAGTGAGTTCCGAAGCATTTTATCTGCCAAATATTAAACTTTTAGCATTTGCATAAACCATATAAAACACATCTGAATTGTTCATGTTTGAGTTTCAATTGCTACTTAGGGTGTGTTTGGTACGAAGGAAAATGTTTTCCATGGAAAATGTTTTCCTAAAAAATATTTTCATGGAAAATGAGTGATTTTATCACTTATTTTCTCTTGTTTGGTTGGTAAGTGGAAAACATTTTCTGGAAAATATTTTCTATGTTTGGTTAGAGAGTAAAAAATAGTTTTTTTAGAAAAATATTTTTTTTGCAACTCTCCTACCCCTCCCCCTCCCACCCCCCACCTCTCTCCTTCCCGAAGTCTCTAAAAATTGACACAATCTAAAGGAACTAATGTGATGCTTTACTTTTTAACGCAAAAATCGCGTATTTTCGAATCGGTAAATTTATAATTTCTAAACCGTAAACTTCCGAACTCATAATTTTGGAACTTGTAAAATATTGAGCCTTTAAATGATAAATAATAAAATTAAAAACTGAAAAATATATTTTAAAATTTTTTCGGGAGGGGGGTTGGGGTGGGGTGGGGTGGGGCGGGGCGGGGCTGGGGCTGGGGGGCAGTAAATCGAAAAAAAAAAAAAAAAGTAATTTTTTTTTGTGCGGGAGGAGGGGGAGGGGGTGGGGGTGGGTGGTGCAGAAAAATAAGAAAACAGAAATTTAAAATTATAGAAAAAAAATTAAGGTAAAAGAAATTTTTTTTTGCGGGGTGGGGTGGAGGGGTAGTAGGGTGGATGGTAACGGAAAAACTGAAATTTTTCTAAAAAAAACTGTTTTTTGGAGAGGGGGGTGGGGTGGGTTGGTGAGGGTGAGAATGGTTGAGAAGGAGCTTTGGAAAATGTTTTCCATTCTTTTGATAAGGAAAACATTTTCCTCCAATTGGAGGAAAATGAATTGATAAGGAAAATGTTTTCCAAAACATTTAAGCCAACCAAACATGGGAAAATTGGAAAACATTTTCCAGCCTACCAAACACACCCTTAATCTTAGCAAATGGTTTCTAGAATGGGGCTAAATAAACTTCAAAATTCACAGAAGTCAATCACTCACATTCACTATTTTAGGAGCCGAATCGAAGGTTCGTTTAGGTTTTGCAAATTGGTACCAGGGAAAAAACTTTTGATTTGATTCTGGCTCTATTACCGCTGACATTATATCCTATTTTACGACTTCAAATGGATTTCCTTGTCTAATTACTACTCCCTTTAGTCCATTTTAATTGATTTTTTGGTCTTTCTTTATGATCCATTTTATTTGATTTTTTAAATATTAAGAACATGTTAAATATGTGAAAACAACCAAAAAAATCAATTTAAAGTGGACCTGAGAGAGTACTCTACTTTATCCAGTTATCTTATAAATCATGAATTTGAACAAATATGTTGTCCAAAGTGGGAAATGGGAAAGCAAAAACATTAGACATATTCCACGTGATTAGGTTATTTAAAAAGTTACTACTCCGTAATTAATCAATTTAGACGCCTCTCTATCCTCCAACCATCACTACACAGATCTCTTGCTTTCTTTCTTCTAAGTTACAGCTATAGGTTTGATTAATACTGCAGATAGCGACAGAATTTGTCATCCCTTGATTAGTTAAGTTCTATAAAATACTAGTGCTACTATACTATATACCTCTACATCTCCTCGGCACATTAGCGACATTTGACCCATAACTTGTAGAGCAACGTGTGCCCTAATGACCTCATAATCAGAGGTGGAATAAGGATTTCAAGCTTATGGGTTCAGAATTTTAATCGTCTTTAGTTACTGGTTTCTATTAATAATTTATACATCCTCAAAGAATTTTTTAAAACAAATACAAGGTTTGAAACGAAACTACTGGGTTCAGCCAAACCCGCTTTCGACATTCTAGCTCCACCCCTGCTCATAATACACCGAAGCCGCAAAAGATTGGACTATTCTCTATCGAGATGAGATATGAATCTACCTTTTTTCAACTAGCAGATCGCATTTTCTTACAGTTTCCAACTACTAGTCAAGTGATATGGATTTTCCTTGCCTCTTGGGGAGTGGAAGACATTGAGAAGAGCTTTGAGGTTTGAACGTCTTAAATGTATTATTAAGGGTATGCTTAATCCTTAACTGAAATAGCTTCCTCTAACATCAAAAAGTTCTCGTTCTTGCCAATCTGCAAATACTGAGTCAGGCAATTTTTGAAGTAAAATCAGAATAATTTATCTACCCAATCTACAATCAGTTGGACTGCCAGAACGGCAAGCCTGCTGCTATGGTAAAACGTGAGACAAAAATATTGTACTACTAGTAAGACAAAGAAAGTCGTCTCATAACCACAGCCTAAAATGAATCACAAACTATACATCATAACTTCTGAAAATTTGTTTGGAAATTGGAGCAGATTTTAGTTAAATTCAACCATAAGCTAATCATGCTCCATAAGGAAAGGACTGCTAAATAGCCTCCTCAGCACAAATTTGAAACAGGATAAGGACAACATAAACGACTGTCACCTAAGTAACCTCAGCCAGGAACTACAATGATACACATTGCTGATTCACAACGCAGAACATCCAAACACTCCCATATATTGGAGCAGATTTTAGTTAAATTCAACCATAAGCTAATCATGCTCCATAAGGAAAGGACTGCTAAATAGCCTCCTCAGCACAAATTTGAAACAGGATAAGGACAACATAAACGACTGTCACCTAAGTAACCTCAGCCAGGAACTACAATGATACACATTGCTGATTCACAACGCAGAACATCCAAACACTCCCATATACAGTTATGTAGAAAACTTAATGAAATCAGTAACTGCAGAAGAGATGTGGAAAGTGACGATTTACACTTGCATTTTCGCCAAACCTACCCTCTCTCCCTGCGCTCCTGCTTTTTGAGAAGGGGACTCATCTCTTCAATCCTGTTTTTGTAAGAACTAAGTCAACATGACATGAGAAAGCTGCTTATAAGAGTAAGAACCTGGTAAAAACAACTGTTTACGTGCTTCAGGACAAAATTGGATTAGAACTTGTCCGTATTGTCCGTAATACGTCTAAATAACATGATGTGAAGGTCTAAAATAACATGATGTCAAACAACTGAAATTGATCCTAAGCCATGCTACAGAATAATCCATGAATCAGAGCAAATCGAAATGCAGTTACACTATTCTAATGAATGAACAATACACAGCAAAGAACAAAAATAACATCAATACGAGACCCTTTAAGAGACTTTATTCTAGAGGCAGCATGAGAGATGGGAGCAAAGAGACACACATCCCCTACCTCTTGAAAAACAAGCTGACAAAAATAGCAAAAATAATCATCACAAAGTAAAGGCACCAAATCATAAAGACATGGAATGGAAAATGTCAACCAAGTGAAGTGTTGAATAACATGCTTGACTCAACATACACATTTTATTCAGTAGGACATCTGTCCTAGACCCTAGTCTCATTACCTCCTTTAGCGAGGTCATAAGGTACCGAAAAGGAATAGATCATTCTTGAATTTAGATGTTTATTACTATACTCGTTCAAAAATGTAATAGTAATACAGTTGAAAAACGGTCACTGGTTTCACTACAAATAGGTACAGAATGCTTTTAACAAGGACCTAGCAACTAAGATAGATACTCTATACAAGCTGAAGACTAAGAAAAAGTTCAGTTGGCCTGCTAAGAATTAAACCAAATTAACACATGAATCCGTACCCTCCTTGTTAGAAACTAGAAAGAGAATCCATCATCATAGGGAGCCAGCTATACGTAAGAAAATGGATCCATCATCATAGGGAGCCAGCAATATGTACATTATGTCAACAGAAGCAGCAGGGATTTTGAGTGTGATACAGGTAAGCCAGGAGCTTACTTTGAGTGAAAATTATCCAAAAAAAACTAGAAAGCGTGCTTGTTGGCATTTCACCACTCAAAGATACACAACGATAAGGTTAAGCCGAACCAAACTGATATTCAAGGCAGTGGTTTGAAATGTGAAAGGCCTTGTTTTACCACAGTTACATCTAACACCATCCTGAAAACATAGATATTCTTGTTATTGACCCTGTCCATTTTTCTCTTTTTGAGACCTTGTGTCATATGTAATGTGCACGATCCCAATCAGTTCGTATACACCAAACAACAGCAAATTAACTAACTGGATAAAACACAGACTCCGAGGCTAACTTAAAACAAATGACCAACAACTCAAACAATCAAAAACATTATTTCCCGAAATTCCCATATTTTACAAGGATGGGGCACCTGTAATTCTCAGATACTAGCATACACAAAACTTAATGTAACAAATATGGACATACAACCTCATAACTCTGTTCCATACTTTAATTAATCGAGATCCTCCTGCCGTGCTTGCCCTCCAGACCCTGGATTTGACTCCCCACCACGAGAATTGTTGCTCGTACGGTTGTTGTCGTTGTTTCTATTGTTAGTATCATTGCCGCTTGCTCCTCCACTATTGCTCGTCTCAGCAGGTGATCCAAGTCCCCTGAAAAGCCATTGTAATGGTATCCTAAGCCTGCCCTCAACTGTCCTAGGTGTCTGAGAATTCTCCTGATTTTCCCCACCACCTTCTGAACCCCCAAATATCCAACCAGTATTACTGTTGTTGTTTGTATTGTTATTGTTGCTATTATTGGCATTCGAATTTGCATTCTGCTGTTGTGATGTTCTCCTATTCTCGTAATCAGGATCATCAGTGGGCAATTCATAGCGACAAACAGGGCAAGAATTATGCAACTCCAGCCAGGGCAATATACAGTCCTTGTGGTATATATGTTTGCAAGGCATCTGCTTTGCATCCTCACCGAGTTCAAAAGTATCTTTACAAACAGCACATTGAGACGAATCTGAATCCAACAACTCCACTGTGATCTTAATATCAGGAAGCCCAGCAACAGCCGATTTCGCAGCTGGAGGTGCACCATAACGGTTTGGATCATTCTCCGCAAGCTGTTGGATCAATTGCTCCAGCCCAGGCCCATGGAAATAGTCACCGAAATTCCCCGGAAACCTAAACTCACCACCACCGCCACCGCCAGGATGGTTCTCAAAGATTAACTGAATATTAGAACCACCGGCCCTCATAGTACTCATATAGTTGTTGAGGAAAGCGAAAGGATCGAATTGATTGGGGGATCGACTGGGGAAGGCGGCACCGCCCGCACCACCAGCGATACCGCTCAATAGCGCGGAGAGATCATCGAAAGCGACCGCACCGCCGGCAGGGGAAGCGGCACTAGAGGAGAAAACAATAGGAAAGCCACCGCCGCCGAAGGGGTGGTCATCGGTAGTGGCGGCGGAGAAGAAGGGAAAATTATCGGGATTATTAGGGTTAGAAGGTGGTGGAGCGGTTTCGGATTCTTCTAAAAACGTACCGTTACAATTAGGGCATGTGAGTTCGGAGTTTGGCGATGGTGTAATGGTGACAGTCTGTTCACATTGGTAACAATGATAATTCTGCGGTTGATTGCCGGTGGCACCGCCTCCTCCTCCACCACTACCAAAAGTTCCGGGCGACGACATTTTTTTTTTTTGGTCTATATATGGATTCTCCGTATGGAGAAAGAGAGAAGAAAGAAGAAACTAAGGGAAACTGAAATTTAGAGAGAGAAGAAGAGGAAATCGATGTGAGAGAGAGAAGTTAGGGGAATTTGAGAAATGGATGAAAAGAGGAGAAAGAGGGGCGCGTGAAAATGCAATTGCGAGTATAAATAGCTGATGGGCTAATTGAGTACTCGCCTTTGGATAGGTGGAGATTTTCGTGTGGGGTCACTGATAATGGAGACTACAACTTCCGAGTCCCAGGTAAGGGTGTATTCTGGTCCGGTCCCGGACCGGGACCGGGACCGGGACCGCGGGC
Source organism: Nicotiana noctiflora (assembly GCA_032618575.1). Lineage (NCBI taxonomy): Eukaryota > Viridiplantae > Streptophyta > Magnoliopsida > Solanales > Solanaceae > Nicotiana > Nicotiana noctiflora. Next base: position 119,832 of record JASVEL010002016.1, on the reverse strand, counting down.
CTGGCGGTCCCACGGTCTTGGTGGGCCGGTCTTCGCGGTCCCGATCTTCAACCGGTCCTAAAGCCCGTGACGGGCCGGTCCTTACCCTTAGGACCGCGAGACCGGGACCGCGAAGACCGGGACCGGGTAGCGGTCCTGGGCCGGTCTTCGCGGGCCTGGCGGGCCCCAACCGGTCCCAACGGTAATATTTAAAAAAAAAAATTTATTTTTTTATTTTTAAAAATGGCCCAAGGGCCAGATTTAAAAACTAGCCGTTGGAGGTCAAAAATAGCCGTTTTGGCTATCAAAATTTAGCCAAATGGTCCCCAAACTTTAATATAACCCCAAACTTTATATAATTACACTTTTTCCCAATTCTCAACTATAAATACCCCCCCATTATTTCATTTTAACTCACCGATTCATCAATCTATCTTAATCTCTCTCAATCTCTCTCAATTGCTTATATTATTATTCCAATTTTGTGAAATTTTGTGAAGTTGGTGAATTGAAGTATTCAAGTCTTCAAGTCTTCAACAATTTGCAATTTTGAATTTTGAAGAAGTTGTTCGTCAATTCGGTAAAGTCGTTCCAACTCTTAATTTTTAAGAATATATTTTGTGTTATTTTGTTTGCATAAATATAAATAAAATGGCATTTTCATTGAAAAAAATGTTTAGTGCTAAGGGAAAAGCTAAAATGGGTGAAAGTAGTCGTCAACCAACTAACCCCCCCCCCCCCCCGGTTCCCCGACCTACCCGTGGGATTCCGGGTCTTGGTAGTGTTTTAAACAGCGTATTTGACTGGTGTATGTGCCAAGCGGCACGGATTACATTCCTTTCATCTTATTTTCCGCTAATTCTTATTAAATGTTGATAAACTGGTATATTACGCAACGTGTTAGGCTTACCTAGTCGTGGGGACTGGGTGCCATCACGACATGTTCACGATTGGTGAACTAGGGTCGTGACATCCGGCTAATAACCCAACTGAACCACAACACCCACCCGTAAAAACACCGACTTTTAATAGACAACCTTCTAAACGCCAAGAAACCTCAATAGTTTGGCAATTTTTTACTCAACTAAGAGATCAAAATAAGGCTCAATGTAAAAATTGTAAGAAATTGTTGGTTCATGAATATATGCGTAGTGGCACAGGTACTTTGACTAGACACATAAGAACACACCCTACTGAAAAAGCTAAATATGACAGATTAAAAGCACGGCTAGAGGGGACAAGTGTAGAAAAAGCGGGTAACGCTAGTACAGGTTCTAATCTAGTTCAACCTGGAATAAATACTGTCATCGGAGGTATATTATATTACGATCCAAACAAAGATAGGGAAGAATTAGCAAAGATGGTTACCGTTATGTGTTTACCGTATACTTTTCCTTCTAATCCTAATTTTGTGCATTATATTAGAAAAGTTTTTAATCCTACTTATAAAGGTTGGCCTCGTGCAACAGATTAAGGCCGATATATATAAATTTAAACATGAATACGAACAATATTTGCGGTATTTATTTAGTCATATAACTAATAGAATTTCTATTACCACCGATATTGGTAGAAGTAATAATGATTGTGACTACCTAACTGTTACTAGTCACTGGATTGACGAGGAGTGGATAATGCAAAAACGCATTCTTGCGTATAGAATAATTAACTCCCGTCACACAGGTAAGTTTATCGCTAACATTGTTGGTGATATTTGTAGATATTTCTGCATTAATGATAAAATAATGTCAATTTCTATGGATAATGCTTCTAGTAACACTAGTGCAGTAGGCACTCTTACAAACACATTAAATCCTGCATTTAGTAATATATTTCATGTTAGATGTATTTGTCATATTTATCATTTAATTGTCGGTGATGGTATGCGAATTTTAAATGTAGAAATTGAAAAGGTTAGAATGACTCTTAATTGGCTTTTTTATTCTAACCGCAGAAGTAGACTTAGGGAGTATTATACAAAATGCGATGAATATGGACTTAGAGAAAGAAAGGTTCCTAAACCTTGCCTCACTAGGTGGAATTATATGTACGAAAGTTTAGTAGTTGCTTACGAATATAGGAACCCTATTAATGCAACGTTCAATGCTCGGGTTGGGGGTGTGGATGATGATGAAATGCTTACAACCCAAGATTGGACTAATGTTAAAACTCTTATAGATTTTTTAGAACATTTTCACACTGCTACAAATATATTTTCCGGACAATATTATCCAACTATTTCTAATTGTCTAGTTTATATTGCAGCATTATGTGGATTATTTGTGGATTATAACGAGGGTGGGCCTATTTATGAACTTGCTATAAATGCAATGAAAGAAAAATTTAAAAAATATTTTTTCCTATCCCTCCTATTTATGGTGTAGCAGCAATTTTAAACCCTACAATGAAATTAGGAGGTCCTCATTTTTGGTATACAAATATTTATAACGCTTTAGATCTTACAGTAGAAGAACGTGCTACTCTTGCAGATGCAAAAGCATCAATTAAAATTAATACTCAAATAATTTATAATGCATACCAACAAGCCTTACAAAATTCTAGGCCAACTGTTCCAACCCTTACTTCGTCTACTTCACAGCCGTCCTGTCACGACCTTAGTTCACCAATTGTGAACATGTCGTGATGGCACCCAGTCCCCACGACTGACGAATCTTCCCATCTAAATGAGCTTCAAGTTTATTTGTCGCAGGGACTAGAGAAGGAGAATCCAGACGGGAGTTTTGAGCTTTTGGAATGGTGGAAGTTACGGGAAAAACATTTTCCTGTTCTTGCAAGGATGGCTCGCGATATATTATCTATTCAAGCTTCAACAGTTGCATCAGAGAGCGCCTTCAGTCAAGCAAGACTTCAAATAGGAGATCATAGAGCAGCTATGAGGGAGAGCTTGGAGAAGTCAGTGCTATTTAGAGATTGGATCCGCTCGGAAAGAAGAAACTTTGGACTTGCAGAATCACAACCGGATGTGGATGACGCTTACGAAGAAATGATTGCAGAGCTTGTTGAGGATGCTGCTTCGCCGGGAAGTGGTGATGAACAAGCTTCTTTTCCACCACCGCCAACGGAACCCCCTCCAAATCTTGAAGGATTTATGAGATTTGTTAGAGATATGTAGATTGTGTTGTAAATTGTACTTTGGCACATCTTATTTAGTTTTTTTCTTTTAATGGTGGTATTAGTACCTTGTTGTGCTCATTCCATTGGGGGAGAGAAGATTAATAAAGATATGTCATTTTTAGTAATAAAAATTATTACACAAGTTTTTGATTTATCTCTTAATACAATATATATATCTATTTCATACATATACATATAATATATATACATAATATATATTATATATATACATAACATATAAACTTAATACATATATATAAGTTAAGTTTATATATGTTAAGTATATATATATATTAAGTTTATATAATACTTACCATATATATATATATATATATATATATATATATATATATATATATATATATATATATATAACTTAACTTATATATATAACTTAACTTATATATATACTTAATATAAGTACTTAATACATATATATATATATATATATATATAAATAACTTAACTTATATACTTAACTTATATAAACTTAATATATATATATAGTTAACGTAGATAAACTTAACTTATATACTTAACTTATATAAACTTACTATATATATATACTTAACATATATAAATTTAACATATATAAATACTAAACATATATATACTTAACATACATACATATATATATATATATATATATATATATATATATACATACACTTAACATATATATAGTTAACATATATATACTTATTAAATAATTTTTTTTTTAATTAAAAGCCCACGAAGCCCACGAAGCCCGCTAGGCCCGGCCCGCCAGACCCAGGACCACATGGGCTTAGACCCGTCGCGGGCCGGTCTTACCCACCAGGTCCGGGACCGCCACAAAAAAAGACCACCAGGCCAGGACCGCCCGGATTGGCACCGCCAGGACCGGGACCGCGAGGCCCGTTTAGGCCCGGGACCGGCCCAGAATACTCCCAGGTGAGTTGCTGTATAAGAATGTTCACAGGTCTAATATACATACACCTGGCATATAATTAGGCGCAATTGTAATTGATTTGTTTAATTTAATTAATTACGGTTCCTCCAGTTCAGGCAGGTGTCCTTTTATGTCCAAAATAAGTGATTTTTTATATGCTTTCACATAAATTAAGAAATCTAGTTTTTAATCTTTATTATCTCACATAAACACTCCTAATATATATTCCAAATACTATTTACTCCAAGGACAGTATAGAAAAAAATAATTAATTCATTCTTGAAATCTAAAAAAATCACTTATTTTGGACCACGAGAAAGAGGCCAAAAAATCATTTATTTTGGACCGGAGGGAGTATTACCTTTCTCGTTCTGATCCAATTTAATTGATTTTTGTAGTTATGTTCACTCGTATTAAGTAGTTCACCTTTTAGTATTAATTAATACTACTTCCGATTTATAATAGGTGTTCAATTTACCTTTAACACGTCCATTAAGAAAATATTAAATTCTATACAAAAATACCTAATATGACTAAACTACCCTAGTTAAATATTTAATGTGAGGAGTAAGAAAACTTTTTAGAATATGTACATAGGGCTTATTTTGTAAAAAAACAAATTGAATTCTTTCTTGATTACATAACTGCACACTTATTTTGAACCAAAATAAAAACGTAAATTGAACACTTATTGTGAACCGGGGGAGTAATGAAATTGACCTTATTAATCTTAATTTATTCATTGAAAATACAACAAATACTCCTAGGCTCTTTATTCTAAGGACAACTTTGAAAAAAAAAAGTTAATTCTTTCTTGATATCTAAAAAAATCAAATATTTCGGACAACAAAAAAAAGAAGGCAAAATATCAATTAAAATGGACCGGAGATAGTACAAATGAAATAGTCCATCGTCTATACATTTCCTTCAAATTGTCTCAAACCAACCACAAGTTAAACTAAGAGGAGTGCAACAAGGTGGTTTTAATGAATCAATCATGTTTGGAAGTTCAAAAAAGTGAAGGTAAGAAATTTTAGTAGAAAAATAGAAAGGAAATGGTAAGTTTTTTCAATTGAAATAAGGAGGAAGCTTTTCATATACACAGACTAGTGCACGAAAATGAACCCAAGAGCCAAGAGGTTGGCATGTTGGATAAGTAGGCATTGCTTTCTACGCAAAGTTGCAGAAACGTGAATTCCTAATTCTGGTATCAAAAAGAGTGAAAAAGAACTCAGTCTAGATTGCATTCATTAACAAATACTATATAAGAATACAACAGTCCGTTTTTCATTTAAAGCCAACTAGAGCCAGGCACTTTCTTGACATCCCTACTTTGCATCAGTTCCCTCAAAGTTCCAACACCATCCCAGTTCTGCAGACCAGCAAATGTGTTGGACAATAACACGTAGATTGAAGGATCAACTCTGTCGACTTGTAATGCTCGTTCTGCTGCTCGTTTTGCAGCTTCCATATCCCCATGCAGCCGAGATGCTCCAAGCAATGTTTGCCAGACCAACAAACCTGGTTGAAATGGCATGCTTAAGATTAATTCCTCAGCTTCTCTAATGCGGCCAGCACGTCCAAGGAGGTTCACCATACAAGCGTAGTGATCTTCGCCAGGGAGAATACCATAGTCATGACTCATTGAAGTGAAATACTTCCATCCCTCATCAATAAGTCCTCCTTGGCTGCAAGCATAAAGCACACATATGAAGGTAATATAGTTAGGCTCTGCCCCTTCTTCCCTCATCTGATCGAAAGTTTCAAGAGCTTTTTTGGGATATTCATTTTGCGCATAACCCATAATCATAGTGGTCCATGAAACAGTACTGTGTTCATCCATTGATCTAAAAACCATGAATGCACCATCCATGCAACCACATTTCGCATACATGTCAAGCATTGCATTATCTACACAGACATCAATGTCATCCCCAAGTTTGATCCTCAAGCCATGAACTTTCTCCCCTTCCTTGAAAGAGACTGTATTGGCACATGCACTAAAAGCAGTTGCTAGAGTAAATTTATTAGGCATCACTCCTGCCCTTCTCATTTCTCCAATGACCCTGAGAGCTTCAATTGGCTCGTCACAGTTCAAACACCCTGCTGCCATCTGCGTCCAGGAACAAACATCTTTTAAAGGGATCTCCTCGAATGCTTTGAAACCCTCAGCCAAACTTCGATTTTTCAAATACATATCCACCAAAGAGTTCCCTACACACATTTCACTTCCATGACCAGACTTAACAAGTTGGCCATGAACTTGGATGCCCAAATCAAGATCCAAAAGCTCCGCCAATCCAGTCAGAACACTAGCAAAACTGAAGTTATCTGGTACAACTCCTTCCCTGATCATCCTGTACCAAAGGCTTGGCACCTCCGAGCAACAAGATTGCATGCAGCCACCTAGCATTGCATTCCAAGTCACAATATCTTTATTAGAGCACCACTCAAAAACCTTTAATGCTTCACCTAATCTACTGTGTCTTATCAAAGCTGTCAGAAAAGCATTTGCTAAGTAAACATTAGACTCAAACCCATGCCTTGTAATTAGTCCATAAACTTGGTATGCATGAGTCAAGTTTAATCTATCCTCAAACGAGCAAGCATGGAGGGCGCTCACAAAAGTGAACTCATTAGGCTTCGTTCCACTCTGGTGCATACGGGTAAACAAAGAGAAAGCTTCAACAGGGAATCCCTTTTGCACAAGGCCAGCAATGAGAGCAGTCCAAGATACCACATTTTTCTGAGGCATTTCATCAAACAGTTTGAGTCCATTCACTGTATCACCACATTTCACATAAGCATTTAAAAGATGGTTGTGCAAGTATAGCGAAGATGTGCCGCCTGAATTTTTCAGTAGTCTCCCGTGTATGGCTTTAGCGTTATCCAATTTTGACGTCTTCACACATTGACGCAGTATATTTGAATATTTGCTCTCCTCCTCCTCCTCCTCCTCCTCCTCCTCCTCCTCCTTGTCCCATGTGAATGACATAGTGACAAGCGATCTGTAGTTTTTCTTTGATGTAAATGTAGAGAAAGACGGTTCATTATTATGGATACTAATTCGTGTTTCATGTAAACTTGTGAGCTTTCTGAGTTTAGAAATAAGCATATGCGCTTTTTTGTGTTCATATAGCTTCTTCAGAATTATGTAGTGTTTCTGCACCCCGGTTCATTTCTGAATTTTGAAATGAACCATCAATGTGTAAAAAATAAAACTTTGTAATAACAAGAGAGTAGAATCTTATCTATAGAACTCGCCCAAAGATTCAATCATAAGGACAACAACAAGAAATATATTTAGATATTTAGAGCACGCTTAACTGATTTAGACTAACTGATAAGTATAAGTGTTAAAAAATAATTTTAAGTGCTGAAACTGATTTAGAAAATAAGCAGTTACGTATTTAAATAAATGTGCTGAAATTAATAATAAGGAACTAAAAAATTGTGTATACAAAGAATTTTATTTTAAAAAGAATTCTAGGGATAGAATAATAAATATTTTGGTCAAATCTAAAGTGCTTATAAGCTGAAATTTGATAAGCTGGGGGAGACCAACTTATGACTTTTGGCTTATTTTAGCTTATAAACACTTTTAATTTTATAAAACGCGTAGATAAGCCAAAAAATGCTTATAAGCCAATTTGACCTGCTTACAAGCTTAGCAAAAACATCTTCGTAGTTGCAGTATGCCTGAAATCTATTAAAAAGCTGGATATCAGGCAGGTCATTGTCATTATTACAGAATACCAACTAAGATATTATAATTGTATATTCCCTGTTTAATCTCTATGTCTGAGCATCATTTTGTGTTTAACATTTAACTCAGAAGCTGTCATGTTTTCTTGGTGCACTTTATTAAACAGGGTAAGATTAAATTGAAACAAGGAATAGCCAAATGTAACTACCGACTAGATTAAATTGAAAGAAAAACAGCCTGATGTAAGTCCATCAATATTATGGAAAGTTAAGTCAGGAGAGAAATGCAAGAGGTCACGAGAAGGGGAGCCTTGGCGTAATCGATAAAGTTGTTGCCTTGTGACAGGAGGTCATGAGTTTGATATGTGGAAACAGTCTCTTGCAATAATGCAGGGTAACACAGTCTATATTAGACCTTTGTGGTCCAGCCCTTCCCGTGATCTCACACATAGCGGGAGCTTAGTGCATTGTGTTGTCCTTTTTTATGTCAAGAGAGAAACAAGAAACATACTTCGCGACAATATGCCTCGGACCAACTAAAGCTTGACATCAGATCATTAATACAGAATACAAACTAAAGTCTTTGACTCGCAACTCAAATTCCTTTCAACAGCAACAGACAAGGCTAGCTCCCATAATTTTCAAGAAGTTGTAACAGGCATCAAGTCAAGCTTTCCTTTCACATATTATACCATTGAAAAAGAAGAAGAAGGGCAAGAAAGGCAACAAAGTTAAGCATACAAAAGAGCACTTGCAATAGAAAAAACAAAACATACTTAATTTGTTTCTTAGTAACTCAGAATCAGTCATGTTTTTCATCTCTACATTGACAAGGACTACCAGAATATACATTGAAACTTAATATCATTACTCAAATTAATAACCTAAGACAAAGTAATTGTAACTTCCATATGAAAACTGTGTAACTAAAGCCTTTCTAAACATGCTTACCTTAAGGATGGAACAAAAACTGATGCATATCACTTAATCTAATATAGGTGATGGCCTATGCATATTGTTGAACCAAGGACTAAAAGGAGAAAAGAGTTGCCGTTCCTATGACTGACTGAGTGGAACTAAGCTCATGGTATATGGAACTACAGTGGCAACAAAAAAAGGCTTTGGCGCGAGAGCAGAAAGGCTGCAGAGGTGTCTCATCTTCCTTGTCTCAAAGTGATACAAATAGATATTAACTGAAACCCTCATAAGCAAGATGTTATCCTTGAAAGCCAGAGTCCCAATCCATGGGATATCATCAGTACTGAAGTTACTTGCCAACTTTTCAGCTATCTTGAACAGATACTTGTTGTTTTCATTTTCCAGCTCTTCTAAAGAGATTGTATAAGTAAGATCCCATTGAGACGTAAAACGATCCTCAAGCACCCACAACTGAAGTCCATGCTCACAAATCAACACGTAATGCAACCTCCCTTCAGCTTCTCCCAAGCACATCTCGGGTTTTAAATTGAACTGGTTTCTAGGGAGTGGTATGCTTATCAACCAAGATATCTCATTTTCTGGATCAAACATGAGGATTTGGTCTCCATCAGTAAGCCAATATATAATCCCCTTTACACAAACGCATCCCTTTTTCAACATGTTGTGATTGCAATAACAAATCTCTCCTGATCTTCTCCATACTCCTGTTTCTGATGAATAAATGTTAAAAGAGAAATATCCATATCCATCCCCTTCTGTGCTAGTTTCATCTTGATTACTAACTATCACAACCTTGAATTTTGTGAACTCATCAATCGGTTTCTTCAATGGTTCAAAAACCAAGGCTATGCTGCTTTCTCTAGACGGATTTGGCCACTGAATTGCTTTCCATTCCTTATTCACAGGGTTGCAGATGTAGATTAGGGGAACGTTACAAGGAAAGATACTTCGACAACAGATAAGTCCATATCTTGAATCGAGGATGACAACATTTTCTGGTAGGAAATCAAGAACATTATTATGGACTTCTTCAGTGGCAACTAATCCTGATATAGGCATGTAGCTGATCCAGTCATAATCTTCATCACACCACTGGTACCTACCTTGGTAGAAGAAACCTGAGAGGGGTTCCATATTTTTCAACTGAACTTGGATGAAACTTCGGTCAGATATAAGACATTGCCATTCCTTTGACACGCATTTCAGTTTCAGCAAATCCTTAGTTGACAATTTAGGTAGTACTTCAAACAGCATATCATTGCTTGGAGACCAAAATTCCTTCTTCATTTTCACAACCCTGAAACAATTTGATTTTGTTAACACTGGAAAATGAACTCTCAGGTCTTAACCCCTATTTCAACGACGAAGACCCACATAACAGTGAGAAGACATAACATCACTAAAAAACAACAACAACAACAACTACCCAGTATGTTCCCACAAAGTGGGGTCTGGGGAGGGTAATACGTACACAGGCCTTACCACTACCCGAAAGGGTAGAGAGGCTGTTTCCGGCTAGACATAACATCACTATGCCCAAAAATTCAAACTAAAGGAAGACTAAGAGCACGTTTAACAAATTTTTTTAGCAGTACAGCAATCAGACCGAGATACAAAAAGAGCTACTACTCTATACAAACTGGATTAACATGTGCAATAAATATTGAAGATATGATCAACGGCGAAATCAAGAAATTCCTTAACATTTTCGTCATAAAATATCACGCACAAGACTGCTCTGCTCTTTTTTCTTAGTTTCATACTCTTTTTTGAAATGGAAACTAAAGATTAAAAGCTCTGTACCAGAAAGGCAATTTCTTTAACCCATAATGGACGAAAGTATAGCAAACTCCACCCCATAGGCCATACCTCCCCAACCCCTAAATCGCATTGTTTATAAAGAAGACGAAAAAAAACTGAAAAAAACAAACTGAATAAGGTAACGATGAACCAAGTGAACAACATTGTGAAACAGAAAAAGATGGAAAGAAGTAAAATAAACGAAAAACAGTGTATTTATTATATATTATGTTTGAAAATTGGACTTTACAACATGTTTCTTATGCATTTCTCAGCTAAAATCAACAGATTTTGTCAGAGCGAAATGGATTAGCATTAGAAATTTAAATCCAGAAAACTAGAAAACAGACCTTGTATGCCTGAGAAAACTTAAGAACAGCTTCGAGAAATCCTCAGACTGAAAACATAATAGCCATCACAAAACCAACCAACCTTTCATATTCTCAGCTTATGATCTTCTCTCAGTTTCTTTGTGTGCAAGTAGCTTGCTTTTCACTTTTACATGCAAAAAACAGAATTGTTGCTCAGTACTCTGGTACTGGAAATATGGTAGTGGTGGAGTGCAGTTTTGGCTGCGTTACAGAGTCTGCAGACCCTTCAAATGCTGCAACGGAACTTGTACAAATTATGATTACGGATACAGATTCAGGACGTACCCACTGCTTACACGTGCCCTCCCAAGATGCTGACCTCCTTTCCTTAATTTTCCTCCACTGTTTTTATGTACATATTCTTTGGTTTTGTCATATACACTCCATCTAAATAATTTGTTTTATTATTATAAGGTGATTTAAAAATCAAAGTGAGTTTATAACCTTAAACAAGGGATCTTTGTTATAGGTGGTGTAAAGAAATAGTGTGTATAGCTTAATAGACCCCAATTTAAGATTGGAATGTTGTTGTTGTTGATTGACGTGCGAATATGATTTTGAGTTTATGCTTAAAATGAAAATAGGTTGATACGATAACGTCATCAAATAGTAGTGATCTTTCCTTTCTTTCTGCACTTTAACGATAATTCAATAGTAGAATATCATTTGTTTATTTTTTTTAATTAATTTCCTTTTTCCCAATTAGAGTATTAGACGTGAATAGGAAAGCCATTAAGTAAATACATGCTTTTTATTTGCACCTTTGGTTATCATCTTTACTTATTAAATCCAAGAAAAGATCGGAAAAGGAAAAAATTAAAGAAGTTTGTTGTACGTCGCCAATATGTTTATTTTTGTTGGTAATGTGACAAAATTACGTGTAATAACAAAAACTGAAAAACAATTGCTCTGGCGCTACAAACAAAAAAAGCAAAGAGAATATTCTATGTCAATTTCATTTAACATTTAGATCATTGATTAAAAATGTTTAATCGAATACTACAAGCAATTTTGTCTTATATTCATTTCTTTTTCCGACTGGGTACTTCCTTTATGAACTAACTATATCCCAAAGGGAAATTAAAATTTACAAGGAAGGGCCAAATTTCTCTGAGCCTCATTAAAATACTAGTAAATGAAACTATGACATCCCTTGCCACAATTGCTACATAAATTGCCTTCTGAATTACTCTAATTGGTCCATGTCAAAAAAAGATTATCGGGGAGCCAATGGCGGAGCCACCTTATAGGCTTCAGAGTGAAAAATATATCGTCCAGGTAGGTACAAAAAATTATATGTATATATACTATATATTGACCCCTCTAAATTTCCTGGTATATTTACTTTATATATTTTGACACCTCTTAACAAAAATTCTGGCACCACAGCAGGGAGCTAAGAATTCACAAACGGTTGTCAGATGACTTAATTGTTCATGTTTACCTGAGAGTTGAATCACAACAAGTATTGAAAATCCAAAAGAACTTCTATTAAACACAATTCAACAAACGAACTACTCAGGAAGCAGGGGAAGGATAGAGAAGAAAAAAAACAAATGAAATTCATAACTTGCAAGGCTGGTAAAAACAACCAACTCTCAAAATGACATATACCATTGGTAGATAACGAACTAAGGATGAATACAAGTAGTAGTTCATTTACTTTCACGCAGAGGGAGAATTGTTAGGGAAAATTGCAGAAACAGAAACTGGAATAAAGATCTAAAACAGGTCAATTAGCAATGTGAAATTCGAGGCCACAATCCTTGCAATTAGTCAAGACTCTCGGCGTTTGCTGCGTTCAAGTGATTTGTTGAAAGGTAAAAAGTGTTTCTTACCCTGGAAGGAAAACTCCATACCCTTAGAATCAATCTTAACTTCTCCACCACCAATGGAAGTCTTTAGCCATTCATATCCTAATACCATGTCACAATTTGACGACAGTGGAAGCAGATACAAATCCACACTACATAAGGCGCCTTTCAGTAACAATTGAAAGTTGTAGCATGCTCTGGAGGTCATAATGACAGTCCCAAAAGGTGTGATTACAGGTCTAGGCTTGATTGGAAATGTGTCACAGCCTAACTTATCTGCAAAAGATTCATCAATAAAATTGTGTGTAGTCCCTCCCAAACCAATTAGGATATTCACGGGTCGCTTCCCATGGTACCCAGTCACACAGCAACCTTCGTATGGCTTAGAATATTCTACTACAGCATCCATAGATATTCTCATGGGTATTTCTTTTTCATCTGTAGTCACAGGATCTACAGTTGGAATATCAGCAACATACTCACCTTCATCTTCGATCAGATACACTTGCTTTTTGTTACCATGAGCCAATTTTTCATCACAATGTAAACAGGCTTGCCTCTCCTTAGGCTTAGTGGCGGTTAGGGTTTTTCCACGTCCCTTCAGATTCTCCTCCTTAAGAAAATCATCAATAGTAAGAGTAAAAAATAAAAAGCAATCCACACAATAGAGCAAATATAACTACAATTCAGTACCAGAAACTTTTAGGAAAAAACAAATTCTACAGAGGCGAGAGTGAAAAGAGGAGTTTCAGCCGTATAGAGTTTTGTATTGTACCTGAATCGTAGATGAGTTCCCACAAAAGGAAGAGGAAGCATTCACGTCAGACTTCTTCAACGAGTCTATGGATTCCTTCAACTCTTGAATCGTTAGATCAGACTTGGCCTGTCTGGCATTCAATTCTCCGAACAATCCTTTCGATAAGAGCACGCATTTCCCTAATCTCCATGGCAGTATTCGTAGTTTGCTTGTTTCCTTTAACCATCTCGTCGTCGAAGAAGAAGAATCCAGAGAAAAGGGTTTTTGCTTCGTGCTCTACTGCAGAAAGCAGAATGCGTATTTGTAGTACAAGCCCCAGTGTCCACCACCTTCTCACGCGCGCATTTTCTTTAGAATTAGTTCCTAATCCTTTAATATGCTAATTGTGTCTTAAAAATTTCTTGGACTTTCAAAGTAAAATCAATTTATCAAAATGTGTAATTTTTCCCAGGCTGGATTACAATTGTATTCTAATAATAATAATCCCAAAGCCAATGGCGTAAATTGTGAGCTAAGTAATGACTTTTGAACTTCAACTAGCAAAATGAAACGAAGCTTGTATCATGGTATAGCATTTTAAAGTTGTATCAAATGGAAAGTATCATTTTTGTTTTAGAAGGGAAATCCTATTAGTAATAAGTAGAAAGATGGTGCCAAATAAAGTAATAAACTGATATATCCACCATATAATTGAATATACAACTATACATTGTTTATTTGTAAAGCACAAAATCATAGATTTGAAAAGTAAGTAAAAGTTTCTCATATGCATCTTTTTATTTCGAAAACTAAGTAAAACTTTTAATTTTTGTTTTAAGTAAAAGTTATATCAGATGGAAACATAACATCATTTCATTTTCTAAGAAAAATCATGTTACTAATGAGTAGAAAGGTGGTGCAAAAGAAAATGATATAACAATTGTATATATACTAGATGATGTACCTATGCGATGCACGGGTCCAATTCTTGTTTCTTTTTTTGTTTTTAATCTTTTTAATATTTTTTGGTCTATTGTTAATTACATACTTTTCTCCTGGAAACAGCCTCTCTATCCCTTAGGGTAGGGGTAAGGCATGCGTATATATTACCCTCCCCAGATCCCATTTGTGGGATCACACTAGTCTGTTGTTGTTGTTGTTGTTGTTGTTGTTAATTACACACTTTATACGCCTTTAGGGAAAGAAGAAATAGAATAGACTTTTCTATAATAACGTATAGAACCACGATTACATGTATTGTTATTTATCTTTTGCATTATGTACATTTTAATTTTTCTGAAATCGTATTACTATACCAATCACTTTGAAACACTTGTCTAGTTTAATGCTTTATTATACGGTGATTAGATAATAATTCAAGTAGAATTTAAATTATTTCTACATAGGGCCTCTTTTATTTTAATATATATATTTTTACATCACTAAGACTTAAGTTAATTATTATTAAATAGTAATTAAAAAGTTAGTTGAGAAATAATTCATCATATATTTTTCTCATTTTTTAATTTGAATGATATGTAGTTTTATTCTTTTAGTATTTTCAGTGTGATAACTTTTTCTTTTTTACTAATCATAAGTTAAATATTAATATTATTCCCAAATAGTTGATGAAACTGTATTTTTGGTTCTTTTAAATAATAATCGTAGTTTTAATTATTAAGAATTTTAACAAGAAACTTTGTGATTTGTTCTATTAGAATGACATAATATTTTTTTCTAGTTTATTCGATATTATTCAGATACTATTTTGGGTATTAATGTGTCACGACCCAAACCCTGGTCGTGATGGCGCCCAACACAATGCTAGGCAAGCCCGACCATATCATCCCTTAAAACAGCCAGTTATTAATCAAATTAAACTTAAACAGTAAATGATCATATCAGGTGATAAACGAAATGTAAAACATACAAAATACGGTCCCAACCATATCGTGGTGTCACGAGACTGAGCCTCTACAGAATAGCATCCTAATACAACCAAGTCTAGGCAAATAGGAAATCAACAAGATGATAAAGAAGGAGAAAACAAGCTCTGCGGACGCTGGCAGCTACCTCGAAGTCTCCTCGGGATAACAATATTGTAGGAGTTGCGGTAACTCAACTGCCTTCTTGAACACCTGTATCTACACAGAAAGTGCGGGGAGTGGGGTGAGTATATTTCAACTCAGTGAGTAATAATAATAAATAATAACTGAAGGTAAGAACTCCTGTGCTATCACTTAGCAGTTCTAAGGCAACCCTCGCAGGTACGTCATCACTATGGTAGTACTCTAATCTCCAATCCACATTTATCTCTACAAGATTCTACACTGATCCAACCCTCACTCGTACACCTACGGTGTACGGCCATCTCAACATAAAAAGACACATACCTATGTCTATAATGTATAAGTATTTAAGTAGATAGTAGGATATGATTAAGTATAATGCTGCGGCGTGCAGCCCGCTCCAATGCATATAATGTTGTGGCGTGCAGCCCGCTCAAATACATATACCGCTGCGGCGCGCAGCCCGCTCCATTTAACGTCGACAGACTTCGGAGGGGCTCCCTAGGCCCAAGTGCTATGATACTGCGGTGTGCAGCCCGATCCATACATATACACTGCGGCGTGCAGTCCGATCCAATATATATCTATACATATATAACTATACTGCTACGGCGTGTAGCCCGATCCCATGATATACACCAGCGCTCACTGAGAATGTGTGCAGACTCAGACTCCGAAGGGGCTCCTACAGCCCAAGCGCAATAATACTGCGGCGTGCAGTCCGTCCCACGTGTATATTACATGTATATTACTGCGGCGTGCAGTCCGATCCAATATATATACTGCTGCGGCGTGCAGGCCGATCCAATATAGGTATATATATATAATACCTCACAGTGGGTCCTTGACCCTGTCTCAGTCAATATAGACTTGGCCTTTCAGGCCCAATATAACATCTCATAGTGGGTCCTTGACCCTATCTCATCTCAATCGGTATAGACTTGGCCTTTCAGGCCCACTCAACTAGAATAGGGAATTCCACCCTAGATAATCTCTCTCAATGTACACATCTAGTACAGGCTCATATTATGCTATACAGCTAGAGCTACGGCTGAGTGTATGTTTCCAACATGATATAAGGGTCACCTAGCTCTATAGGTTCCCTAATGCTCTACAGATCGGCACAAGGCCCCAAACATGGCTATTAGCCCAATTGTACAGTTATAATCTCAGTAACAGTCATACAACACGGTATTCTATTAGCCGGGAAGGACTAAGTCCGAACCCCCAATCACAATGTCACCACGCCCGTCATAGAACGTGTGTCTCATCTCAATATAGCACTGTGAAGTGCTAGTACGGGGTTTCAAACCCTCAGTACATTGTTTACTACTACCACTCACCTCGAACCGGTAGAAGCTTCAATCCGCCTTGTGCTTGCCTCGCAAATCAATCTCCTCGGGTGCCAAATCTGCTCAAAATCATAGAGAATGCATCAATATACGCTAATTTCACGAAATTCATTCGAAATAACCCAACTTATATCAAAACCCACAAGTTGCCAAAACCCGACTTTTGGTGCGCTTCTCGAAAAATTATAAAAGTTATATATTCGGAACCCTCGTCTCAATACGAGTCTAGGCATATCAAATTTACCAAATTCGGACTCCATTTGCCCATTCAAAACCTTGATTTTCTAAACTTCAAGCCTAGGGTTAAATCTTCCATGAATCACCCCAAATCCCTCCATTTTCATGATATAATAGCATAATATTATCAATACTAATCGTAGTTTGAGTCCATAGTTGATTACCTGATGATTTCCCTTGAGTTTCTCTTCAAAATCGCCCAAATCACCACCTTAAGCCGAGACCCAAATGTGTGAAATATTTCTGAAATTTTCTAACTTCTGATACAATTAATTCACTGCGATTTACGCTTCTGCGGACCATTTTCCGCCCCTGCGGAACCGCTTCTGCGACCAATTGGTCGCTTCTGCGAATCCAGGCCTATTTGGCCATTTCCGCTCCTGCGATACACGGACCGCTCTTGCGGGTCCGCTTCTGCGGAAATTCTTCCGCCCCTGCGGTCCTTTCCGCCTCTGCGATCAAGAGTCCGCTCCTGCGGACTCGCCTATGCGATCCCCAATCCGCTTCAGCGGTCTCCTCCGCTTTTGCGCCTTGTCGTACGCTTCTGTGGACTCGCTCCTGCGCCCCCATTTCCGCAGGAGCGAAAACAACAGAACCAGAACACAAGTCTGCAATTTTTCACATTTTCTCCCGTTTAGCCATCCGAAAACACCCCGAGGCCCCCGGGACCTCATCCAAACACACCAAAACATCTTAATACCTTATTCGAACTTGCTCCAATCCTCAAAACACGTCTAATAATATCAAAACCCGTAATTCACATCGAATTCAAGCCTAAATTCCTTAAAACATTCCGAATTACACAATCAATCAAAAACCCGACTAAACGACGTCCGAATGACCTGAAATTTTGGAGGCACATCCAAAATCACCTAACGAAGCTACTGCAACTGTCGGAATTCCATTCCGACCCCCGGATCAAAATCTCACCTACCGTTCGGATTTCGTCAAAATTCAACCTTAGCCAATTCAAGCCTATTTCTACACCGGGTCTCCGAATTCAATTCCGATCGCTCCCCTAAGTCACAATTCACCTCCCGGAACTAACCGAATCATCAGAATTCGATTCCGAGCTCTTTAACTAAATAGTCAACTCCGGGTTGACTTTCCTTATTCAAGTTTCCTTCAAAAAGGCTATATGCCTCATTTTCATTTCAATTCACTCCTAACTTCCCCGATAGACTCTAACACTGATATAAAAGCATGAATTATGTAATTACAACATAACGGGGTGGTAATTACCGTGACGACGGGCCGGGTCGTCACATTCTCCCCCTCTTAAGCAAACGCTCGTCCTCGAGCGGGTCGAGAAACATACCTGAAGTCTCAAATAGCTGAGGGCATCTGCTCCGCATCTCCTGCTCAACCTCCCAAGTAGCCTCCTCCACGGGTCGACCTCTCCACTGAACCTTAACCGATGCAATCTCCTTCGACCTCAACTTCCTTACTTGGCGACCCAAAATAGCAATAGGCTCCACATCATAGGATAGATCACCATCAAGCTGAATGGTACTGAAGTCTAATACATGGGACGGATCTCCGATGTATTTCCGGAGCATAGACACATGGAATACTGGATGAACGCTGGATAAGCTGGGTGGCAAGGCTAACTCGTATGCCACCTCTCCAACTCTCCTGAGTATCTCAAAAGGACCAATGTACCTGGGACTCAACTTCCCTTTCCTCCCGAACCTCATGACACCCTTCATAGGTGAAACCTTCAACAATACTCTGTCACCAACCATGAAAGACAACTCTCGAACCCTACGGTCCGCATAACTCTTCTGGCGAGACTGTGCTGTGCGAAGCCTCTCCTGGATCAACTTTGCTCTATCCAGAGCATCCTGAACTAACTCAGTCCCTATCAATCTATCCTCACCAGGCTCAAACCATCCGACGGGAGATCTACACCGTCTGCCATACAATGCCTCGTACGGGGCCATCTGAATACTCGACTGGTAGCTGTTGTTGTAGGCAAACTCGGCAAGTGGTAAGAATTCATCCCACGAACCACCAAAGTCAATCACACATGCTCGCAACATATCCTCCAGGATCTGAATAGTACGCTCGGACTGCCCGTCTGTCTGGGGGTGAAATGCTGTACTCAACTCAACCCTCGTACCCATCTCTCGCTGAAATGCTCTCCAAAACTGAGAAGTGAACTGAGTGCCTCTGTCAGATATAATAGACACTGGGACCCCATGCAACCTGACAATCTCCCGAATAAAGATCGTTGCCAACCGCTCCGATGAGTAAGTAGTACTAACTAGGATGAAATGTGCGGACTTAGTCAGCCGATCAACAATCACCCATACAGAATCAAACTTCCTCGCTGTCCGAGGGAGCCCAGTAACAAAATCCATGGTGATCCTCTCCCATTTCCACTCGGGAATAACCATACGTTGAAGAACACCGCCCGGTCTCTGATGCTCATATTTGACCTGCTGGCAATTGAGGCACTTAGCTACATGCCTAACAATATCCATCTTCATTCTCCTCCACCAGTAGTGTTGTCTCAAGTCTTGGTACATCTTTGCGGCACCTGGGTGAATAGAGTACCGCAAACTGTGTGCCTCCTCAAGTATCAACTCCCGCAAACCATCAACATTGGGCACGCATATACGGCCCTGCATCCTCAAAACACCATCACTGTCGATAGTCACATCTCTAACATCATCATGCTGCACTCTGTCCTTAAGGACAAGCAAATGTGGGTCATCATACTGGTGCTCCCTGATGCGATCATATAAGGAAGATTGAGAAACAACACAAGCCAACACCCGACTCAGCTCCGAAATATCTAATCTCACTAGCCGATTGGCTAGAGCCTGAACATCATAAGCAAATGGCCTCTCCCCAACTGGGATGAAAGCTAGGCTGCCCATACTAACCGCCTTCCGACTCAAGGCATCGGCCACCACATTGGCCTTCCCCAGATGATACAAAATAGTGATATCATAGTCCTTAAGCAACTCCAACCACCTCCGCTGTCTCAAATTAAGGTCCTTCTGTCTGAATAAGTGCTGAAGGCTGCGATGATCCGTGAACACCTCACGGGAGACACCATACAGGTAATGCCTCCAAATCTTCAAAGCATGAACTATGGCTGCTAGCTCCAAATCATGAACAGGGTAGTTCTTCTCGTGGGGATTCAACTGACGAGAAGCATAAGCAATGACCCTACCCTCCTGCATCAACACACAACCAATGCCAACTCCTGAGGCATCACAATATACAGTATAAGAATCTGAAGCTGTCGGTAGAATCAAGACTGGTGTTGTGGTCAGTGTTGTCTTGAGCTTCTGAAAGCTCTCCTCGCACTCCTCGGACCATAAGAAAGGAACACCCTTTCCGAGTCGATCTAGTCGAGGGTGAAGCGATCGAAGAGAATCCCCGAACGAATCGGCGATAATACCTGCCAATCCCGGAAAGCTACGGATCTCGATGGCCGAGGTCGGTGCTGGGCCAATTCTGCATTGCCTCGACCTTCCTCGGATCTACCCGAATACCATCGCACGACACCACGTGCCCTAAGAATGCCACGGACTCGAGCCAGAACTCACATTTGGAGAACTTGGCATAGAGCTTCTCCTCTCTCAATCTCTGCAACACAATACTCAAGTGCCGAGCATGCTCCTCATGGCTACGAGAGTATACTAGTATGTCATTAATGAATACGATCACAAATGAATCAAGATACGGCCTGAACACACTGTTCATCAGATGCATAAATGCCACTGGGGCGTTGGTCAGACCAAAAGACATCACAAGGAACTCATAGTGACCATATATGGTCCTGAATGCAGTCTTCATAATGTCGGACTCTCTAATCTTCAGCTGATGGTAGCCTGAACGAAGATCAATCTTCGAGAACACCCTAGCTCCCAGGAGCTGATCAAATAAATCATCAATACGAGGCAGAGGATACGTATTCTTCACTGTTACTTTGTTTAGCTGCCTGTAGTCAATACACATCCTCATTGTACCATCTTTCTTCTTCAAAAATAGGGCTGGTGGACCCCACGGTAACACACTCGGGCGAATGAACCCCTTATCTAGGAGTTCACGAAGCTGCTCCTTCAATTCTTTTAACTTAACTGGTGCCATACGATAGGGAGGAATAGAGGTGGGTTGAGTGCCCGGTACCAGATTAGTACCAAAATCAATGTCCCTATCCGGCAGCATGCCCGGTAGGTCTGCTAGAAACACATATGGGAAATCTCACACAATGAGCACAAAATCAATACTAGGAGTCTCAGCTCCAACATCTCTCACAAAAGCCAAGTACGATAAATAACCTTTTCGAACCATCCGCTGGGCCTTTAGGAAAGAGATCACCCTGCTAGGAACATAATCGGTCGAACATCGACACTCAATCCTTAGAACACCTGGAATAGCCAACGTAACTATCTTGGCATGACAGTCCAGAATAACATGGTATGGAGATAGCCAATCCATACCCAAAATCATATTAAAGTCTACCATGCCCAACAACAACAAATCAACTCGGGTCTCTAGACCCCCAACAATCACCAGACAAGATCGATATACATGATCCACAATAATGGTATCACCCACCGGGGTAGATACATGCACAAACAAGGCAAGACAATAACGGAATGTACCTAGATGATGTGTAAATTATGAAGACACATAAGAATATGTTGACCCGGGATGAAATAAAACAGAAGCATCCCTATGGGAGACTGAGATAATACATGTGATAACAGCATCTGATGCAACGACGTCCCTCAGGTTTGGGATAGCATAGAACCGAGCCTGGCCGCCACTAGATCGATCTCCACCCCTAGGGCGGCCCCTAACTGTCTCACCCTCGCCCCTGCCTGACTGGGATATGCTGAAGTAGATGGAGTAGAAGAGGAAGGCTGGTCCTCTACTGAGACTGACCACCACGAAGCCGAGGACATTGTCTCCTCATGTGTTCAAACTCACCACACTCATAGCAACTACCCGGTGCTGGGGATGGGGACTGAAGGGAACCCCTAACTGTAGATGAACCCTGGGCTAAAGAGGCAGGAGTAGAAATTCGAGCTGGAAGGGCACTAAATGAAGGCTGGCTGTGGTGCGAACCCTGATAACCCTGTCTAGGAGACAATCTACGACGATCTGAGCGACCCGACTGCGAAGACCTGAAAGAGGGACCTCGGCTCTGCTGACTCTAGCCTCTGGTCTGAGTGCCACTGGAACTAGCTGCTCCTCGAGGCCTCTTGGCCTCCCTCTCATCCCTCTCTCTGTGACGATCTGTCTCTATGTCGCGAGCAATATCCACAGCATCCTCAAATGTACGACTCAAAACCCTCTCCCGAGTCATTAAAATACGAATGGGATAAATGAGGCTGTCCACGAAGCGCCCAATCCTCTCTCTGTCGGAATGAACCAACCACGGTGCATATCTGGACAACTGTGTAAACCTGACCTCATACTCTGACACTGACATGTCCCCCTGACGGAGACCCTCAAACTGCCTACGCATCTCCTCTCTCTGAGATCGAGGCACCCATTTCTCCAAGAACATAGTGGAGAACTCCGGCCATGATAGTGGTGCTGCTCCGGCTGGCCTGCGGCGCTCATAAGCCTCCCACCAAGCGAAGGCTGGTCCCTGAAACTGAAAGGTAGTGAAAGATACCCCACTGGACTCCAATATCCCTGCCGTACGAAGCATCCGACGGCACTTATCCAGAAAACCTTGGGCGTCCTCGCCCGGAGCACCAGTGAACACTGGAGGAGATAACCTAGTGAACCTCTCGAGATGACGCTGCTCATCGTCTGTCATAGCTGGGACCCTGTCCCCCTGAATCTGATCTGCTGGCTGAACTGGTACCACAGGCTGAACTGGAGGAGCCTCTGGTGTCTGTAAGCCCTGCACTGCTGGCTCTGGAGTGCGTACTGCGGGGGTCTGATGACCACCCCCGATCCCTGATGCAGCTGCTGCAGTAGTAACTGAAACCGCCTGTGCTAGGCCAGTGCAGACTGCTAGTATCTGAGCCAGGGTCTCCTGTAGACCCGGAATAACAATGGGCACAGCTGGTGCCTGATCTGGTGCTGCTGGCACCTCTGCAACTGGGGGCTGTGGGTCAGTTGGCACTGCTTCAGCTGCCCTAACTCCGCCACGACCACGGCCGCGTCCACGGCCTCTAGCAGGTGGTAGTGGTGGTCGTCCTCCACGTCCGGATGATCGAGTTCTCGCCATCTGCGAGAGAATAGAATGTCAAAGTTCAGTTCAAGTCAAAAGTAATCGCACGACAAGAATTCCAAGAATTTGAAACTTTTCCTAAGAGGTTTGCAGCCTCCCGAGGATAAGTACAGGCGTCCCCGCACCGATCCACGAGACTCTACCAACCGGCTCATGACTCGCGAGACCTGTTACTAATATTATAACTTGTCACGAACCAAACCCTAGTCGTGATGGCGCCTAACACGATGCTAGGCAAGCCCGACCTTATTATCCCTTAAACCAGCTAGTTGTTAATCAAATTAAACTTAAACAGTAAATGATCATATCAGGTGATAAGCGAAGTGTAAAAGCATACAAATTACGGTCCCATCCATATCGTGGTGTCACGAGACTGAGCCTCTACAGAATAACATCCTAATACAAACAAGTCTAGGCAAAAAGAAATCAACAAGATGATAAAGAAGGAGAAAACAGGCTCTGCGGACGCTGGCAACTACATTGTAATCTCCGCAAAAGTAGACAAGGATCAGCAGCTACAATATCTCAACTGCTCTCGGGCACCTGTGGATCTGCACAGAAAGTGCAGGGGAGTGGGGTGAGTATACTTCAACTCAGGGAGTAACAATAATAAACAATAGCTGAAAATAAGAACTCTTATGCTATCACTAAACAGTTCTAGGGCAACCCTCACAGGTACGTCATCACTGTAGTAAGTACTCTGATCTCCAGTCCACATCTATCTCTACAAGATCCCATAATGATCAAACCCTCACTCGTACCCCTACGGTGTACGGCCATCTCAATATATGAAGACACATACCTATGTCTATAATGTATAAGTATTTAAGTAGGTAATAGGATATGAATAAGTATAATGCTGCGGCGTGCGGCCCGCTCCAGTGCATATACCGCGCGGCGCGCAGCCCGCTCCGATACATATACGCTGCGCGCGCGCGCGCCGCTCCGTTGCGTCGACGACGGCTCGCTCGGGGGTGTATACGGACTTCGGAGGGGCTCCCTAGGCCCGAACACTATTATACGTTGCGGCGTGCAGCCCGATCCACACATATATTACTGCGGCGTGAAGTCCGATCCAATATATATATGTATATATATTTATACTCCTGCGGCGCGCAGCCCGATCCCATAATATACACCAGCGCTCACTGAGAATGTGTGCGGACTCGGACTCCGAAGGGGCTCCTACGGCCCAAGCGCAATAATGCTGCGGCGTGCAGTCCGTCCCCACATGTATATTACATATATATTACATGTATATTACTGCGGCGTGCAGTCCGATCCAATATATATACTGCTGCGGCGTGCAGGCCGATCCAATATAGGTATATATATATAATACCTCATAATGGGTCCTCGACCCTATTCCCGAGTCAATATGTGCTTGGCCTCTCAGGCCCAATATAATGTATCACAGTGGGTCCTGGACCCTGTCTCGGTCAATATAGACTTGGCCTTTCAGGCCCACTCAGCTAGAACAGGGAATTCCACCCTAGATAATCTCTCTCAATGTACACATCTAGTACGGGCTCATATTATGCTATACGGCTAGAGCTACGGTTGAGTGTATGTTTCCAATCACGATATAAGGGTCACCTAGCTCTATAGGTTCCCTAATACTCTACAGATCGGCACAAGGCCCCAAACATGGCTATTAGCCCAATTGTACAGTTATAGTCTCAGTAACAGTCATACAACACAGTATTCTATTAGCCGGGAAGGACTAAGTCCGAACCCCCAATCACAATGTCACCACGCCCGTCATAGAACGCGTGTCTCATCTCAATATAGCACTGTCTGTGAAGTGCTAGTACGGGGTTTCAAACCCTCAGTACATTGTTTACTACTACCACTCACCTCGAACCGGTAGAAGCTTCAATCCGCCTTGCGCTTGCCTCGCAAATCAATCTCCTCGGGTGCCAAATCTGCTCAAAATCATAGAGAATGCATCAATATACGCTAATTTCACGAAATTCATTCGAAATAACCCAATTTATATCAAAACCCACAAGTTGCCAAAACCCGACTTTTGGTGCGCTTCTCGAAAAATTATAAAAGTTATATATTCAGAACCCTCGTCTCAATACGAGTCTAGGCATATCAAATTTGCCAAATTCGGACTCCATTTGCCCATTCAAAACCTTGATTTTCTAAAGTTCAAGCCTAGGGTTAAATCTTCCATGAATCACCCCAAATCCCTCCATTTTCATGATATAATAGCATAATATTATCAATACTAATCGTAGTTTGAGTCCATAGTTGATTACCTGATGATTTTCCTTGAGTTTCTCTTCAAAATCGCCCAAATCGCCTCCTTAAGCCGAGACCCAAATGTGTGAAATATTTCTGAAATTTTCTAACTTCTGATACAATTAATTCACTGCGATTTTCGCTTATGCGGACCATTTTCCGCCCCTGCGGAACCGCTTCTGCGACCGCGCGACCGCTTCTGCGGATACCCTCCGCTTCCGCGATCTCCCCCAGCTGCCCGCCTTCCGCTTCTGCGACCCATGACTCGCAGAAGCGAGTCCGCTTCTGCAACTGACGTCCGCTTCTGCGGAACCTCCTCGCCAAACCCATTTTCGCTTCTGCGATGAATTCTCCGCTTCTGCGGTCCCGCTCCTGCGGTTCCCAATCCGCAGGAGCGAAAATGCTGCTGCAATTCATGATAGCAGCTCCCAAACTCCAATTTCCTCCCGTTTAGCCATCCGAAAACACCCCGAGGCCCCCGGGACCTCGTCCAAACACACCAACACATCTTAATACCTTATTCGAACTTGTTCCAATCCTCAAAACACATCTAATAACATCAAAACCCATAATTCACATCGAATTCAAGCCTAAATTCCTTAAAACATTACGAATTACACAATCAATCAAAAACCCGACTAAACGACGTCCGAATGACCTGAAATTTTGCAGGCACATCCAAAATCACCTAACGGAGCTACTGCAACTGTCGGAATTCCATTCCGACCCCGAATCAAAATCTCACCTACCGTTCGGATTTCGCCAAAATTCAACCTTAGCCAATTCAAGCCTATTTCTACACCGGGCCTCCAAATTCAATTCCGATCGCTCCCCTAAGTCACAATTCACCTCCCGAAACTAACCGAATCATCAGAATTCGATTCCGAGCTCTCTAACTAAATAGTCAACTTCGGGTTGACTTTTCTTATTCAAGTTTCCTTCAAAAAGGCTATATGCTTCATTTTCAATTCAATTCACTCCTAACTTCCCCGATAGACTCTAACACTGATATAAAAGCATGAATTATGTAATTACAACATAACGGGGTGGTAATTACCATGACGACGGGCCGAGTCGTCACATAATGCAATCATCATCACAATAGTAGTATTTGTTGAGACTATTTTAAAAATATTAATTGTATATTTATCTATTTTAAAATTTTTATAATATTGAATTCTAATTGAATAAAGTATGTATTCAACTAGCTTCGATCATAGAGGGAGAAGTATAATATTGTATGACGATAATTCTCATACTTCTTAATATATAACGATTTTTAAAAGATAATAATTTTGCAAATTAGTTGTCTTCTTTTTTACTTCAGATATTTTCAACTCATATTTTTAGAGAGGGGATAATTATTATAATTTTTTATATTCTATAATCAAAAAGGAAACTTGAAACTATATTTTATTCTTAAATAAAAAAATTCCGAATTTTATGAAGTATTCCAATTGAAATTTGTATAAAATGATATCAATTGATAATGATATAATAACATTTGAATGTAAATCTACATATAGTATCATTAATTTTTTTAATGAAATCTTCTTTACTAAAATAGTTAATAAATAAAATGATATTTCTTAAGAAAATAATAGAATTGTCATATATAAATATATGTGACTTTAGTATTTTTAATCAATTGAATAAAGTATGTATTCAACTAAATTCGATCATAGAGGGAGAAGTATAATATTGTATGACGATACTTCTCATACTTCTTAATATATAACGATTTTTAGAAGATAATAATTTCACAAATTAGTTGTCTTCATTTTTACTTCAGATATTCTCAACTCATATTTTTAAAGAGGGGATAATTATTATAATTTTTTATATTCTATAATCAAAAAGGAAATTTGAAACTATATTTTATTCTTAAATAAAAATAATTTTCGAATTTTATGAAGTATTCCAATTGAAATTTGTATAAAATGATATCAACTGATAATGATATAATAACATTTAAATGTAAATCTACATATAGTATCGTTAATTTTTTTAATGAAATCTCCTTTACTGGAAATAGTTAATAAATAAAATGATATTTCTTAAGAAAATAATAGAATTGTCATATATAAATGTATATGACCTTAATATTTTTAATCGTGCGAATATTTGAATTATAAATTATCAAAAAAATAATTATTCTAGTTAAAAGTACTTGTTGAAAATAATAATAATAACAACCAAGTAATGAATTTAATAAAGATAGTAAAGGTTAAATGGAAAGTGGGGTTCACCTAAAGAATTTAATACCTTATGAGTACATTAGTTTTGGTTTTTTCGGTTATTAAGAACCCACAACAAAACTTTTGAGCCTAGTAAACAAACAAACAATACACTAATATATTTAAAATGACCATTATATCCTTGGTCAACCTCCTCTTTTCTTTTCTATATAATTTCTTAATATATAACGATTTTTAAAAGATAATAATTTCACAAATTAGTTGTCTTCATTTTTACTTCAGATATTCTCAACTCATATTTTTTTAAAGAGGGGATAATTATTATAATTTTTTATATTCTATAATCAAAAAGGAAATTTGAAACTATATTTTATTCTTAAATAAAAATAATTTTCGAATTTTATGAAGTATTCCAATTGAAATTTGTATAAAATGATATCAATTGATAATGATATAATAACATTTGAATGTAAATCTACATATAGTAACGTTAATTTTTTTAATGAAATCTCCTTTACGAAATAGTTAATAAATAAAATGATATTTCTTAAGAAAATAATTGAATTGTCATATATAAATGTATGTGACCTTAGTATTTTTAATCGTCCGAATATTTGAATTATAAATTATCAAAAAAAATAATTATTCTAGTTAAAAGTACTTATTGAAAATAATAATAATAACAATTAAGTAATGAATTTAATAAAGATAGTAAATGTTAAATGGAAAGTGGGGTCCACCTAAAGAATTTAATATCTTATGGGTACGTTAGTGTCACGACCCGGATTTCCCACCATCGGGGTCATGATGGCGCCTACTAAATAGAAGCTAGGCAAGCCAAATATTAATAACAATTCCATTAATATCCAATTTATTATTAACAACATAAAACTTACAGCGGAATAATCAAAATTTAGCGAAAGACTTAGCCAGATGTGATAAAGAAAAATCCAAATCTGATACACTACCCAAGACTGGTGTCACAATACTCACGAACTTCTAAGAATAATACACATAATTGTTTGAAAGAAAATACAAGCTGTTTATCTCGATTACATGAGATAACAGAATGAAAAGCATAGATAGGAGAGACAACGGGTCCTGCGGACGCCTGCAAGGCTACCTCGTAGTCTCGGTAGTCGGAGAATCCACAAATCGCTACTGTCGCTGCTGCTGTCCGTAACCTGTATCTGCGCAAAAAGAGCGCAGAGTGTAGTATCAGCACAACCGACCCCATGTGCTGGTAAGTGCCTGGCCTATCCCAGCGAACTAGTGACAAGGCTAAGGCCAGTCACCACCTAACCTGTACAGTTGCAATATAGATATACATTTATGAAGAAAAACTCTGCTCTGAAATAATCTAATAATATTCAATAACTCAAGATGTCCGAAATAATCTTACTTTCATGTCTCAATTTCCTCTTTCATTTCATGTCTCGTGGTAGGCGTACCACCCGCTCCCAACTATCACAGTAACTACCTCTCGTGGTAGGCGTACCACCCGCTCCCAATATATCAGTAATTATATCTTGTGGTAGGCGTACCACCCGCTCCCAAATATATCAATAGTTATATCTTGTGGTAGGCGTACCACCCACTCCCAAATATATCAACAATCATATCTTGTGGTAGGCGTACCACCCGCTCCCAAATATAACAATAGGCTACCGGCAACTATGGCCAATGCCAAGATTTAAATCACTTCGTGGTCGGCGTACCACACGATCCCATTTCAAAAATATATATATATTACCGGCATTTAGCCAATAATCTCTGTATTAACAATATTTATAATTACCGGGTTTTAAGCCAATAATTTATAATAATTTCAACAATTTACCTTCATTACCGGTATAACACCAATAATTCTTATTCAACATTTTATTCATAACTAAATTCATATTCCTACAAACTAGGATAGAACAAACACTTACCTCGAAAGTTTACGAATGATTTAATCCGTAGCAATGCCCTTTCCTTTCGAATTTGACTCCAATCCAATCGTATCTATACACAATTGATTAGCCAGCCTGACCAATCAATATCAACCACGGAGCTAGAAGCTCACTTTAGCCCATTTAGGCATATTAATTCACGAAATAACAGCGAAATATATAACAAAAACGGGGAACCAAGTCCCATAATACATCAACTCCCATAGACCAAGGGTCAAGAGTCGTGAGCCTCTACTGAACATGAGTGTATAAGGGTTTACAAAATACCAAGAGCGGAAAGAAATGTCAATACAAAATCCAAAGACAGTAGGAAGGGATGTCGGGTC
Source organism: Nicotiana noctiflora (assembly GCA_032618575.1). NCBI lineage: Eukaryota > Viridiplantae > Streptophyta > Magnoliopsida > Solanales > Solanaceae > Nicotiana > Nicotiana noctiflora. Next base: position 89,821 of record JASVEL010002016.1, on the reverse strand, counting down.
CTGCGGACTCTGCAGCTACCTCGAATATCCACAAACGTCGCCTCGCACAGCTACTGGATCACTGCCGAGAGGTACCTGGATCTGCACACAAGGTGCAGGGAGTAAAATGAGTACTGCCAGACTCAGTGGTAATAAACAAGGGTAAGACAGCGCAGATAAGAAATCCGCAATAAAGCACTATGTAAAGCTATAATCGGCTACCCTGTCATAGAATCAATCTTCACTGTACCTGTTCCAACAATTACCAATAAATAGCATAACAGCTAGCAGATGTAGCTAAATGCAATGCAATGCATGATATGACCGCTACGGCGTGTAGCCCGACTCTAATTTTGGGTACCCGTGCTCACTGTGGGGGTTCAGACTCCGGAGGGGCTCCTACAGCCCAAGCACATCTCATAGAGATATCCCTGCGGCGTGCAGTCCGATCCAACATATATCTCGCTGCGGCGTGCAGCCCGATCCACTACTAGTCAGCTAATATGCAGATACAGCCTCGCAGGCTCAAAAGTAGTTTTTGAAAACTCTTTTATCATTTTTCAGTTGGAAAACAGTAATATCAAGTTCCAGAGATTGGAATTAGCATAATAACAAAAATAGCTGCGGACTAGTAGTAAACTAGCATGTCTATGTGATAAGACAATGATAACGATCCTCGCGGGATCCAATAACTGGCTCACGGCCCACAAGTATACTCAACCGCCCAAGAAGGGGGTTCCTCGGCTCAAGAGTGGCCATTATCACAATATATATATATATATGCAACCATCCGAGAAGGAGGTTCGACGGCTCTAGAATAGCCAATAATACAGTATCAACAGGTTGGACTAATATGTAGTCTCCAGTTCATGATCGACCCCGCACTCTCGAGAGTGTGCGTGTCTCGCCGCTATACAGCGTCACAAAGTGGTATACCGGGGTTTCGAACCCGCTGGTCATCACCCACATCTATTACTCACCTCAATACAGCGCGACGACTATTCCGCAATGCCCTTGCCACGAGAATCAAGCTCCGTACGCGTAGAATCTGATCAAATACAGTAGAAACACAACAAATTAGGCCAATGGGACGACACCCAATCAATACAACTCAATTTACATCAAAATTCCCAAAGTTGTCAAAACCCGAGCCCCGGGCCCACATTCCGAAAATTTACGAAATTCACATTTCTGGAACCCTCATCTCGCCACGAGTCCATACATATAAAATTTACCAAAATCGGACTCCGTTTGCCCACTCAAATCGGTGTTTTTCTTCAATTTAGGCTTAGGGCTCAAACCCACATTTAATCTTCCATTTACAGAAATTTAACCAAGGATTTCATGTTAAAATGATGTAATTAAGCCACAAAACTTACCTCCGACGAATCTCCGATGAAATCCCAGCAATCTCCCGTGATTTCTTCTCTCTAGGGCTCAAAATTATGTTTTGGGGTGTGAAACCCGTGAGCCTTCTGTTCTGTGATATAAATTCACTGCCAGAGCAATTTGCTCTACGCGTTCGCGTGAGCTCTCACGCGTTCGCGATGCTCGGCCTCCAGTTACCCTTCGCGAACGCGACGCCAACCACGCGTTCGCGATGCTCAAACTCCCAGCCGCCTAAATTCCTTCTACGCGTTCGCGACTCCCAGTCACGCGAACGCGATGATTCCCTCCATCTGGCCTACGCGAACGCGACCCCAGGAACGCGATCGCGAAGCACAAGGCTCCTGGCCTACGCGAACGCGACGCACCTGATCGCGAACGCGATGCATTGATCAGCCTGGCCTTCGCGAACGCGGCCCATTCCACGCGAACGCGAAGGCTAAAATGCCTGGGCAGTAACCTGCAATTTACAGCAGACTTCCAAGTTCCAAAAATGCCCGATTGATGGTCCGAAATCATCCCGAGGCCCCCGGGACCCCAACAAACACCACCAACATACTCCAAAACACGATACGAACTTGTTCCAATCATAAAAACACCATCCTAAACATCAAAATCACCAATTACACACGGATTCAAGCCTAAGTTTCTTCAAAACTTCCGAATTACACATTCGATCAAAGACCCGACCAAACGACGTCCGAATGACCTGAAATTTTGCAGGCACATCCAAAATCACCTAACGAAGCTACTGCAACTGTCGGAATTCCATTCCGACCCCCGGATCAAAATCTCACCTACCGTTCGGATTTCGCCAAAATTCAACCTTAGCCAATTCAAGCCTATTTCTACACGGGCCTCCAAATTCAATTCCGATCGCTCCCCTAAGTCACAAATCACCTTCCGGAACTAACCGAATCATCAGAATCCGATTCCGATCCCTATAACCAAATAGTCAACTCCGGGTTGACTTTCCTTATTCAAGTTTCTTTCACAAAGGCTATATGCCTCATTTTCAATCCAAATCACTCCTAAATCACCCGATAGACTCTAACACTGATATAAAATCATAAAACATGTAATTACAACATAACGGGGTGGTAATTCCCATAACGACGGGCCGGGTCGTTACATTCTCCCCAACTTAAACAAACGTTCGTCCTCGAGCGTACCGGAGTGGTACTAGAAGCAACTCAATAGCTGAATGACCTTACCAAGCATATATTAGGGCGATCATACGTCACCCTATCTCACGCAAGTCCGAAAACACCATATAGTCAAAATTTCACAGGCCCATCTGAACCATAAATCACATTGTACTTTCTGAAATCATATACCAATTGCTAATCCCATTCATGTACTCAGGATACACTAGAATCCACTGCAATAAGCCATACTCACCACTCCGGGTGAGCTCATATGATGTATCACACAACCCAATCACTCGAGACGATAGTCTCTAATCACAACAACTGGCCACAATCACCAAATACTAGCTGAAAACCTCTTTCATTAGATAGAGTCTTATTCCAACACCTCCATATCATGCCTACGGCAACCAGACACGCGATATATCGTACCCATCTCTCAGGTCAACCATTCATGAATCCATTTCACTTTTAACTGATACCACAACGGATTTCGGACCCAAATCTCGGTATTACCTTTCTAACCAACTAAAATCATATATACTCACATTCATTATTGGCTCCAACGACCATTTCGATTATAACACATCGCACTGGTGACATGTCATCTCAAGCACCGGCCTAAGCCGCAACGAGCACAACATAGGCTCCAATAGAAACGTCCGCACACACTCGAATCATGACAGCTCAAATCATGACAACTGTCTCCAGCAAATAGAGCTGCAATTTAATCCCTCTGTGCCATCATAATATAGAACTGAGATCGCGTCTCGTATTATAGAAATAAAGTACCTGAATCCTCCTCGAGAGGTCATAACATCACGTGGCCTTGCCACGATTCGTGATTCTATCCCAACGTTATTACTCATGAAGCACCTCAAGCCACTAAGCTCAAAACGATCAGCCACACACATATTTAGGTCTGAACCCAAGCAATCAACCTCACCCACGGTGAAACAATTAACGTATGCTATCAAATCCTGAAAGAACACAACCGATGTGCCATTCGCCAAGCGATACTCAATACGGACTTTTCCTCAGAAGCTAGGAAGTATTGTATACCAGGTAATATATAACTAACTCTATTTTCACATTACACTGTTGCGGCGTGCAACCCGCTCCAATGACATACCCGTGGCGGCGTGCCACCCGATCTAGATACCATACCTGTGGCGGCGTGCCACCCGATCCAAGTAACCCTCGTCAAATAAATACGCGTCGAGTCAAGTTGCTCATCATAATAAACATATATAGCCTCAAGTTTGGCCACAAGAAACGTATCCGACAAAGTTCCTCAATACCAGAACTAATCAATGGTAGATACTTCTGTACTGATATCCGCCACGAAGGCCCAACTGACAAAGCAATACCCACCAGCCGTCTGCTGGTCCTGAGGTACAACTACCCGGCTGGAGCATACTCTGATGCACTCTGCTACGCAATTTGTGCCATACCATCATAGTCTATATCACATTAGTCTAGACGACCTGGCTTATGTCAACCAGTCAGCAATCAAGTATCATAATCCGAATTCGTTTTATCAAGTCAAGAGAGAGCCTCTAAGGCTTCCGATTTCCAATAATCACAAAACGGTGTCGATGCACACGATATACAACTACTGCATAGGCGGATTAACGAGAATTTCAAGTCTCCTACACATATATAACATATGAATCACTATGCATGATTCCGTATTTCACCGTACATATACATAACGCACATCAAGCGTCCATTCATACCACGACAGCCATTCAGAAATTTCATTATGCCATCAACGACTCAATTATTTTAGTCGATCCAACAAGAGAATACCACTCTACCATGGATATTATCGGTTTACATTACCTTGTCCCTTTGCACCATATACCCTGCCAAATTACTAGAATAGCAGTACCATTTTCTTAAATCACCAGCAGCTGTCCGCGCTGCTCAATAATTTTATTGACTTTCCATATATTATGAACTGATCTCAAAACCTACAATATACCATTATCAACTTTCCATAACACATCGTGTATACCATATCACACTAAGACAACATGAAAATTCATATCCCTTTCCTCCGCCTCAACATTGGCGCACTCGACTAGTCAAGGACTTTCGTGATCCCATATAGAAGAAAACTCATTACACATTCCACGCTTCGCATATCGATAGGAATATACTCATCTTCAAACCATGATAAAACACATCACAAACTATTTCTTCCCATTCATTGCATAAGTTAAACTGCCAGGACTGAGTCCTTATACCCATATTATACTCGTATCGGGTTACACGACTGCCAACACTCAAAAGCTTTATTGCACAATATCTGCAAGACTCCTTACTTCAACCACATACCAGGAATTAGTCGTATTCTTTATCATACCGCTTCGGTTTATTAACAAGTCATTCCATTTACCCGGTTTCCTTTCTGATTCATCTTTGATTTAATATTAGCCACTACTGTAGCACCATAACACATGAACTCATTCCACACGAGACTCGTACATAAGACCACACGGTCTGAGACATATAGGCCACTGAATACTCTCTCAATATTTCCAGAAGGATCACATCCTACAATACTTTATTTTGAAGAACCTCTTGCGATTTGAATTCGTTATCATTACCTTCCAATACGGATTACATAGAATCCCATCATTCACATAATATAACACAAGTACCGATCTCTTCTAACGAACCCACCATCTTTAGCCACATGCACAATTTTGAGACACCTGACTGTTACAAGTAAAATCTTGAACACTGTAAACAATTCTCGGGCGTCAGTCATCCTTATTCAGCTGTAATTCAACTGTCTTATTGAACAGAACCACTCGTGCCTTATTAGAACTCTGACACTGCAGATCATGATTACATACGGATACTATTAGCTATCACTATTTTCTATACACCAAGCATTCCTTACCAACCTCAGTTCAAAATACCCTAGTATTTCTTCACATCTACGAAGCACCATAACCTTTATCAGAATTTTCCAACATACTTAGAGACAGAATCAACATAGCACACAATAGTGCAATCGGTTAATCAATAGCAACCTCCCCAACTTAGCTCGAAGCCATTCATCAAAGCACTTTCAACCACTCATATCAGTATTACTCAAGTGATGCCGAAATGTTAGTATGATATTAAACTCAAGTCATTTACAAGCTTCGGCGGAGATTCGAATCATCAGAAATATTAACTCTTTTGCAATTCTTGCATTCATTCACACACAACAGTTACGCCCCCTCTTTAGGTGACAAAATCTTTCTAAGTCCCGAATTTTCCAAAAATTTCGGCAGAGTTTCCTTTGTAAATTGGCCTATCCACCTGCCAGAGAATCACCAAACCATCCTAGCTATACTTCCACAACTCAACAAGATATCACAATGTATTTCAACAACATTAAATATCAATACTACACGAATTATATCATCACAATTTATACTTGAACCTGTGATGTATCTGCTCGAATCATAACACATATCAATACCTTTCAATTACACATGAGAATCAACCCACCTACCTCGCCTCAATTTAGCATTTCAGCACAATACCTTCCACCAGGATACACATAGCATAATCATTTTAGTCTTCCTGAGTTTAAACTTGTTCCACTACACCTAAGGCACTTTACCTTCCAATTACGAGATATGATAATTATTCACCATGCCCATAGCTCGGGGCTACACAACAGTTTAGATAAGAGTCGAACAATTAACAACTCATCCATTAGTAAGCCTTCCTAATACTCTACAGATCGGCACAAGGCCCCAAACATGGCTACTAGCCCAAGTACATAGATATAAGCCCAGTCTCAGTCACTTTACACAGTAATTTATCAATTGGGAAGGATCAAGTCCAAATCCCCAGTCACAATACCACCACGCTCGTCACGTGACGCGTATTCCATCTCAGCACAGCACTGTATAGTGCAAATACGGGGTTTCAAACCCTCAATACATTATCTATTGCCACCACTCACAAAATCGGCACCTCGATGCTCAAGTCATAAACAAGGTCCAGCCTCAAGTCATCCTGACTGGCCCAACATGAACTCACAGAGATTATATCTCGCCCCTCGTTCGAGGAAATCACAAGCCATAAGTCAATTATATTACTAAGCGCTCGATGCGTACACAGACGTGCGAAAGGAATTTCAAAATTATATCTCAAGCTGAATCAAGTACGCACGATAAGAATTCCAAGAAATGTGAAGTGTTTCCTAAAGGTTCGCAGACTCCCGAGGATAAGTACAGGCGTCCCCGTACCGATCCACAAGACTCTACTAACCGGCTCAAGACTCATGAGGCCTAGTAAACCTAGGCTCTGATACCAACTTGTCACGACCCCAAATCCGGTCGTGATGGCGCCCAACACATTGCTAAGCCAGCCTGACCAATCCATATCAACCACGGAGCTAGAAGCTCTCTTTTAGCCTATTTTAAGCATATTAAATCACGAAGCAATAGCGAACAAATAACGAAAACAGGGAACCAAGTCCCATAATACATCAACTCCCATAGACCAAGGGTCGAGAGTCATGAGCCTCTACTGAACATGAGTGTATAAGGGTTTACAAAATACCAAGTGCGGAAAGAAATGTCAATACAAAATCCAAAGACAGTAGGAAGGGATGTCGGGTCCTGCGGACTCTGCGGCTACCTCGAATATCCACAAACGTCGCCTCGCACAGCTACTACTGGATCACTGCTGAGAGGTACCTGGATCTGCACACAAGGTGCAGGGAGTAAAATGAGTACTGCCAGACTCAGTGGTAATAAACAAGGGTAAGACAGCACAGATAAGAAATCCGCAATAAAGCACTATGTAAAGCTATAATCAGCTACCCTGTCATAGAATCAATCTTCACTGTACCTGTTCCAACAAATACCAATAAATAGCATAACAGCTAGGAGATGTAGCTAAATGCAATGCAATGCATGATATGACCGCTACGGCGTGTAGCCCGACTCCAATTTTGGGTACCCGTGCTCACTGTGGGGGTTCGGACTCCGGAGGGGCTCCTACATCTCATAGAGATTTACTGCGGTGTGCAGCCCGATACAACATATATATATCTCGCTGCGGCGCGCAGCCCGATCCACTACTAGTCGGCTAATATGCAGATACAGCCTCGCAAGCTCAAAAGTAGTTTTTGAAAACTCTTTTATCATTTTTCAGTTGGAAAATAGTAATATCAAGTTCCAGAGATTGGAATTAGCATAATAACCAAAAATAGCTGCGGACTAGTAGTAAACTAGCATGTCTATGTGATAAGACAATGATAACGATCCTCGCGGGATCCAATAAGTGGCTCACGGCCCACATGTATACTCAACCGCCCAAGAAGGGGGTTCCTCGGCTCAAGAGTGGCCATTATCACAATATATATATATATATATGCAACCATCCGAGAAGGAGGTTCGACGGCTCAATAATAGCCTAATATCATAATACAGTATTAACAAGTTGGACTAAGTCATAGTCCCCAATCATGATCGACCCCGCACTCACAAGAGAGTACGTGTCTCGCCGCTATACAGCGTCACAAAGTGGTATACCGGGGTTTCGAACCCGTCGGTCATCACCCACATCTATTACTCACCTCAATACGGCGCGACGATTACTCCGCAATGCCCTTGCCACGAGAATCAAGCTCCGTACGCGTAGAATCTGATCAAATACAGTAGAAACACAACAAATTAGGCCAATGGGACGACACCCAATCAATACAACTCAATTTACATCAAAATTCCCAAAGTTGTCAAAACCCGAGCCCCGGGCCCACATTCCGAAAATTTACGAAATTCACATTTCTGGAACCCTCGTCTCGCCACGAGTCCATACATATAAAATTTACCAAAATCGGACTCCGTTTGCCCACTCAAATCGGTGTTTTTCTTCAATTTAGGCTTAGGGCTCAAACCCACATTTAATCTTCCATTTACAGAAATTTAACCAAGGATTTCATGTTAAAATGATGTAATTAAGCCACAAAACTTACCTCCGACGAATCTCCGATGAAATCCCGGCAATCTCCCGTGATTTCTTCTCTCTAGGGCTCAAAATTATGTTTTGGGGTGTGAAACCCGTGAGCCCTCTGTTCTGTGATATAAATTCACTGCCGGAGCAATTTGCTCTACGCGTTCGCGTGAGCTCTCACGCGTTCGCGATGCTCGGCCTCCAGTTACCCTTCGCGAACGCGACGCCAACCACGCGTTCGCGATGCTCAAACTCCCAGCCGCCTAAATTCCTTCTACGCGTTCGCGACTCCCAGTCACGCGAACGCGATGATTCCCTCCATCTGGCCTACGCGAACGCGACCCCAGGAACGCGATCGCGAAGCACAAGGCTCCTGGCCTACGCGAACGCGACGCACCTGATCGCGAACGCGATGCATTGATCAGCCTGGCCTTCGCGAACGCGGCCCATTCCACGCGAACGCGAAGGCTAAAATGCCTGGGCAGTAACCTGCAATTTACAGTAGACTTCCAAGTTCCAAAAATGCCCGATTGATGGTCCGAAATCATCCCGAGGCCCCCGGGACCCCAACAAACACCACCAACATACTCCAAAACACGATACGAACTTGTTCCAATCATAAAAACACCATCCTAAACATCAAAATCACCAATTACACACGGATTCAAGCCTAAGTTTCTTCAAAACTTCCGAATTACACATTCGATCAAAGACCCGACCAAACGACGTCCGAATGACCTGAAATTTTGCAGGCACATCCAAAATCACCTAACGAAGCTACTGCAACTGTCGGAATTCCATTCCAACCCCGGATCAAAATCTCACCTACCGTTCGGATTTCGTCAAAATTCAACCTTAGCCAATTCAAGCCTATTTCTACACCGGGCCTCCAAATTCAATTCCGATCGCTCCCTAAGTCACAAATCACCTTCCGGAACTAACCGAATCATCAGAATCCGATTCGATCCCTATAACCAAATAGTCAACTCCGGGTTGACTTTCCTTATTCAAGTTTCTTTCACAAAGGCTATATGCCTCATTTTCAATCCAAATCACTCCTAAATCACCCGATAGACTCTAACACTGATATAAAATCATAAAACATGTAATTACAACATAACGGGGTGGTAATTCCCATAACGACGGGCCGGGTCGTTACAACAATTGATTTAATATCATCAATTCTACTCAACCAACTAATTCTTAAGACCAAATACCACTTTTACAACATTCTGCCATGAATAGTGAATTTCAACCCCGGGCCCACATGGTCGGAATTCGGGGTTAGGACCAAAATCCGGTTACCCATCCCTCCACGAGTTCATATATATAATTTGTTTCAAAATCGGACCTCAATTCGAGGTCCAATTCCCCAATTTATGAAAAACCCCATTTTCTAACAAAAACAAGAATTTTACCATGAAAATCTTTGATTTCTTATGAAAAACATGTTTAATGATGTTAGGAATTGAAAGAATTAAGTAAAAAGTAACTTACAATCGTTTTGATGAAGAATAAATCCTTGAAGAATCGCAAATGGGTGTTTTGGGTTTTGTAAAATGTGCAGAAATGACTGAAATTCGTGTTTTTCAGGTCTCTGTGTTCGCATTTGCGAACATGGGTTCGCAATTGCGAACCCCGACCAATTTCTGGAGTTTGAAAAATAAGCTAAGGCTGGGAAGTTCGCATTTGCGAACTTTTGATCGCATTTGCGAAGTCAAGGCAAATCTGGGGTCTTCGCAATTGCGAACATATGTTCGCAATTGCGAACTAGGCTGCTTCCAGGGATTTTTCGCATTTGCGACATAAGGTTCGCATTTGCGAACCAGTAGGCTTCTGGGCTTCTTCGCAATTGCGACATATTCTTCGCAATTGCGAAGACAGGCAATTACTGAAGGCCTCGCAATTGCGAAGCTTTGTTCGCATTTGCGAACCCAACTGGTCCTGGGCACCTTCGCATTTGCGACCCAGGGTTCGCATTTGCGAACCCTTCCTTGACCTGCCACCTTCGCAATTGCGAGAAATTCTTCGCAATTGCGAAGACAACAGCTGGGTGAAAAACCAGCAGTTCAAAAATTCAGATTTTCATCCAACGGCCTATCAAATCTTTACCCGAGCCCCCGGGCTCCAAACCAAACATGTACACAACCTCAAAAACACGTTATGGACTTGTTCGTGCGATCATATCGCCAATATAACATCAAAATCATTGAATTGAGCCTTAAAACTCAAGAATTCCTTCAAATTCCATAATTTCCAAACTTTCCAAATTAAGGCCGAAACACGTCAAACGACGTCCGTTTTCAACCAAACTTTACAGGAGAAGCGCTTAACCAATATATATGACCTGTACCGGGCGTCGGAACCAAAATACGAGCCCGATACCAGTACTTTTTAATAAAAATCAGTTTCATTTTCCTTAAACATTTTCAAAAAACAATTTAACAGAAAAATTCTTTTACCGGGGTTCTAGACCTCGGATTTCAATTTCGGACATATGCCCAAGTTCCATATTTTTCTACGGATTTTCTGAAATAGTCAAATCACGGATCCGGGTCCGTTTACCAAAAATGTTGACCAAAGTCAACCATATCAATATTAATATCAAAATTCTTCTACTTTTTCACATATTTCACATATTTCAACATAAAATCTTTTCCAGCTTTGTGCCCGGACTGTACACGCAAATCGAGGCAACTAAAAATGAGGTTTTCAAGACCTCCAAAGCTCGGAATGATTAATAAAACAAGTGATGACCCTTTTGGGTCGTCACAGTTAGTTTTGGTTTTTTCGGTTATTAAGAACCCACAGCAAAACTTTTGAGCATAGTATACAAACAAACAATACACTAATATATTTAAAATGACCATTATATCCTTGGTCAACCTCCTCTTTTCTTTTCTATATATATATTTAAATAAAGGGACTATAATTGGTAATACAAACTCTTATTTAGTATACCAAAAATAAATAAATAAAGGAACTATAATTGATTGTAAAGCTCAAAACTCGAAGAACTATGCCAAATTTTTATTTCTATTATATAGAAAAGGAAAGATGGTAAACCAAGGGCATATATATCATTTTGAATAAAGTTATTAATATTGTTTACATTTCGTAAATGCAAATTATGTCCTTGTTGATATAAGCGAAGCCCATATTTCCTTGACTACAACACTCCTTTAAAAGTTTAAATATAGTGTTGATATGACTACTTTTGCATAGAGTCACTCCATGCAAATACTCATTTTGAATGGGTTTTCTCGTTTGATAAAATTACTAAAAAAAAATTAAGTCAACTAAAAGTTCACAGAAAAAGTAAATTTACTTTTTAAATAATAAAGCAACAAAAGAAATATAGAGAAATATTTACGAGATTTTCATATTTACCCATACTATTTTAACACAATTTATAAAAATAAAATTAAAGATTTTCATGTATTCACACGATTTGAGAGCGGTCAAACCGAAAAGCTCTGTATTCAAAAGTAATTTTAAAAATTATAGCTTGTTAAAGCTTAATAAAAATTTATTTAAGTAATAATATTTGTTCATCTATTTTAGGAGGTTATCTCTTGTGTACTTAATTGATGTAAAAATTTAATTTATATGGTTTGAAGTCCATTCTTCAAGGATAAGTTTTCAACAATCTATAAATTGTCTTAAAATATTTTATATTATTTTATTATAAAAATTAATATATGATAAATATAAAAAAAATCTTTTATATCCTTAATTAAGAAAAAAATTAAATATAGTGGGAAAATAATACCATTTAATCAATTTTACAATTTGATGTTTATATTTGACATTGATGCTAAAATGAGTATTATAGCACATAATATTTTTATGTTAATAATTGGAGCACTTAAGCATGTTATAAATTATAGTTTAATTTTTTTGTAAATTATTAAAATACGTTAATTGTAAATTGTGATCCCCAATATCATTCTCTATCAGTTATTAAATGAATATAACAATGATTAATTTATTTATAAAAAATTATTTAAATACCAACAACAATAATTTTAAGATTACAATGGAAAGCCTCACCTGGTTTCTCTTATACAAGGTTGGGGAAAAGAACTGTGTTGTGAAGATGATATTGAAAAGAAAGAGAGCAATAGAGAAATATAATGAGACACCACAAACATAAACATAAACAAGTGGAATTTGGATAATCAAGAGATTTTAAGCAAAAATTAGAATCCGTACGATGTGCGAGAAATTATAAAATTTAAAAATAATAAGAAATATTACTTGAAATGGTAATGAAAAGTGATCAAAAATAATATGTTATTAGTTAATGAAAGTAACAACCTCTACTTCTTAAACAATATTTGGAATAAAAAAATAATCATAATCTTTAAGACTCTGCAATATATGTAAATCATTATCTCTGTTCAATTAGCTTAATTTATTACATAAAATAAAATAAAATAACGAGCTTTACGAACAAAGCATTCTCGTGGAACTCCATCTTTCTCTGAAATATAAATCTAAGTAAATGCAAACTGAACTCACTTTTCACATCAAGTTCCACGAAATTGTTTGCTTTCTCTGGCTAGAAACTTTATCTGACAAATGAATTCATGTAATGATCAAAGATCGAACTTCAAAGATCAAACTTTGGATAAACTTATATGATTTCTGTCTTCTACAACTAAAGTTGTTGTTTATCGATGTATGACTTTACAATTTCTGAATTGTTAACTCGATGCTCAAAACTTAACAAAAATATTACAACAATGATGAAGACAAAATTTGGCAAAGAAATACGGGCAATATTACATTCATATATGTAAGATCATGCCTAAACTAACTGAAAGGGTAATGTTTATTTGCATTTAGAGTCGGCAAATTATGTATTTTAATTCATGTAGTTTAATCATTCCTAATACTTTATGAGTTTTAATGAGAATATTCTATTTTTAAAAATAACCCCATTTGCTAAGAATAAAGGCTAAACTGATACGAAGAATTGTAGAAAAAAAAATCTTCTTTCACTATTCAAATCGAAGAAACAAACAAAACATAAGAAATTCTTTTTTGTGTTTTAAAGATTTTAAAGAAGGGAAAAGTTTTATGTATTACGTTGATAAAAACAAAGTATATATATATATATAAATATAATTTTATCAGCATACACACATGAAAGAAAAAAGTCAAAACCATAAGGGAGTACATCACCTGAGATGCATAATTGCAAAATGATAATTAGATGCTTAGCAATTTACTCATCGAATAACGAAAAATCACAAAGAACGACTTTGGATGTAATTTTTTCCGGCAAATTTTTGGTTGAAAGAAAAGTTTTCGGTGAAAGAAAAAGGGAACTATACGTTTCTTCTAATCCAATATATACAAGATGAGAAATTCGGCTAGTTTTTAAAAGGAAGGGGAGTGGAGGAAGTGTGAGTAGTTGGTGATTTTTATTGGTAGTTTCTATTGCTTGATTTTTGAAAAAAAAATGTGTAATTCAGTTAGTTTTTAAAAGGAAGGGGAATGAAGGAAGTGAGAGTAGTTTGTGGTTTTTATTGGTAGTTTCTATTGCTTGATTTTTGAAAAAAAATCGTGTAATTCAGTTAGTTTTTAAAAGGAATGAGAGCGGAGGAAGTGGGAGTACTTAGTGATTTTTATAAAATGGTAATTCCTATTTCTACTTCCTAATAATTTGGAGCAATGTCTTAAAGTGCCAAGTGTCTTTTTCGGATTTTGCCACTTGGTTTCATGAGGGGCTTTTGTCTTCTGCTTTTAATTATAGATAGATTTCTATTGCTTGATTTTTTTTTTAAAAAAAAAACGTATAATTCAATTAGTTTTTAAAAGAAAGGGGAGTTGAAGAAATGAGAGTAATTGGTGATTTTTATTAGTAGTTTCTATTGCTTGATTTTTGAAAAAAAAAACATATAATTCAGTTAGTTTTTAAAAGGAATGGGAGCGGAGAAAGTGAAAGTAGTTAGTGATTTTTATAAAATGATAATTCCTATTTCTACTTGCTAATAATTTGGAGTAATGTCTTAAGGAGCCAAGTATCTTTTTTGAATTTTGACACTTGGCTCATGAAAGACTTTTGTCTTCTACTTTTAATTATAGATACATATGTACATATATAATGGAGAATTTGATCCAATTAGAATTTGGATTAGGAAAAATAGCTTTATTGTGCTTCATCCCTACTTCGATTTTGGATGCATATTTCTAATTAGATAAGTTTATTAGAAGAATAATTTGACTATTAGAACTTTTTAACGTGTGCTGATTCAAAGAAAGCTTAAGAACAGCGATAATATTCCTCACAACTCCGACAAATCTTCTCTCTGTTTCTTTGTATGCCTAGTAGCTCTGCTTTCACTTTTACATGCAAAAACAAGAAGGGGAGATCAGTCTGGCACTGGGAATTGTGATATATTAGTAATTGTAAAGTAGGAGAGCGAGTTTGGCATGTTGCTGTGTGACAGTCTCCAGACTCTTCAAATGGTTCAAAGAACTTTGTACAAATTACGACGACGGTCACAGGTTCAGGACGTACCCACTGCACACGCGTCCTCCCAATATGCTGACCTCCACTCCTTTTATTTTCTCTCCCCTTTTCGAGTCTATCTAAGCATCTTTTTGTCACCACGTTATTTAAGGACCAAACTATAACAATGTGAGCTTGTAACTGGTCTGGTTGATCCAAAAATTTAGATTTAAGTTTAAATAATTAACGGTAACATCTGCCGTTAAGTACAACGTGTTCAATTCATACGCGCGCAAACAGAAAACGATATGCACTGAATATGGATGACTGACAGACACAATAATTTAAATATATAGCGTGCGTTTAGAAGACACTATACGGCAAAAAATTCAATGTCCCGGCCTAACCATTTCCTATATAAAGCAATTAGAACTTTAGGAAAAATGTTCACATACAATTCTAACTCTGTGCGATATTTTCTTGTTGTTAAATTCTAAAGTATTTTTTTCGAAATGTTTGAAGAGCGTAGAATAAGAGTTTTATTATATTGGGGGAGAGGGGGGGGGGAGAATGGGAGGTTGCGACGAAAAATAACTCTATGAGGTATAATTTACCTCCACAGGATCATGTTAAATTACCGCTTACAATGGAGTACGATAAATTGGTATTGTTGTTACGTAAAAGAATGGGTTTGAGGAAACGTTCTGTGAGACTTAAAGTAACCGGAAGATATCCGTACTCTGTCCTTCCGTAGGGGGCTGCTTTTTACTCGGAGTTAAACATCTATGATGATGAAACTTTAAGGTATTTTCTCAGGACTATGGATGAATACCGGGAATATCTTGTAATAAATATGTTGGATATGTACGTCAAGGTCGAAGACGTTCCAAACAATAAGGTGGCTGGGCAGGTTCCGGATAACCTCCAGCCATACAATTACTAAAAAAACGGCATATCTCGAGCGCAAAAGAGCATTTGAAATAGTGCATGGTAACTGGGATAAGTCATTTGCAGATATCCCTAGGTATGTGGCTGCACTGCAGCGTTTTAACCCCGGGACGGTTGTTGAATGGAAGTTTGAGCGGATTCCGTGTAAACCAAAATATATATTCAATTACGTGTTCTAGGCGTTTAAACTAGCAATTGATGATTTTTCGTATTGTCAGCCCATAATATCCATAGACAACACTTATGTCTATGGAAAGTAGATATCAAGCTGTTGATAGCCGTGATAGATGCTAATGGACAGATATTTCCTATAGCTTTTACTATTTGTGCCAGTGAAAGCCAGGAGACATGGACGCTATTTTTAAACCACTTGAAAGAGCACGTTATCAAACAGCGTTCCGGTATACAACATAGCTTGCCCCACTCCTATACAACATAACATATGCCTCTAAGTACCAACATCCTATACAACATAACATATGCCTATAGGCCAAAGATCAGAAACAAAACAGAAAATCTATTGGACTGCTGCCAGGAAAGCAGAAATGGTTGTCAAGGTGACTTGTTCATATTTTACCAGAGCTAAATGTTAATTGAGTTTTGATAATCTAAAATAACTTTTAATTAAACAGTAATCCAACAAAAAACCAATAATTAATCTACAGTAGCAATAATGACATATCGCACTGCAACAACTCAAGAAGCAGGGGAAGGAAAGAAAAGCAAACATTCAAAGAAATCATAACCTAGCAAGGCCGGTACAACCAACTCACAAAATACACACACATATATATATATTGATAGATAACCTTACAAGTAGTTCATTTACTTTCACAGTGGGAGAATTGTTAGGAAAATAGTACAAACCATAAACTAGTGGCTGCAATAGCATAATCATATCCTTAAGAAACATAGCAGGGAATTTTAAGGAGAGAGCAGAGAGATCAAACCTAAAGTCCCCATTAGGAAAAAGCTACTATAAAACAGGTCAACTAGAGGCCTCAGTATAATTTGTCAAGATCCTTAACGCTTACTGCGTTCAGCTGATTTCTTGAAAGGTAAAAAGTGTTTCTTACCTTGGTAGGAAAACTCCATACCCTTAGAAACCATCGTAAATTTCCCACCAATGGTCGCTAGCCATTCGCCTCCTAGTACCATTTCACAATTTGACGACAATGGAAGTAGATATAAATCCACACTAAACAGGGCGCCTTGCAGTAACAATTGAAAGTTGTAGCATGCTCTGGAGGTCACCGTACTACCAAAAGCTGAGCTAACAGATCGCGGCGTGATTGGAAACGTGTCACAGCCTAGCTTATCTGCAAAGGATTCATCGATAAAATTGTGTGTAGTTCCCCCAATACCAATTAGGATATTCACGGGTCGTTTCCCATGGTACCCAGTCACACAGCAGCCTTTGTATGGCTCAGAATATTCTACTACAGCATCCATTGATATCGCCATCTGTTCTTCCTCTGTTGTTAGGGTTTCTCCACGTCCCTAAAATATCAGTCCACACAATAGAGCCAATATTACAAATCATTACAAGAGAAATTTTGGAAACTCAGATATGGATATAAAAGGCGAGTGAAAAGAGGAGTTACAGTTTAACTCCATAGGGTTTTGTATTGTACCTGAAGCGTAGATGAGTTGCCATAGCCCGAAGCAGAGGAAGCATTCACGGCAGGTTTCTCGGGCTTGAAATCCTCTTTTCCTTTCTGTTGATTTTTCAACGACTCAACGGATTCCTTAAGCTCTAGAATTGCTTGATCAGACTTGTCCTGTCTATCACGCAATACTCCGAATATCTTCCCGATGAGGACACGCATTTCTCTCATCTCCATGGCAGTAGTTGTGGTCTCCTTGTTTTCGTTAGCCATCTCAAAGAAGAAGAAGAATAGAGAGAATACAATTAGGAATTAGGGTTTTTGTTCGTAGTCTGCAACAGAGAGTACAACCATGCCTTTTTGTAGTACTAGCTCCTGTAGATAAGCGTGATCATTAGCGCTAATCTCCACTTCCTTCTCACGGCCCGTTTCCCTATGCATAAAGTGGTATGGATTAGTTTAATTTTAAATTAAAATCTTTTTTTATATGCTTCTTGAGTCTTCGAAATTTCTTAAAAGCTCAAAAGTGTAATCAACTTATAAAAATATGCGTATTTCTCTCTGTTTCTCTGTATGTATGCATAGTAGCTCTGCTTTTCACTTTTACATGCAAAAACAAAAAGTGGTGCTCAGACCGGCACTTGGGGACAGGGACGGACCTACGCTTGCGGTTGGGCACGGGAATCCGTTGGCTACGGTAAAAATATTGTATATATATTATATATATAAGTTAATACAAGAAGGATTCCTATAAATATATTATGTTACACCCTCAATCACGAAAATTGGGTAGAAAAGTTGGTTTGTGGAGTAGTTGGCTTTTTTAAGACCCAAATTCGAATATTAGATTCAACAACAAAACTAATATTTTTGATTGGGATATTGGTAATGGTAAGTAGAGGGCTGTTTTGTCGTGTTGCTGAGTGACAGTGTCTGCACTCTTCAAATGGTGCAAAGGAACATGGAATTGTGACAACAGTCAAGAGATACACTACATACCCGCTTCCTACATTTCTTCTCGCAGTATGCTGGCCTCTAATCCTTTTATTTTCTCCCCTTTTTATCTTTTTGGTTTTGTTATATGCACTCCATCTAAACATCTTTTTACTAGAGTATCAGGTTATTTAAGGATCAAACTATTATAATAATATGAGTTTTGTATGGGTCCAAATTTGACGGCCACGATTGCTACTGAGTACGACAAGGAACGAGGTCATCATGATGTGGTGTTCCCTGGTTGTTATATAAGGCAACGACAAAATTGTTTGGCAAAGACATGACGTCTGCCGTAGTGTAAGCATAGCGAAAGGCAGTAGGAATATGCTTTTCGAATATTCTTTAATTTGTATTTTTTAAGGTTTAAAAGGGCACCGTCCCTTATAAATAGGGGGCAACACTTTGTAAGAGAAAGAGAAAAAGGTAAATACAAAGGAGAACTCCGTTCATTGATTACATGTCTGAAGTTTAGCATCTATGTCCGATATTAAAAAGGACTCCACAATCATTTTAAATAACATCTTCTATCTAAGTCAATCACATTCATTACGATTTATGATGGCAAGTGAAGGCTAAGAGGAACTCGATGCCCTTCAAGGACTTCAAGAAAAAGTAATATGCTTGCAACGTGGTGAAACATGCTCTTGCATCATGGGTAGACTACTTTGGTGAGTCTGAAGATGAAATTGGTGTTGGTGATAGCTCCATGATGGCAAGTGAAGGCGAGGAAAATGAATATGACTCAACATTTGCGTTGATGGCACAACCAGATGATGATGAAAACAAGGAGGTAAATTTCAGGGATGTTCAGAGAAATCTGAAATCCTAATCTCCTAAGAAACTCATGTCTTTAGCTAGTGTATTGATCTATGCCTATCATAGTCTTGTGGAGGATAGGTGTTCCTGGATCTTAGAGCTAGGAAAGATGAACAAACCAGAGATAACTTAGTGGCTGTAGTTACCGACCATAACGAAACTATTGAAAACCTCAAAGAAGAAAGAAATGATCTCTTGGAAGTAATTGCAGACCTAAGGAAAAAAATAGAGAGACCGGAGATTAAGTCAAAACCTGAAAAATTCTGGAAAATGAAAGGAGATAGCCAGTGAGGAACATATTAGGCTAGAAAATAAGTTGAAAGCTGCTAGAACTAGCATATGTGTTGAAATTGAGAAAAATGAGCACCTCCAACTGATTTGGAAAGAGTAAAAACTGATCTTGAAAATTTCATAACATGGACCCGTTCCTCAGAAGCTATCACTACCATGTACACCAATAGTGGTGGAAACAGGCAGGGAATAGGGCTCCAAAGAGAAAAAATTCTTTACAACCCTCACAGCAAGTATGTCACTGTCTTTGACAACTGGCCTTGTACCCACTGTGGGAACAATGACCACTTCAAAGAAAATTATCAGGCCAAAGTATTTGCTGAAAAAGTGACTACTAAAAAGGGACCAGGTACCGATCACAAAAAGTGCATATTGTCGGCATGGACTAAGAGAGATCTTATTCATCAGCTTGTCTACTACAAGGGACCCAAACTTTCTTGATTCCTAAAACTAACTCCCGATCTTCTTATGAAGGGAACAATGAAAGGAAGCGGTCAAGAATGATTTATGGATATTGGCTTTTCAAAGCACATGACTAGGAACACCATGGACTTTCTTTCCCTAAAATTGTTAGCCCAAGAACAAGTACAGTTTTGAAGAATGACAAATGAACTCAGTTGTGGACCATGTCCATCTTGTGAAGCATAGTCATGATCAACCTACACATGTGAGATGCACGTGAAGGAGATAAGTCATACTGATCAAGCAGCAATAGCTCTTGATCTGATTGAAAAGGTTGCATATTGGATAAGGGGAGAAAGTCTCCTTATATGAAGAGAAACAATCTGGATAAAGATAGTGTAGGAGTTTGAGATCTTCAAGGATTCAACTATGATAGAAGATCATCAATTGAGTCCCAATAAAACTCTGATTACTAACCTATTAAAAGATAATAATTGTTCTCTTTTACAGATATTGCATAAATGCACAAGTTAAATTAAACTGAGAACAAAAGAGCAAGGCAATTTTACAAGAAATTTATGTGAGATTTGAGTGTGCACTCTTGAAGCTACTTGAACGAGATAGAAGAATCAGTTCAATTGTGTCTTTCCTTTATTCTAGTTCAATTATAGTAGGTGGTTTAAAGTTGTACCTTTCAACTTTCATAGAAGCAATTGTATTAGGTACTTTGAGTGTTCAAGTTATAGCTAACTTGAAGTTGTCACAATTGTTGAGGCTATGTGCCACAACGGGATTAGTGTTAATCCTTAGGTTTACAAAGAATTTTTGTAAATGCTATTTTGGCTCAGTGATTTCAGTGGAAGTTTGGGAAAATCCTACTGAGTAGTAGGTCGTGCTTTTTTTATCTTTTGAGACCAAGTGTTTTCCGCGTAAAATCTCTGTGTTATTTATTTTATGTACTTATTATTCTGCAAACAGTAGTAGTTAGTATATCTAAAAGAACCAGGTTCTTCTAGAGCAAAAATTAGGTACCACACAAGTCACCCCCACTTCTTGTGTGGTATTGACGTTTAGAACATCAATAATCCCTACAACGAGGAAGTGTTTCCTTTGGCAATAGGAAAAAGGAGTACATTCTTGGAGTTGGAAAAGTCGAAAAGTCACTCACTCATCCTATAGAAAATTTGTACTATGTCAGTGGCCTGAAGTATAGTCTCTTGAGTGTCTCTCAGATTTGTGATAAAGAAAAGAAGGTGGAAATTTTGTCCAAGATATGTATAGTTAATGATCTGGTAACTGGTGAAGTGGTACTTGTGGCCAAGAGATACTAAAGAAAGACTAATATAGTACTCATGGGGAACCACAATGGGGAACAGGTTCTTATGTAACTGAAGGCATTGTCTCGGGGGGGGGACTCTTTGACACTGCTCTCTGATGACATAATTTTGAACTTATAACCATTTAAGTTTGTCATTATCAAAAAAGGGGCAATGATAGATCTTAAATACTCTTACCTTATGTTTGATGATCTAACAACCTTTATGATAAGAACCAGTTAGGAAACCTGGCCTACTTTGGATTGCTGCAAACTACAACGGACTCCGGTAAATGATGAACTACTACAGATTCAGGAGCTAGGAACCAAACAATTACATGATGCTCTTGTGGTTCCTATATAGCATCACAAAGTCATTTGGACTCAACTAGAACTAAAGTGACTAGCGACACTTTTTCTGCCACACTGCACCACACTGTCAGCCCACTCATTCTCTAACCAAACAAAGTACTCACATCATTTCAAGTGATATGATCAAGATGTACCAAAGGGATTTTATACAAAACATCACCGGAAGGTTTTAGTTTCTTATTCAAGCCTTTAGAAAAAAACAAAAAAGATCATTCTCTCAAGCTTGAAGAACAAGGTTGAACGCCACTCTGGACCAGTTCCTAAACGATTGATTATTATTGCCCTAGTTGAGTTGTAACCTTATTATTTTACTTACAATATCTCCTAAATTGCTTACTTA
The DNA here is from genome assembly GCA_032618575.1 of Nicotiana noctiflora. Classification (NCBI taxonomy): domain Eukaryota; kingdom Viridiplantae; phylum Streptophyta; class Magnoliopsida; order Solanales; family Solanaceae; genus Nicotiana; species Nicotiana noctiflora. The sequence continues at coordinate 67,782 of JASVEL010002016.1, read as the reverse complement.
TTTACTGATTAGGAATTCTCTTGTAAATCCTCAGACTCGTTGAGTTAAGGTTGTGGCTAGATTTAGTCATAAAGAAAAGTCTTTCTAATCATAGAGTTACAAAGTGGCTTGTGGTGACAGCACCACAAGTTAGAAAAAGCCTTTGTAAGTAGGATAGTCACAAAGTGGCTTGTGGTAAAGGTACCACAAGTTAGTTTGAAGTCTTTACAATCAGGAGTATTTTAAAGTAGCTTGTAATATGTAAGCTTACAAGTTAGTGAAATTAAAAGCCTACAGGGTAGGTCGTGGTTTTTTTTATCCCCTTGTGCGAGATTTTTTCCACATAAGAATCCTCTGCCTCATTTACTTACTGCTTTACCAAGTTCTCTCAACAGAAACTTGTAGAGGACCAGGTACTTTACGATTTGGTGGCCCATACAAACTAACAAAGAACATCTACATTGCTGATTTCGAGTCCTTACAAAGTGGTGATCTAAGTTGTCTGAAAGTTATGGATGACGATGCTGAACTATGGCACAAAATACTGGAGCACGCAAGTTTTTCTCTACTTAACAAACTAATTCAGAAGGACCTGGTCCGTGGTCTGTCCATGTTGAAGTTCAAGGTGCAAAAAATTTGGGATGCCAGTGCTAGAGGAAAACATGTGAGGTCCTCATTTTAGTCAAAAAAGGATATGAGCACCTCAAAGCCGCTAGAGCTTTTGCATATGGACCTATGTGGTCTCATTGGAGTACAAAGCAGAGGAGGAAAGAGATACATTTTTGTGATAGTGGATGACTATTCCAGATTCACTTGGACTTTGTTTCTTAGAACTAACGATGAAACCTTTGAGTTATTTGTGGCCTTTGTGAAGAAAATCTAGGTGAAGATGGAGTTTAGAGTAGCATGCATTAGGTGAGATCATGGAACAGAATTTGACAATGCCAGATTTGATGTGTTCTGTAATGAAAATGGCATCATCTTTAACTTCTCAGCTCCCAGAACTCCCCAGCAAAATGGACTTGTGGAAATGAAGAATAGAACTCTGAAAGATATGGCAAGAACAATGCTAATCGACAGTGGAATTGCAAAGAACTTTTGGGCTAAAGCAGTAAACACTGCTTGTTACCTGGTGAACATGTGCATGATCAGATTCCTCCTAAACAGAACTCCATATGAGCTGCTGAATTGAAGGAAACCCAAGCTGAGTCACCTAAGAACATTTGGGTGTAAATGCTATATTCTCAATCATGGAAAGGATCAACTTAGTAAATTCGACGCTAAGAGTGATGAAGGAATATTTTTGGGTTACTCTTCTCAAAGCAAAGTGTACAAGTTATTTAACAAGCGGACTCAATGTGTTGAGGAAAGTGTTCATGCTATCTTTGACGAATCTTATCCATCCTATGAGAAGAGTGGTGAAGAATTTCAAGATGGAGAGCCCTTACTAGTCCCTGGTGAAGTTATTAACATGATAAATAGAAAGGCACATATGATGAGCCAAGTAAAAGAACTGAGTGAAGACAATACTGCCTCATCTTCAATGGAACCAGACACTTCAATTAAACTACTGAAGCTCAAGAAAGAGTGCTTGATGTAGTTTAGGGTACTCCATTGGCATTAGAGAGAAGAATACAGGAAAATCAGTCAAATGTACCCATAGTCTCACTAAATAAACCTCAGACATCTAACTGGAGACACAAAATGTCTCATCCTCTTGACAACATAATTACCTTTCCAGATTCTGGAGTACAAACCATGTCCAAATCCAAAAACTCACTTGCCTTCTTAGCCTTTCTCTACCAAATAGAACCCAAGAATATCAAGGAACCTTGAAATATAGTTCGGTATCACTCGAACCATGATGGGATACTACTTCGGCACCACCTCGAAAGTATCATCCCAATGGCCAAGACCACTATCAACTAAAGAAGTTCGACATCACTTGAACTATGACAGGATAATACTTCGGCATTAACTCAAAAGTAACATCCCTACGGTCGAGGAAGTTGCGAACGAAAAAAGCTCGACCTCACAAAACATAATGGGTTAAAATTTAAACTCAGAACAGCAAGACTGCGGCAAAGATCATCGTCTAATAAACAAACAAAAATAAGAAACAACAATTCAAAGGTACATGGCCAAAATAATTTCCATTGGAGCAAATACATTACAAGTTCTTCTTATAAAGGGCTCAAGGATTCCCTTACAAAAAATGGCGAAACAAAAATAAATACAACCAGATACTATGCCACATCATTCCCCGTGGCATACACCTCTTCGTACCAAGAATCAGAGGCGAGTTTTTCCGCGTCATCAAAATTTATATGATCCCCGCCAGGCGAGATGAGGTCATACCCGCATGCCTCAGGAGCTGCACGAGCTTTGGCATGCACATCCCGAAGTTCCACCTCGAACGCCCTCCCGTCAGCACGAAGAGACCTATACACATAAAGTTGTGCTTCATCATGAACCCATAGCTTATACAAGTGCCGAGGCACGAGAGGATCAACTGAAACATGGGATGTAGAGGGCTACGAGTGTCTTCGCACTTCCTATGCTTTCAAATAAGTCACATATTCATTTAACGCGGACAATTCCACCTCCAAATCTTGAATACGCCCCTCCAATCTCGCTACCTTAAGCGCACATGCCTCCACCTTCTTGTCCCGCTCCAATTTACAAACAATGTGGGCATTTTTTAGAGCCACTGCCTCAGAGACGGTAATCACCCTATCCCTTGGCGAGAGCCAACCCTTCAGCATTAGCACTCAGCTTATCCTTAAGGTCGACAACCTCCACCACCTTCTTGTCAAGTTTAGTAGTTATATTGGCCACCTTTACTTGGAGGTATGCATTTTTGGCCATTACTCTTTTACTCAGCTCAAGCTCCTCTTTCCTGAACTTAAGGTCCGGCTCGAGTTCACTACAAGGGGCAATGGCCTTCATAAGGTCCTTATCTCGTTCTTTCAGTTCTTCAACCTTATGCGTCAATTGATCCTCTCTTTGCTTAATCCCATCACGAAACAACTGAATGTCGCGATCCTGAGTGAAGATGTCGGCCATCGCGTGATGCTTGGTGCGGTATTCTTGATAACATCTTCCTATAGACGGTCGTCCTCTGTCTTTCCTGACATTCACGCTCAATCTCCATAATGAGGGTCTAATAAAAAAAACAAAGTAAAACCAAAATGATAAGCCAAGTATAGTAAAATATATCCAATAACGAAAAGAAAACAGAAGAATTTACATGTAGATCCATGCCGGAAATGCTCCCTGACAACTCTGCATCACTCATCGCTTTAAGTGTCGTGCTCTCAGATGCCACATGATTGCAATTCGACAGCAAGTCGTAGTCCTAAGGGACGACTATGTGCCAATCAGAACCATCCGTTCTAGCCTCAACACGAGTGTGACGCTCCAAGAATTCTCGTACAGCCCCTAGGTCGACGTCTAAACCCGAGCCGTCACCCCTGGGGCATACGCTCCCTCCAACAGTAGATGATGTGCCCACCTCAACGGAGTGCACATACCCTCCTCATTGGTATATTCCTTCTATCTGGGGGGACCTCCCCGCCAAGATGGCGTCCGCCACAAATATGGGCACAAGTGCCATCTCCAACGCACCAGTTCTACTCTTACCTGCATCAATGGCCACGTCATTCCCGAGTTATACCCTCATCTTCTTTCTCGAATGGGACTCGTCCCTATTAGAGGACTCATCCACAAGGTGATATACTGGCCGGGAGGAGATCTCATCCCTTACAAATCTCGAGAGGAGTCTCTCACATGTACCGACTGAGCACGAACCTCTCAGACAGAGTCCTCCAAGGTAAATTGCATCCCTGCCAATGAGATGGTCTGGCGAAATACAGGGACTGGGGCCCTTTGTCTAGAAACACCATGACCTGTCATCATAAAGAGTAGTATCAATAGACAATGGCAAATAGCCAAAGAGCAGCACAAAGGAGAATAATTACCAGACGGGACCTTCGGCCCAAAGCGTTTTATGAAAGCAGGTCAATCTCGAGTCAGCACTATGTAGGGTAGTAAACGGGCTACCCAGTCCCTTTATACTGGTGATGGGACGGGGTGTACTCCCCACAGCTGCAAAAGAAATCTACAGATAAATACCAGGTTGAACAAAAAAAACAAGAGTAAACAATTCCAACATCTATGACTATAATTCCACCGCTCCGGGAATCCAGCAGGGTCCGACAAAATGTGCTCTGTTCTCACAAAGAAGTATTTGTGCCAAAATTTACGGCTTTCTCAGTCATCGGTTCCGACCACCAGTCTCTTGGTCCCATGATACCTCAAATGCACCATAGTACCCTAGTGAAAACTAGGGGAAGACAAGTGCAAGAGACGGTGAATGTTAACTTCACACCCCGCCAACTCCACATATTTTGTTAATACCAGAAAAATCTTGTACATGTACGGAGAAAGCTGCGCCAGACAGACCTTGTGAAATCAGCAAACTTCCTTCGCTAACGGAAGAAGGGAGAAGGAATGACCAATCACGAAGGGGTATTCATAAAAAGCGCAATACCCCAATCTATGGACCTTCACGAAGTCCCTCCCCGTTAAAACCATCTCGACATGAGGGGAAATTTTATGCTTAGTAGGGAGGGCATCTATATAAGCCTGCTTGAGACATAGGATGTCTTGGTAATATCTTTTCAACGATGGGAAAATTGTCCCCTTACTCCATCTTCATGTCATCACCACTAGAAGGAAGCGCCGTGACAACGGGGCGGCGTCAGAAGTCCCTTCGTGTGACCAGTATGCCAGAAGATGTGTCAATAAAACAAAAAAACCAAAAATGATGGACGAAGAGAAGACGCAAAGAAATCACAAAAACAGAGGTGAAGATACGAGAAAGAATAACCAAAGAGGAAATGGCTAAGAGTTTTTGAAAAAACATAACCCTTCACCTATTTATAGGGTTGGGTGGCGCCATAATCGAAGTGGAAGACTGCCAATGGCACCAAAACCAAAGCGACGAGCCCTCAGTCTCTACCTCGGGAAGAAGCATAATGATGATGCACGTAGGAAATGACGTCATTTCCCAATGAGTCAGACCACCTGGGATATCGTGAAGTGCACTGCTCTTCCGTTATTCGAAGAACCGTAATGATTCGCAAGCCAAATTTCTCCACAAGTATAGGCAATGCCCGCTTATCAAGGATGCACCGGGTCGCAACCTCGACAAACGGGGGGGACTAACTGTATAGGACCAAATTTGACAGCCATGACCGCTACTGAGTACGACAAGGAACAAGGTCGTCATGATGTAGCATTCCCTGATCGTTATATAAGGCAATGACCAAAAGCGGTTAGCAAAGATAGGACGTCTGTCGTAGTGTAAGCATAGTGGGAGATAGTAGGAATATGCTTTTAGAATATTCTTTACGTTGTACCTTTTTAAAGTTTAAAAGGGGATTGTCCCTTATAAATAGGGGGAAACACTTTGTAAGAGAAGGAGAAAAAAGGTAAATACAAAAGGAGAACTCAATTCATTGATGACAGATCTGAAGTTTAGACTTTGTATCTGATATTAAGAAGAATTTCACAATCATTTAAACATCATCCTCTATCTAGGTCAATCACATTCATTACGATTGATTTCTATATTTAAAGTTATCGCATTTACGAGCAATCATTTGATTCCGACATACTAGGAAGTATTGTTCATTTTGTTCGCCTCTTGCATTACTTAATCGAGATTTTATTATATTTGACTGAGATTTACCTCTTCATCTTCATTAATTAATATAATTAAAAAGGTTTCGATATCTTTTGGTCAAATAAGTTTGTAATCTTAAAAAAGTACAAGGGATCTGTTATGGATAGTGTTAAAAATAGGTATATAACTTAATTGATCCTAATTTGAGATTAGAGTATAACTGATTGATATATAACTTACATATATTACAATGAATATGAATTTGAGTTTTAAATTTACAATGTAACGGGATGATAAGGTAAAACGCTATCAAACGCTCTTCTGATGTTAGGTTAGACAATCTTTGGCTGACTACGGAATTAGTTTTCTTTTTCCTAAGGTGTCAATGAATATTTAAAAACCAATAATAATGAACGAATTGTACCACTTTTTAGATTTTTTAAATAAGACTGTAAGTTAAATCTATAAATGTACTAATACTTACGGTAGATTTTTATTTAATAAAAAAAACGAATCATATCGTATAAATTTACATGTGAAAAATATATTAATATACCACATTCAAAAATGATAAAGCGTTAAATTATGAAAAACTTACATAAATATCCCATAAGTCTCAACTTGCTAACCTTTAGTCATCAGTCATAAACGTACAAAAACTAGCCAAGTACATATAAAATTTAAAAAACCAGATAAATAAAGTTCTTTCTCTTAAAGAATCACATGCAAATCACCTTCCATATTTTTAAGCGTGATTAACAACATTAGGTGTAAGAAAAAAGAAAAAAAGAAATTTCATGGATGAGGTAGCAAATAAGGTGATGAAATACAAAAAGATATAGTATAATATTTCAAAAATCTAAGCATAAAGGAACTTTTAAAATGGTTATACTTGAAATTCATTGATAACATATAGATAAGTCAATATAAAAAATTTGATGAAGATTGGAGGTGATATGGACCGGTTTTGTAACAAAATTCGTAAATAAATCAAGTTCAAAAAATTCTTCTACGACACATGTAGCACGCATGTATATTACACACATGTCATATTCAGTTTTTACTTCAAAAATTTCGATTCAAACTACCTCAGAACTTCACCAAATCATTCCAAAATTGAGATTCAAGATCCTTAAGACGTGTCCAATCTATTCTACCAACTCAAAAGAAAGCAAAAATTTAATTTTTTTTTTTTTTGCTACAAATAGCTTATTGGCTAATATTAGTAATATTTTATGAATTTGCCAATTTTTATAATGAGCTACATATAAATAAGACATAGCTGGTAGTATCCCTTAAATTATTTCTTAAGCCTTAGAGTTATGAAAACAGTTACAAGCCATTAAGTAATTAAACTCAAAATCATAATTCTCAAACTTATTATGTTACTCTTATTGAAACTAAATTATTTTCATTCACTTGCAAAATCGAAAGTATTCTAGCAATTATGAGTAGCAAACCACAACCTATTGAATATGTTTCTATCATATGATTTAAATTTATCTTTTTGAACATTTAATCTTCTATAGACGTTATTCTTGAGTCCCAACATCATAGTTAATATCTTTCCACTCGTGTGATTTATAGTTCTTTTGTCGTTGCTTAATTTCTTTTAAACTGTTAGTAGAATAGTCAATGGATCTGTACACTGCCCGTCTTTCGTATTTTCTTAATTCATCATCCTTTAAACAATAAAAATGTATAAAGAGTTTGCCAAGTCCTATAAAAGTATGTATATTATTGCATTCTATTTATACTAAGACTTTTACATGATATTTAAACAAATACCGAAAATTAAATGATTGAACCCGACACAATTGGGACGTTTTGAAAAGTCAAATTATGGTTATACATAATAGAATAACCGAAAAAATAATATGATTCAAATTTTATAAAATTGGACCATGTCTAATTGGTCCAAGGCAGATAATAAGAGTACTCCCACTTAGTGGGGTCTGGGGAGGGTAGTGTGTACGCAGACCTTAGGGGGTAGAGAGGTTGTTTCCAAATAAACCCCCGGCATCCTTCCCTCCAAGAACTTCCCATCTTGCTCTTGGGGAGACTCGAACTCACAACCTCTCGGTTGGAAATGGGGGTTGCTTACCATCAGAGCAACCCCTCTTGTCTATTTATTCCTAATAAAAGTAAGCAGAAAATTGTGAAATATCCCCATCACCATGACATTCGGAAGCTTCTTAAGCTTTAAACTAACTATTTTGTAAAGTGCAAAGGAGGAAAAGACTTAATATACATTGCATGATAGTTCTAAGTACCAACAACTTATGCAACATAACAAATGCCTTGGTCAAAAATCAGAAACAAAACAAAAAAGCAATTGGAGTGCCAAGAAATCAGAAATGGTTGTCAAGATGACTTAATGTGAATGAATTTTAAAAATCTAAAATAACTTTTAATTAAACGCAATTCATGAAACAATCAATAATTAATTCAGAATAGCAATAATGACAGATCGCACTGAAACAACTCAAGAAGTAGGGAAAGGATAGAAAAGCAAAAACTCAATGGAATTCATAACTTGCAAGTTGCAAGGCTGATACAACCAACTCTCAAAACGACATATAACATTGTTAGATAATAAACTAATGAAAACTACAAGTAGTTCCTTTACTTTCACATGGAGGGAGAGAAAATTGCAGAAAACATAAACTAGTGGCTCTAATAGCATAATCACTATCCTCAAAAAACATAGCAGGGGGTTTTAGGGAGAGAGCAGAAAAATAAAGCCTAAAGTCCCACTTAGGAAAAAGATATACTATAACAGGTCATTAGTCATCTGAAATTTGAGACCTCAGTACTTCCAATTTGTCAACACTCTCAGCGCTTGCTGCCATCAAGATTCAACCGGCTCTGTTGAAACGCATAAAGTGTTTCTTACCTTGGTAGTAAAACTCCACAACCTCAGAACCAATCTTAATTTCCTCAATACTGTTACTGTTGAGCCATTGACCTCCTAATACCATGTCACAATTTAATGGAAGTAGATATAAATCCACACTAAACAGGGTACCTTGCAGTGACAATTGAAAGTTGTTGCATGCTCTGGAGGTTACCATATTACCAAAAAATGCACTAACAGATCGGGGCTTGATCGGAAATGTGTCACAGCCTAGCTTATCTGCAAAGGATTCATCAATAAAATTGTGTGTAGTTCCCCCTACTCCAAATAGGATATTCACGGGTCGTTTCCCATGGTATCCAGTCACCCAGGCACCTCCGTCTGGAATGGAATATTCTACTACTGCGTCGAACGATATCGCCATTTGTTTTTCCTCTGTAGTCACAGTTGGAACGTCAACAACCTTAGGGGTGGTTGGGGTTTCTCTGCGTCCCTAAAATATGAATCAACACAATAGAGCCAATATTACAAATCATCACAAGAGAAATTTTGGAAACTCAAATCTAGAGACGAAGGCGAGTGAAAATGAGGAGTTATAGTTAACTCCATAGGGTTTTGTATTGTACCATAAGCGTAGATGAGTTCCCGTAGCCGGTAGCGGAGGAAGAATTCACGGCAGGTTTCTCGGGCTCGAAATCCCCTTTTCCTTTCAGTTGATTCTTCAACGACTCAACGGTTTCCTTCAGCTCTAGAATTGCTTGATCAGACTTGTCCTGTCTGTCACGCAATACTCCAAATAGCCTCCCGATTAGGGCACGCATTTCTTTCATCTCCATGGCGGTAGTTGTGGTTTGCTTGTTTTCGTTAGCCATCTCAAAAAAGAAGATGAAGAAAAGAGAGAATTCAGAGTTGAATAAGGGTTTTTGTTCATAGTGGAGTACAACAGGTCTATTTATTCCTACCAAAAGTACTAGTCTAAGATTTTCTGTAAATTGAATTTTTAATCAAAGTTAATTATTTTAATATTTAAACTAATTTTGAGAATTTGTTAGACATACACAAAGAGGGATACAACTTTACAGCTTGTTTGGATGGTTGTTCCTCGTTGTATTGTATTGTATTTATATTTTAAAATAATATTTGTTTTGATTGTTTTATTAAAATTGATTGTATTTTATTGTTAAATGTATTATTTCGGAACAATGAACCCTTTTTTAAACAATCGATTTGGTATGGTGGAGTACAACATGTCTATTTATTCTTACCAAAAGTACTAGTCTAAGATTTTCTATAAATTGAATTTTTAATCAAAGTTAATTATTTTAATATTTAAACTAATTTTGAGAATTTGTTAGACATACACAAAGAGGGATACAACTTTACAGCTTGTTTGGATGGTTGTTCCTCGTTGTATTGTATTGTATTTATATTCCAAAATAATATTTATTTTGATTGTTTCATTAAAATTGATTGTATTCTATTGTTAAATCTATTATTTCGGAACAATGAACCCTTTTTTAAACAATCGATTTGGTATGGTGGGATTGTTTTCTATTTTCTTTCCAATTATGTCCTAACTTATTACTCCATAATTCTATTTTTACACTTTATCTTTTTTCTATTTTAGCTCCAAATCTCCAACTTATAACCTACTTTGTTTTTTCTAGACCAATCTTAAAGGTGTTTTGTTGCCTCCTCTTTTATCTTTTTCTCTTAATTTGCTTGTAACTCAATTTTAATTAGTTGTGCTCCTTTGTTTTACATTTTTCTGTCTCGCTCCTTTGTTCTGCTTCCTTATTGTGTTTTACTTTCTTCTGTTTTGGTTTTTAAATTATTTTTATACATAATTTTGATAAATTTAATATTTAAACAATTGAGGGTATTTTAGTAAACTTATATACAGTCAAACCAAATAACAAAATATTATTTAACAATAACAAACAATACAATCTATTCAAACATTGTATTCATAAAACGATACGATACAATATGATACAATACAATATAATACATTATAAAACGATAAGGAACAATGATCCAAACAGAGTGTTAATTACAAAATAACTATAGGTATCTTTAATTAAATCTATGTACATTTAGTTATGGTAGATTTCTTTCATTTAAAAAGCATCAATTAAAATTTAGTTTTGTATTTTGCACATTAATTTTAAGTTAAAATAATAATTCTATATTTAGTACAAGCTTTGTATTTGACTTTATTTGCGATCAATATACATTATTATAGGTACTTTGATCACGCCCAACTATGCCTTATAAAAAGGACAATGTGGTCGCAACAAATATAACCCAAGTATTTCACATGGGGTCGAACCCTCAGAGAGTTAACCTATCAACTACGATCTTTAAAACCTAATAATCTTCCGAATCAGCTTCCCAAATATTCAAATATCTTTTTGAGTGTTTCTTAACAACTACTTTTGCAAAGAACTAAATAACTGAAAAAATAATTAAATATGTTGTAAACAATAACTAAATAACCAGGCCAAAGGGTCATCACTTATTTTCTCAATCATTTCGAGCTTCTCAGGCCTTGAAAACCTCATATATAGTTGCCCCGATTTACGTGCGCGGTCCGGGCGCGAGGCCGAAAATTTTTTATGTTGAAATATATGGAATATGTGCAAAATTTAAAGAATTTTGATATTAATATTGATATGGTTGACTTTCGTCAACATTTTTGGTAAACGGACCCGGACCCGTGATTTGACGGTCTTAGAAAATCTGTAGAAAAATATGGAACTCGAGCGTATGCCCGGAATCAAAATCTGAGGTTTAGAACCCCGGCAAAAGAATTTTTCTGTTAAATTATTTTCTGAAAAAATATTTGAGGAAAATGAAACTGAAATTTGATTAAAAAGTAATGGTATCGGGCTCGTATTTTGGTTATGACACCTGGTACAGGTCATTGTGAGCACATGATTTTTGCACCGGGCAAATAATTCCAAAATTAAAATAAATATGTTTTGAGTGCAATTACTTGCCTTGTTAGAAATTAGCCACACTTTGTGTGTTTGAATAATTAGAAATTAGAAAAAAATCAAAAAAAATTAGGCTAGGTAATTACTTTTTTAATTAGTTAGGTTTTAAGAAAATTAGCAAAATATGGCTAAGTAGCGGAAATTAAGGAAAAATAGTAGAAAATTGTCAAAAAATACTAAATAATTAGAGTAAGTAGGAAATTAGGTTTTATAATTTTCCATAAAAGAAAAGAAAAAAAAGTATAAAAGAAAATACATAAAAATCATTAAAATCAAAAAATACAAAAAATAGCTTGTGTATAATAAAGATGGGCCAATTGAATTGAATTGAGAGGCCCAAATGTATTGGCCCAGAGATAGCCCGTCTGATCCATGTAGAAGACACCATCTCAGCCGTTCATCAGGCTGAATCCAACGGCTGAGAAAAGGGACAGTTTTTAATTAATTAACGGGGATGGGAGATTAAATCTGAACCGTCCATCTGAGATGATCTAACGGAAGAGACCATTGGTCTCATTAGTAATGGAACGACGGCGTATAAGTAACGTTATTGAGAGCCGTTGATCTCCATCAGATGGACGGTCTGGATTACCTAAGACGGACGGCCTATATTATGGTTATGTCTGAACGAATTGGGCCATTACATACATGCCCTAGAGACCAGCCGCCCTAAGCTCCTTCTCTTCTCTCTTCGTCTTCACCAAGAAACCCTAGATCGCCATGGCGGCCACCACCCTCCACGGTGGTCGCCGGCTCCATTTTAACCTCTCCTCTCTTCTTTTATTCTTCTTCTCCTTCTTCTTCATTTCATAACACACACAAAACCCAGAAAAAACACCCTGTCCTTCATAAATCCCGGTCACCGGAATCTACGCCGGTGACCACCAAACAACGAAGATCCGCCTCAAACCAATGCCGTTCGAACCCCCGTCCCATGATCTGTCCAACCATACTAGCCACACCCCTCGAATCATCTTCAATCATCTCGAATATCCAAAAGAGTGTCGCCGGAAACCTAACTCCGGCGACCCCAAAATTCAACCCCAATCAAGACCACATCTTTTACCCTTCCCAAACACCCCTCTGCAACCAAAAGCCTTAAAGGCTTCGTCTTGAAGCCTAACAAGAAAATCAGAAAGAAAACGAAAAGAAAAAAAAAGAAAACAAGGAATACACCTGGGAGTTTGAAGGAGAATAAAGAAAGAAAACAAAGAGAATAAAGAGGAAAAGGGTTTGAGAAAGAACAAGAAAAGGGGATTGGGAAGCTTGGGGGACAGACCCCGCAAAGCTAAGTCCCCCTGTCCTTTGTTTGCTTTTGTTCATTCTCTTGTTTCTGGCCTTAGGTGATTTTCTATGTTCGCATGTTCCTCTATGCTTTTTGCCGATTTTTGTTTCCACATGCTAGTCATAGGTTTTATGTCAGTTTTCTTATTTCATTTTTCTATTTCACATCTCTTGATATTTCGATCCTTTACTTCACATGCTAGCCTAAGACCTTTCTGTTTATTTTCTCATGTTAAGCGTTCCCTCTCCCTCTGTGTTTTATTTAATGTCTGTTGCTTGCTTATTATTATGATCATCTCTTCTGTTTTGTTATTTTTGAGGGTTTGAAATCCTGTGTTAGTCATATTGTCTTTGCTTCTTTGCTTTCATCTGTGTTTCTCTTGTCTTGAATGTCTCAGCATGTCTTCTTTCTATCCTGTAGATTCTTAGTTTGTGCTTCGCATGTTAGTTTTAAGGTTCTAATCTGTTTGTCTATCTGCTTTAGTCTCTTATCGGATTATCTGTTTCCTTCTTGAAATCTCATGACTACATCTTTTAGTTTCTTAACCCGCCTATCTTCCATATCTCTATTTGTATTAATGGTTTCTCTGATTCAAAAGACCTGCATAGTATTAAGGTTCATTTTTACTGTTCTTCTTCTTCTTATTGTGGTTTTTATGATTTGCTCTGGGTCTTCAACAGCATGTCTATTTTTCTCTTTTAGTAATTCCTTGTTGAGGTTCTTGTTCTAACTTGGAGACTCGGCTTAGATATCTCTTTTTGTCTTTTGTCTCCTGTTAATATTAATTCCTTCCATTTTCATGTTTAAGTCTTGACCTTTAGTCTGCATCAGTCCATCATGATTAGTTTTCAATAGGTTCGAATGAGTCTCTTGGCATGTCTCATGCTTGGTTACAGTGATAGGATTAACAGATTAGCCTCATATCTGATTTGGTTCTGTTTTATTTTTTCCCTTTTATCTCAACCATGATTTGATTATAGTTGGCTTGATCTTAGTTCTTTATGAGTTTCATTGTTCTCTTTTGGCATAAGTCAAAAATTAGCCATTAGACTCTTCTATTTACTTAAGGATCACTACTTCAAATAACACCTTCACATGCATGTCCTTGATCTTTCTTTTGTCACTTTTGCATGATCTTCTTTGCTTCTCCATATCTCTCTTGTTTCTCATTTTCACTTTTCACATGTGTACATCAAGCTAGGGTTGATACTTGAAAGTAAAATCTGATTACCTTGCTTATGTTATGTCCAGTTGAATCTGTTGACTGTTTTTGTGAGAACTTAGTGTCTATGTACCTATAACCATGAATGCTAAGTGTTGTTAGAATTGTCAGTATGCCATCTAGCATGAAATGATTGTAACTCAGCCTGCTTAATGTTTAATTGACACTTTGCTACTTGAAATTGAGTTTGTAAGTCCGATTAATTAAAATTCAACATTATCCAACTTCTTTTCTGAGTTTTGATTAGTTGATAAACATATTTGGTTTCATGTGTTTATGTGTGCAATTGCATGTTTGAAATTGCTAAGTTTGCAATAGTTTTATGTTAAGTAGTGACACTGTTAATACCTATCATGCTTAGGTGAATTGGTTATAGCTGTTAGCATTAGGTTCCATGAAAAATGGCTAGTTTTTAAATAGGATAAAACTGAAACTCACATAATTAGGCTATAAGTTAAATAATTGGCTTAAGAATGGTCAACCTTGCAAAGGGTTGACCTATTCTATAAAGCCCTAACACACAGTCCACTTTAAAAGTGTCTGGTTGTGCAAAAGGGCTATGTTTGCAAATGCAAACTAGCCCAGGCTCTCTTTAGAGCCCTGAACAGCAAAGTGGCCAAACCTGTAAAGGTTTTGGGCCCAGCTGTTCAGTATTTGGCTTTAATAGCCCAAGCTAAGTCTCAACTTGAGACTGGCTAGTTTTTAAATAGTTAATCTCAATAATAAAGCAGGCTAGTCCTGCAATTAGCTTTAAATTGGAATAAATTGGTCTTAATTGACTGGAATTAGTTTAAATAGGCTAAAATTGAAATAGTTTCTTAAAATAGAATTGGCCAGCCCTTAAATACCAATGCAAGGGCTCTGGCTATTAGTTAAATAAGTTCAAAACAAGCTGAAATCTGACCTAGGTAGGCTAGTAAATCAGCAGTGCCCTTAGGGGCACAATTGGGAGTTAAAAGGTAAAACAGTAAATAGTTTAGAACCTAAGAGGGTAAGGGAGTCCTTTGTACCCCTGATTTCTGCAATTTTGCAGAGATTTAAGGGTATAATGGTCTCCCTAAAAAGGGAAATCTGTAAAAATCTCAAACCCTTAGGGATACATTGGTAAAAACCCATAAAAGGGAATCTTTAGAACCTTCCAGCACATGCTGGAAGGGTTTTGATAACTGATTTTGGGGACTTAAGTGTAGAATTCATGATTTTAGGAGGGGGGAGAGTGGGATTAATCTCATACTTCTTCCCCAAGTCATCAGCCCTTTACCACAACTATATATACCTCTAGAAAAGGGCTGAATAGGGGGTTCAAATTCTGAGAAAATCTGAAAATACACTTAAGCTAAGATTGATACAAAATTTCAGAAAAAACATAGCAATCTAGCAATAATCATTTCTGGAAAATACGAGTATAGAGAGAGCTTGTGGGTTTAATCTGGTTCTCTGGGTTCCTGCTCGATAATCTGCTTGGGTTTTCTCTTGCATTGCTGTGTTGCTGTGTTGCTTTTGCTTTCACCTCTCTGTTGCATTACTTTGAGTCCACTGCTGATTGCTTCTACCCCCTAGAACTCATCGGTTTTCTTTGCTTTGATTCAGGTACATTACTCTTACACTTGAAGCTGTAATCCTGAGTTGTTGAAATGAGAATGAAGCTATGAATTCGATCATATTTTGTTGTAGTAGCAGTTTAGTTTATTAGTTTAAATTTGTGGCTTATTCCATTGTAGTAGTCTATAGTAACAGAAAAACGACACTAATGCTGTAATAATTAGTATAGTAGTAGTAGTATATTAGTAGTATAATATAGATAGTTTACCACTTAGTTTAATTAGGTAAAAGCTCTAAAATATAAGATAGCTGATATAGTTTTCGAACCATTCATCATTCATTCTAGCTTCCGTAATTCATAATCACTTAGATATAAGCCTTATGTTTAAACACAAAGGAGTCCTGAAGTAGTGATAATATTAGGAAGGATCATCTTTAATTGGGTTCATAATCTGTTAATGAGCTAAGCTTGAAGCGAAATCAGTTGTTTGATCATAAGCTGCTAAATATTTAAGTTCCATTAATAATTATTTAAACCGGTGGTTAGTCTGTCCATAACATAGGTTCAAATGTGATTAAGTTTAAACAAGGGGGAAAACAAGTAGTCATTGAAACAATTTGAATAAGACAGATCTATGATTAGTCCACAATGAAACCAGTAGTATGATTCAGTATAAGTGAATAACTTGTTTAATCTCTTTTAGATTTTATAATTAGTTAGCCAAATCGTTCTTGATCAGTGTTAATAGATAGTTAAACCATGTTCTTAGATCCCTTTTCATTTTTACCAGTAAACAATTAGATAATAGTATAGAACTTCAGTTGTAAATTAATTTGGAAACAGTCGGTGCTCTGTACATTCATTTTTCAATATCTGATTAATAAAATATTTGACTTTATCTCTTAATTATGTGTATTCATCATACTGTGAAATGGTGTTTCTCTGTTTTTGTTAAATTCATTTGGTTTGGGTCCAAAACATTACGTGGGCCTGAACTACGGTGTTATCCGATTGGGCTGCTCAAATATAAATCTGAAGACTTCCTGGGCTTTAAGGCCTAGGCTGATGCTGATCCAGTTAGGCAAAATGAAGAGACCAGGCCCAATAAACAACAGGAATAACGGGCCTGGATTATTATAGTATTAGCAACACGAATAAGGCAAAAACAATGTATAGCAAATGTAGTCGAACAAAATAGGACCGGATCTTAAAATCAAATTGGGATGAGCCTCGCCCGAATAACACCGGGGCCCCCATTTAGTATTGGTTTAATATGGTTAGACTCGGGAAGACTACTAGTTAATTCCATAGTCTTACCCAAAATAATTAAAAGCCGATAGACGTTACTTTAGGGCACGATTTTAATATACCTTCCTATGAACGAGTGTGCACTTGGTGCAACTCAAATCCAAATCTCGGTAAAGCCGAAATACACCAAAAGTCATAGGCGTACTGGTTGCGGTATGACTCGAGGCGTGTTTTTGCGATACCGCAAATTCCTAAAAAATAATATTTAACGTAAAAGCATATTATGTTGTTAAAACCTATAATTGAGTCAAACAAAAATCAAGAACGACAATGGAGCGACCGTGCTAAAACCACGGAATCCGGGAGTGCCTAACACCTTCTCCCGGGTTAACAGAGTTCCTTATCCGGACCTCTGCTTCGCATACATTTTAAGAGTCAAAATTCCTCGGATTCGGGATTAACCGGTGACTTGGGACACCATTGTCATTCCCAAGTGGCGACTCTGATTAATCTCTAATAAAATCCCGAACCGATTATCCTTAAATTGGAAAAACTCCTTCCCTTACGTTATTTTATCCGTATCGGATATTTGAGCGTCGGGGTATACCCTACAAGTGTATTTATACGCACTTAAGTATGTTGGGGTAGTAAAAAGGGAGGTGTGACAGTCATATATGTTGGTTAAGCGCTTCCTGTAAAGTTTGGTTGAAAACGGATGTCGTTTGACGTGTTTCAGCTTTAAATTGGAAAATTTGGAAGTTATGCAATTTTGAAAGAATTCTTGAATTTTAAGGCTCAATTCATTGATTTTGATGTTATTTTGGTGATTTGATCGCTCGAGCATGTTCGTATGATGTTTTTGAGTCAGTGTACATATTTGGTTTGGAGCCCCGAGGGCTCGGGTGAGTTTCGGATAGGTAACAGGATGTTTTGGACTTACAAAAATCTGGTATTTTTGCTAGTTGCTGGTGTCTAGGTTTTTGTTCTATACGATCGCATAGAGTTAATTGGGAAGTCATTAATTTGTTCTATGCGATCGCATTGGTCCTTCCGCGATCGCATAGAGTTAATTTAGTAAGCATCAGTTTGTTTTATGCGATCACATTACTACCCCGCGATCGCATAGAGTAAATCTGAAGTCCATGAAATCCTTCTATGCGATCACATTATCCTTATGCGTAGAGTAAAATGTTGAGGCCCAATTTCCTTCTATCGATCGCATTACTGCTCCGCAATCGCATAGAGCAATTTTTAATGCCCCCTTATTTTCTTCTATGCGATTGCATCACAGGCCCTGCGATCGCATAGAGTAAATTCGCCCAGTGATTTTAAGTTCTGCAAAAACAGAACAGACGGGATAAAATCCCATTTCTCTCAACTCTCTCTTCTCCAAGCAGCTTATTGGGGCGATTCTTGGGCGATTTTCGTCAAACTTTTTGGGTAAGTGATTCTTGACTCATTTCCTTCATTTTCCATCAATATTATTTGAATTTCTAGGCCTAAACATGTGTAAATGGGTAGAAACATTAGAGAAATGAGTATAGTTAGGGTTTTCAAAGAATTTGCGATCTAGACCTCGTTTTGGGGTCGAACTTAAGAACAAATTGCATATTTGAACTCGTGGATTATTGGGTGAATTTATTTTGGTTTGAACCTCGTGTTTCGATCATGTGGGTCCGGGGTTGATTTTTACTATTCCGGGCAGAATGTTGTAAAAATTATATTTGGCCATATGAACTAGTTTGTTAAGTAGTATTGATGATATTAAATAAATTGTGTATAGATACGATTGGATTCGAGCCAAATTCGAAAGGAAAAGACATTGTTACGGATTGAATTATTTGTAAACTTTCGAGGTAAGTGTTTGATCTATCCTAGCTTGAGGGAATAAGAATTGAGTTTATGTGCTAATTGTGATGTGTAGAGTCCGATGTATAGGCATGGTGACGAGTATCTATACGTTGGGGGTCGAGCATGACCGTGAGTCTTAAATGGATTAAACTCCTATTAATCTTATGTGATTATATGAAAATAATTATTATTGGTTTCATACCGGTAATATATAAATTGTTGTTTAAAGATTATTGGTGCCACACCGGTAACATACATATATTGTTGATTAGTTATATTTTATTGGTTTTATATCGGTAATATAAATGTTGTTGAATTACAAAATTATTGGTTTTACACCGGTAATATAAATGTTGTTGAAATTGAAGATTATTGGTTTAACATCGGTAATACATTTATATACATATTGTTGATATGAGATTATTGGTTCAATGCCGGTAATATATATTAAAGAAATGGGATCGTGTGGCACGGCGACCACAAAGTTATATGATTGTTAGCATTGGCCATAGTTGCCGGTATCCTATTATTAAATCTGGGAGCGAGTGGTACGCCTACCACAAGATACGAAATAAAAATGAATTGAGACATGAAAGTAAGTTTTATTCCATTGTTCAGATTATTTCTGATATTATATATTATTGTTTGCTATTTTAGAGCATGTTCTTTCCTTATAAATGTTCGATAAAGTTTCATGCTGTTGTATATGTATATATTTCAACTGTACAAGTTTATGTGGGTGTCTGGTCCTAGCCTCGTTCACTACTTTGCTAGGATAGGCCAGGCACTTACCATCACATGGGGTCGGTTGTGCTGATACTACACTCTGCGCTCTTTTTGCGCAGATACACGTTACGGACAGCAGCAACGGCAGTAGCATGATTGTTGATATTTCGACCACCGAGATTTTGAGGTAGCCTTGCAGGCGTCCGCAGGACCTGTTGTCTCCTCTATCTTTACTTTTCAGTATGTTATCTCATGTATTCGAGATAAACAGTTTATAATTCTTTCAGACGGTTATGTGTATTATTCTTAGAAGTTTGTGAGTATTGTGACACCAGTTCTTGGGTAGTGTATCGTGTTTGGGTTTCTACATCATATCTAGTAAAATTTGCTAAGTCTTCTGCTAAATTTATTTGTTCTGTTGTAATTGTAGAATTTATTTAACGTTTTAAAAAGAGGGTTGTAACTAATGGAAATGTAAGTAAGAATTGGCTTGCCTAGCTTTCACTAGTAGACGGCATCATGACTCCCGATGGTGGGAAATCCGGGTCGTGACAAGTTGGTATCAAAGCTCTAGGTTGCACAGGTCTCACAACTCACGAACAACCTTAGTAGGGTCTGAGGGATTGGTACGGAGATGTCTGTATTTATCCCAGAAGCTACAGAGTTAGGAAAAATTTTCCCTTTATTCTTTCCCATCGTGCGACTTTGGTCCTTCAAATGCTAATTGAATTTCTACTCTGTTCTTCAGCAGATGGTAAGAACACGCGCTTTCTCATCTACTGACCAGCAGCCCGAGGCCCCAGCAGCAGTAGCTCCCGCTAAAGACAGAGGCCGAGGTCGAGGTCGAGGCCGTCCTAGAGGCCGAGGTAGGGGCAGAGCTTAACCCCGAATAGCAGCACAAGTGGCAGAACCTCAGGTTCATATCGAGGAGGAGGTTCCAGCCCCAGCAGTTCTAGTGGGCCCAGCTCAGGTCCCAGGAGGGGTTATGTTTACCTCGGACCTTCAGGATGCTCTAGTCTGGATAGCAGGCTTTATAGATAATATCACCAAAGCAGGTTTACTGCTAGTAGCACCAGCCACTTCTTAGGGTGGAGGAGGTAATCAGACTCCTGCTACACACACTCCGGAGCCGGAAATTCCCCACGCTCAGGTTCTTGTGATTCAGCCAGCTGAGGCAGTTCAGCCTGTCATAGTGACTCAGGCTAGTGATGGTGCAGCTATGTCTGCTGATGCGTTATGGAGGTTGGACAAGTTTACCAAGTTGTTCGCTACCACCTACAGTGGCACTCCTTCAGAGGATCCTCAGGACTTCCTATATAGCTGCCACGAGGTTCTCCGTACTATGGGCATTGTAGAGACTAATGGAGTTGATTTTGCCGCTTTTCAATTATCTGGTTCCGCCAAGACTTGGTGGAGAGATTATTGTCTATCTAGGCCGGCAGGATCATCATCTTTGACTTGGGGTCAATTTGCAGAATTGTTTTTTGAAAAGTTCCTTCCAGCAACTCAGAGGGAGGCTTTGCGCACGCAATTTGAGTGTCTTCATCAGGGTTCTATGTCTGTCACACAGTACGAGACTAGGTTCATTGACCTGGCTCGTCATGCCATTGTCATACTTCCCACAGATCGGGAAAGGGTGAAAAGATTTATTAATGGCTTGAGTCAGCCAATTCGTCTGTAGATGGCTATGGGAGCAGGGACGGAAATCACTTTTTAGGAGGCGGCCAATGCAGCCCACCGGATCGAAATGGCTCTGTCACAGGGAGCAGGTCATGGGTCGGATAAGAGACCCCGTAATTCAGGCAGATTCAATGGTACATCGTCTGGAGGTAGAGATTCTCAAGGTAGAGGCCAGCTCTTCAGGTTTTTAACGATGCTTCTAGTGGTCGTAATCCTCAGCCACACTATTCTGATCAGCAACCTATCAGTGCACCACCACTCTGTTATTCTCAGCAGCCGAGGGCTTGTTATACGTGTGGCGACCTTAGGCACATTGCAAGGTATTGCCCTCGAGCTTCTGACAGCTCTCAGCGGCAGGGTTCTTGTGCTATGGTTCAGGCCCCAATTCCCCCACAGCCTGCCTAGCCAGCTAGAGGCGGGGGTAGAGGATATAGAGGTGGAGGCAGAGGTCATAGAGGTGGAGCCCAGATCGATAGAGGCAGAGACCGGCCAGCAGCTGATCGTCCCAAAGATACTGCTCAGGTTGGTGGGGCCCAGCCCCGATGTTATACACTTCCTGCCAGACCAGAGGCTGAGTCCTCCGATACTATTATTACAGGTATTATTTTGATTTGTGATAGAGAGGAATCAACATTATTTGACCCAGGGTCTGCATATAGTTGTACGTGTCTTCCTATTTTGCACCATACTTGGTTCAGCCTAGTGATCCACTGGGTGTTCCTGTTCATGTGTCTACACCAGTAGGCGATTCTATTGTGGTTGATCGAGTTCATCGGTCATGTATTGTAGTGATTGAGGGTCTTGAGACCCGTGCTGATTTATTGCTCCTAAATATGGTGGACTTCAATATTATATTAGGGTGGACTGACTATCTCCATATCATGTTATTTTAGATTGCCATGCTAAGACTGTGACCTTAGCTCTACCGAATTTGCCTCGTATAGAGTGGAAAGGAATTTCTGGTCACATTAGCCACAATGTTATTTCTTATGTTAAGGCTCGGCGTATGGTTGAAAAAGGGTGTTTGGATTATTTAGCCTATGTCCGTGATTCCAGTGCTGAGGTTCCTTCTATTGACTCTGTGCCAGTGGTCTGCGAATTTCCTGAAGTGTTTCCTTCAGACCTGCCGGGTATGCCACCCGACAGGGATATTGTTTTTTGCATTGACTTGGCTCAAAGCACTCAGCCCATTTCCATTCCCCCATATCGTATGGCTCCGCCGGAGTTAAAAGAATTGAAGGAGCAGTTGCAGGATTTACTTGAAAAGGGTTTCATTAGACCCAGTGTTTCGTCGTGGGGTGCGCTGGTATTATTTGTAAAGAAGAAAGACGGTTCGATGAGAATGTGCATTGATTATCGGTAGTTGAACAAGGTGACTATCAAAAATAAATATCCACTCCCGCGAATTGATAATTTATTTGATCAGCTTTAGGGTGCCAAGGTCTTTTCGAAGATAGACTTGAGATCTGGCTATCATCAGCTGAAGATTAGGGCATCTGATGTCCCTAAGACAGCATTCCTCACTCGGTACGGACATTATGAATTTCTGGTCATGTCTTTTGGGTTGACAAATGCCCCAGCAGCTTTTATGGAATTGATGAATCGAGTGTTCCGGCCTTATTTAGACTTGTTTGTAATAGTCTTCATTGATGACATATTAATATATTCCTGCAGTAAGGAGGAGCATGCGCAACATCTCAGAGTGGCCTTGCAGACTCTGAGAGATAGCCAACTATATGCAAAATTTTCAAAGTGTGAATTTTGGCTAAGTTCAGTTGCATTTCTGGGTCATATTGTGATAGCAACAGGTATTCAGGTTGATCCAAAGAAGATTGAGGCAGTCAAGAACTGGCCTAGACCGACATCAGCCATAGAGATTCAGAGTTTCTTGGGATTAGCAGGTTATTATCGGTGATTCGTGGAGGGGTTTTCATCTATTGCAACCCCACCGACAAGATTGACGCAGAAAGATGCTCAGTTCGAATGGTCAGATAAATGTGAAGCAAGCTTTCAGAAGCTCAAGACAGCCCTGACCACATCACCGGTATTGGTCTTACCCACAGGTACGGGACCTTGTACTATTTACTGTAATGCTTCCCATATCGAGCTTGGTGCAGTGTTGATGCAGGATGGCAAGGTTATTGCATATGCTTCGAGGCAGTTAGAGATTCATGAAAAGAACTATCCAGTTCATGATCTAGAATTGGCGGGGATTGTTCATGTATTGAAGATCTGGAGGCATTATTTGTATGGTGTGGCATGTGAACTATACACCGATCACAAGAGCCTTCAGTACATGTTTAAACAGAAGGAGCTGAATTTGAGACAGAAAAGGTGGCTAGAATTGTTGAAAGATTATGATGTCACCATTTTATATCATCCGGGAAAGGCCAACGTGGTGGCCGATGCTCTAAGTAGGAAGTCAGCCAGTATGGGCAGTCTTGCTTATATTCCAGTCAATCAAAGGCCGCATGCTTTATATGTTCAGTCCTTAGCCAACCGATTTATGAGGTTGGATATTTCTGAGCCTAGTCGAGTGCTAGATTGCATGGTAGCTCGCTCTTCATTATTGGAGTGTATCTGCGATCATATAATGATCGTTATTTATGTGACCTTGAAGACACGGTTCATCGAAGAGGTGCCAAGCATGCCACATTAGATGTTGATGGGATTTTGAGGTTCCAATTGTGTGCCAAATGTTGATGGGCTTATAGAATTGATTTTAGAAGAAGCTCACAGTTTGTGGTATTCTATTCATCCAGGCGCAACAAAGATGTATCAGGATTTGTGGCAGCATTATTGGTGGCGTTGAATGAAAAAGGATATTGTGGCATATGTGGCACGGTGTCTAAATTGTCAGCAGGTTAAATATGAGCATCAGAGACCTGGTGGTTTATTTCAGAGAATTGAGCTTCCTGAATGGAAGTGGGAGCAGATCACTATGGACTTCATTTCTGGTCTTCCGATGACTCGAAAGAAGTTTGATGATATTTGGATTATTGTTGATAGGCTGACCAAGTCAGCTCATTTTATTCCGGTTGCCGCTACCTATTCACTCGAGAGATTAGCTGGGATTTATATCAGGGAGATTGTTCGCCTTCATGGTGTGCCTATCTCTATCATTTCAGATCGAGGTACGGAGTTTACCTCACATTTATGGAAGGTGGTTCAACGAGAGTTGGGCACCCAAGTCCAGCTAAGTACATCCTTTCATCCCCAGACAGACGGTCAGTCCGAGAGGACTATTCAGATATTAGAAGATATGCTTCGAGCGTGTGTTATTGATTTTGGAGGTTCGTGGGATCAATTCCTGCCTTTGGAAGATTTTGCTTATAATAATAGCTATCAATCGAGCATTCAGATGGCTCCTTATGAAGCCTTGTATGGTAGGCGATGTCGTTCTCCGGTCGGATGGTTTGAACCAGGAGAAGCTCGGTTGTTGGGTATAGATCTAGTTTAGGAGGCCTTAGATAAGGTCAAGATCATTCAATATAGGCTTCGTACAGCTCAGTGCAGGCAAAAGAGCTAAGCAGATCGCAAGGTTCGAGATATAGCATTCATGGTTGGAGAGCAAGTATCTCTCCGAGTATTGCCTATGAAGGGCGTGATGAGATTTGGAAAGAATGGCAAACTTAGCCCTAGGTTTATTGTCCCATTCGAGATTATTGATCGTGTGGGAGAGGTGGCTTATAAGCTTGCCTTGCCACCTAGGTTGTCACCAGTGCATCCAGTGTTTCATGTATCCATGCTCCGTAAATATCACGGTGATCCATCGCACGTGTTAGATTTCAGCATTGTCCAATTGGACAAGGATCTATCTTATGAGG
This sequence comes from Nicotiana noctiflora, assembly GCA_032618575.1. Taxonomy (NCBI): domain Eukaryota; kingdom Viridiplantae; phylum Streptophyta; class Magnoliopsida; order Solanales; family Solanaceae; genus Nicotiana; species Nicotiana noctiflora. The sequence goes on along the minus strand of JASVEL010002016.1, from coordinate 42,876 downwards.
AGGAGCCGGTAGCTATTCTAGATCGGCAGGTTCGACAGTTGAGGTCGAAAAGTTTTCCTTCTGTGCGAGTTCAGTGGAGGGGTTAGCCTCCTGAGGCATCAACCTGGGAGTCTGAGTCTGACATGCATAGCCGATATCCTCATCTATTCCCTGACTAAGGTACTTCTTTCTTTTGTCCGTTCGAGGACGAACATTTATTTTAGATGTGGAGAATGTGACGACCCAAAGGGTCATCACTTATTTTCTCAATCATTTGAGCTTCTCAGGCCTTGAAAACCTCATTTATATTTGCCTCAATTTGCGTGCGCAGTCCGGGCATGAAGCCGAAATTTTTTTATGTTGAAATATATGAAATATGTGAAACATTTAAAGAATTTTGATATTAATATTGATATGGTTGACTTTGGTCAACATTTTTGGTAAACGGACCCGGACCCGTGATTTGACGGTTTCAAAAAATCCGTAAAAAAATATGGAACTCGGGCGTATGCCCGGAATCAAAATCCGAGATCTAGAACCCCGGTAAAAGAATTTTTCTCTTAAATTATTTTTTGAAAATGTTTAAGAAAAATAAAACTGAAATTTGATTAAAAAGTAATGGTATCGGGGCTCGTATTTTGGTTCCGACGCATGGTACGTGTCATATATGTTGATTAAGCGCTTCCTGTAAAGTTTGGTTGAAAACGGACGTCGTTTGACATATTTTGGCTTTAAATTGGAAAATTTGGAAGTTATGCAATTTTGAAAGAATTCTTGAGTTTTAAGGCTCAATTAATTGATTTTGATGTTATTTTGGCGATTTGATCGCTCGAGCATGTTCGTATAATATTTTTGAGTCAGTGTACATATTTGGTTTGGAGACCCGAGGGCTCGGGTGAGTTTCGGATAGGTAACGGGATATTTTGGACTTACAAAAATCTGGTATTTTTGCTGGTTGCTAGTGTCCAGGTTTTTGTTCTATGCGATCGCATAGGCATGTCTGCGATCGCATAGAGTTAATTGGGAAGTCATTAATTTGTTCTATGCGATCTCATTGGTCCTTTCACGATCGCATAGAGTTAATTTAGTAGCCATCAGTTTGTTATATGCGATCGCATTACTACCCCGCGATCGCATAGATTAAATCTGAAGTCCAGGAAATCCTTCTATAAGATCGCGTAGAGTAAAATGTTGAGGCGCAATTTCCTTCTATGCGATCGCATTACTGCTCCGCGATCGCATAGAGCAATTTTTTTGCCCCTTATTTTCTTCTATGCGATCGCATCACAGGCCCTTCGATTGCATAGAGTAAATTCTCCCAGTGATTTTAAGTTCTGCAAAAACAGAACATACGGGATAAAATCCCATTTTTCTCAACTCTCTCTTCTCCAAACAGCTTATTGGGGCGATTCTTGGGCGATTTTCGTCAAACGTTTTGGGTAAGTGATTCTTGACTCGTTTTCTTCATTTTCCATCAATATTATTTGAATTCCTAGGCCTAAACATGTGTAAATGGGTAGAAAAATTAGAGAAATGAGTATAGTTAGGGTTTTCAAAGAATTTGCGATCTAGACCTCATTTTGGGGTCGAACTTAACAAAAAATTACATATTTGAACTCGTGGATGATTGGGTGAATTTATTTTGGTTCGAACCTCGTGTTTCGATCATGTGGGCCCAGGGTGGATTTTTACTATTCTGGGCAGAATGTTGTAAAAATTATATTTGGCCATATGAACTAGTTTGTTAAGTAGTATTGATGATATTAAATCAATTATGTATATATACGATTGGATTGGAGCGAAATTCGAAAGGAAAATGCATTGCTACGGATTGAATTATTCGTAAACTTTCGAGATAAGTGTTTGATATGTCCTAACTTGAGGGAATAGGAATTGAGTTTATGTGCTAACTGTGATGTGTAGAGTCCGATGTATAGGCATGGTGACGAGTATCTATACGTTGGGGGTCGAGCATGACCGTGGGTCTTAAATGGATTAAATTTCTATTAATCTTATGTGATTATATGAAAGGAATTATTATTGGTTTAATACCGGTAATATATAAATTATTGATTAAAGATTATTGGTGTCACACCGGTAACATACATATATTGTTCATTAGTTATTATTTATTGGTTTTATACCGGTAATATAAATGTTGTTGAATTACAAATTTATTGATTTTACACCGGTAATATTAATGTTGTTGAAATTGAAGATTAATGGTTAATACCGATAATATATTTATATACATATTGTTGATCAGAGATTATTGGTGCAATACCGGTAATATATGTGAGCACGTGATTTTTGCACCGGGCAAATAATTCCAAAATTAAAATAAAGTATATTTTTGAGTGTAATTACCTGCTTTGTTTGAAATTAGCCATACTTTATGTATTTCAATAAATAGAAATTAGAAAAATAAAAAAAATTTAGGCTAGGCAATTATTTTGTCTTAATTAATTAGTCTAAAGAAGAAAATTAGCAACAATAGTTCTCAATAGCGAAAATTAGAGAAAATAGTAGAAAAAAAAAAGTATTAGATAATTAGCATAAGTAGGAAATTAGGTTTTTACAAACATTCCATAAAAGAAAAAAAAATATATAAAAGAAAATACATAAAAATAAATAAAATCAGAAAAATACAAAAAAAATATAGATGGTAGTAATATGGTTGGGCTGATTTGGATTGAAATGAGCAGGCCCAGTGTATTGAGCCCAAACGATCCAGTCCTTAAGCCTTTTTAATTAGCAAAAATCTCGGTCGTTCAATTGTGTTAACCAACGGTCGAGATAATAGCGAAGTTATTGGTTTAATTTTAAATTGCGAAGAGATCGAATCCGGGCCGTCCGTTTAGATTGATCTAAGGGTCTTGGTTTTGGTCTCATAAGTAACGACACGACGTCGTTTTAGTAACGTCGCTCAGAGCCGTTGATCTCCATTGAACGAACGGCCTGGATTACCTCAGACGCATGGCCTATATAAGGTTTTTGTCTAAGAATTTTAGCCATTATACACTCCACAAACCCTAGCCGTCACAAAACACTCTTTCTTTCTTTTTTTTTCAACTCTCCAATAACACCCGCCGGAATGTTTCCCAAAAACAACCGCCAGGCAGTAATCCGGGAGCCACTCCACACCTATGTTTTCGTTGCCATTATGCTCTTTTTCTTCTTCTGTGTGTATATGTATATATGCTTATATATATATATAATGAAGCGGGTCGACTGACCATTGTCTCAATCCGGTTAGTCGATTTCAAATTTTTGCTTTGTCCATATTTTGTTAATATTTTTAGATCTGAAATTATTGTATGTTGGTGTTGTGCATGATTTTCCAAAATTTTGTTTAATTTTCTTAATTATTATTCGTATTTTTGTCCATACATGTTTGTTTGTTAAAATATACAATATATATATATATATATATATATATTTACATTTTTTAATTTAGGATTGAATTAAGTAATTTTTGTTATCTTTGCATTTTTAGTCAATATTGGGCGGTTTGATGTTTAATTGTTTGTGAAAAATACTACTTAGAGTTAATTAGTAATTGTGTGTTTAATTTATTTTTGTAATTAAAATTATGATTTTAGTTTTAATTCTTAAAATAAAACAAAGAAAAAAATGAAGCAAAATAGATTTAATTGAAGTCAAAATCGGATTGGGCCATTCTTTAATTTAAAATCACAAGCCCAAGGGTTCAAATCCTTTACCCAGCCCAATTTTGCCAAGACCCTGACCCAGTCCAACCCACAACCAACCCCATCTTCATTTTTAATCTTGACCGTTGGATCGCTTAATCCAACGGTTCATATTAAGTCTTAATTTCTAATACCTCCCAAAATACCCAAAACTATCTTATTCCCAAACCCTAAATCAAAGACCCCCATCTCCACAGCTGCCGCCTCACACACACACACACAGCACCACCCTCTTCGCCGGCCAGCACCACACACCCCAGCCTCCTCGCCGGCTAGCCAACCCTTCCGCCAGCAGACCACCAACGTCCAAATGACCCTACTGTCCGACGAGTCACAGCCGCCAATGAACCCGCCTCAACCAGCGACCAAAGCAGCCGCCACCTTCGCGCCGCACACCCCGGTGACCTTTCTCCTCCATAGCCGCCAACTCCCACACCACCGACCACCCTCAACTCACCTCACTTCATCAGATTCTTGAACGAACCAGCAAAGGTTCGCCGGACAGCAGCTAGACAGAGGCAATCAGCGATGATGCCCTCTGTTTTTCCTCTGTGTTTTTGCCGCTACTGATTGCTGGCTCAGGCCTGTCTCATAGGTGTTTCCATGGGAATCTTTGGGTTTCAGATGGTTTAAGAAACTCCGGCAACCTACATTAACACCAACGAAATTGCCGAGGTTAGTTCGAATCCATGTTGAGTCGAAGTTTCCATTGCCGACGAGCTCCGAGTTCGCTATGGGCTAGTCCAATCTGGGACGTCAAAGACTTCTCCGATGATGAAAATGTTCAAATTATGTGATTTTCAAATCTGCCGATTCTGAATTCTTTTCGTCAAGGTGTTCTTTTCCTTTTCGTTTTCTTATTTAATTGTAATCGATTGGTTTAGTTTAGTTATTTGGTAATTTTTCGTTTGTTGGTAATTTTCTGTTTGGATTTTTCCGATTTTTCTGGTTTTTCTCATCTTTTTGGGACCCTTTTATTTGGTCGATCTGTTTCTTGTTGTTCGTTGTTGCGAATGTTCGTTGTAAATTGAATTCGATTCGATTAATATCGTCGGATAACCAATTCTGTATTTTTGTACCCGTTTCTGTCAGAAAGTTTGTGGCTTTACTGAATTGTTTGTGTAAACCAATTGAAATTGAATTGTTTGTTGTCTGAATTAGAAAACGAATTGGTTATAGCTGTAGTTATTCTTTAATTAGGGGCTGCTGATAAATGTTTAGGGGTTGGTTAGCATAAATCTAGGGGTCAATATAGATAGCATATAATATGAGGATAGTGGATAGTAGTTAGTGGGATATTGTGGAAAAGAGGGTCTGTTATGGGTGTATAAGAACAGACATAGAACAAAAAGAATGGAGAAGAAAAAAAATTACACACTTGAGAGGATTTAAGCATAAGAAATAGAGAGTTAAAAGAATACTGAAAAGAAAGCTAAAAAAAAAACAGCCTGAAGTTCCTGCATTTTCTTGTTGAAAGTTAGTTAAAATTTCTGCAAAGTTTCCAAGATCCCCATCTGATTTAGGACAATTTGAAATTTCATTATTTCTGAAATCTGGTTTTGAGTTGTTGCCACTGCTGTTACATTGTTGTTAAGACTGCTGCCTCTACTGACTTCATCTCCTTATTTACTTTCAATTTTCCAGGTATTCACCTCACCTTACAGTGTATGAAAATGGACAAGTATGAAGATTGGTTCACTTGAATAGAACTAATGTGTTTGCTTATTCGATTTTTCTGCACTTGCGCAACTGTTAGCTTAAGTTTAATCCTCGTGTATTTCTGGATGTTTGTTCTGAACATGGATTGATGTAATAAGTGTTAGTTTAGTAGTTCGTCGTTCTCTAATACGATTTTGATAAATTGGTGCTGATATTTCTTTGAAGTTGCCCTTATTGTTGCCTTTGATCCGTTCAATGCATCGTGTTTGAATTTATCCTAAGACCTCTAAATCATTGAGTTGTTTGCTAGTTTGTTTAAGTTGTGGTTGAGGTTCCGTTCGCCGGTCATGTAGCATAAATCGAGTTTACTGAGATAACAGAGGTCGTATCCATCTTCTCTTTAATTTTGTTTCATATTAATTCTTATAGGTATATATATAATGTAATAGTTCTTGCGTTACTTATAGTAATATATTTTGAAGATTTAATTTCTTTTGTTGGCAGTCTTCCTTTTAATAATTTATATCAATTGATTATGGTTTTCTTTGGTTGTCATATTTAGGAAAATGGATTTAATCTCATAGATTCTAGTTTTAGTTCATAATTGGCAGTAATATTTTATTTATTTTATTTTATTTTTTTTAATTTTAATCTCTATTTTCTCGTGATTTTAGAGCATTTTATGTACATGTTCTTCTTTAGGTGTTACATTTCCTAATATTATGTTTAATTACTTTTCTCTATTCTAAGTTAACATTAGAGAAACACAATTGACAGTCATAGATGGGCATGTATTTTGCTTTGGATATTTCTTTTGCCACTTATCAATTAGCTTCATGTTCTTTCTTACGACATAACATTGCTGATTGTTTAATGGTATGTATGATGGCTGTAGAGGTTGGGCGTTGAGTGTAAAAAGTTGAATTTATCCCGTTAATTATCTGCTTTATTATTTTTGTTAGGAGCATGCTTAGGCCGTTATTAAACATGAACATCGTAGTTGGCTTCAGACACGTTTAAAATACAATTGTGATTGTGTACACGTCCACGTGATATGATAGCAATTCTAAAAAAAAAAATCAATTTGGAATATGTGTTTGTGCAATTTCGATCAAAAATTTTCTTAATAATAAAAATAGGTTGCGGTTTACTAATTAACTTTAGTTTTATAATTTAGCGAAATTAATAGTAAGTTTCAATTAATTCATTCGCGGCTTTTAACTGTTATTAGTAATATATTTTGTATAATTGCAAATTAAGCTTTGGTAGTATATGTATATATATGTATATATATAATCATGTATTAAATTTTTTTATACGATTCCTTTGTATCAAATATTTTTTTTTTTGGTAATCTTTAGGCCATTGTTTAATCCAGTTAATGGCATCCTTTTAGAAGTTAATTAGTTTCAAAAAATGACTATTTAATTATATAAAAAATGGTTAGATTATTTTGATATATATATTTTTATGCTATTTGTCATTTCAGGCTTTAGTAATGTATATTTAAAATACGGCTTGAAACGAGGTTTAATTAATAAAAGTTTGCACTTGCAAATATTTGTTTAATCAGGATGATTTTTCTGTAGATTTAGAGATAAGTCAAATAATGTATATAGTCATTGTAGATTTATTTATTTTAAGACAAGCTTCAATATAAAGTTAGGGGATCTTCTTAGATAAACATGCGTTAAAAATGCTTAGATTTCGGGATATGTTGTTTAGCAAATTTTACGACATTTTCAAAATAATAATACGCTAGCATCTTTAGGTACGTATTTAATAATAATACCTCCCTAATCTCGGGTACACATTTATGTGACCCCAATCCAAATCCCAATGAAGTTGGAATATATCAAAAATTGCGGACACATTTATGTGACGAAATTCGAGATATATTCTCACGACATTATAATTTTCTTCTAACAATTAAAACGGTTTGGAGTGGTAGTTTGCACATTAGTTCATATTTGTATTAAAATCAGATAATCAAGCCAAATATAACAGTTGAGCGACCGTGCTAGAACCACGGAACTCGGGAATGCCTAACACCTTCTCCCGGGTTAACAGAATTCCTTATCCGGATTTCTGGTACGCAGACTGTTAAATAGAGTCAAACCTTTCCTCAATTCAGGATTCAACCGGTGACTTGGGACACCATAAATCTCCCAAGTGGCGACTCTGAATCTCTCAATAAATGAATCCCGTTTTGATTGTCCTTTAATTGGAAAAAACTCCTTTTTTATATTCGCGCCCTTGCGGGTCAGCGTAAAAAGGAGGTGTGACGGCTCTGACGACTCTGCTGGGGACCGTGACCCCTGAACTTCGGTTCAGGGTCTAAGAATTCGAGCTCAGTTAAATTGTTGTTTTGTCTATATCTGATTTTACTACATGTTTAATTAACGTGCTACATATCTACCGCTTTGATACTAGTTGCATTGTATATACAAACTATTATATGTTTATCGCTTTGATATTACGTGAACTGTATATAAAACTGTGCCGCAAACCCTTCACTTCTCACCCCGGGGATGTGCTCACTGGTTGAGACTCCTTATTCTGTTAGTGTCATACCCGAAAATAATGAAGAGGCTCGGAAAGTTTCTAAGCCGGTTGGCCTTTTGGTTCCCGGAAAGGAGCTCCTTCCTCAGCCCGAGTTGTCCGCTTGGGTACACAGTCTAGATCATGCACCGAGGTTTTTAACTTAGAATAACATAACCGCATACCGGATCCCTAGTAGGAAACGCTTATTTGCATCACGTTGCATTTGACTTAGGGGACTCAACACAGGGGTTGGGTCCGTCTAGGACAGGCAACCTGAAATGAAAAGACCATCCTGCTATATCATGTTTGTTTTAAGCATTTATTCGAACTTGCATGCTGACCGGCTTTTAAATACTGAAGAAAAAAGAAAAAAAACAGTATGGGGAAATAGATATTTTCAGAAAATACAAAAATGTGTTTTACCAACAAGTCAATAGTTTAGTTTGCTAATAAAAGACGATGGAAGGTTGACTTTGCCGACAATGGGTTTCTTAACGAAATGTGTTTTCTTTGTCGGTCAATAAAAGAAAATGTGTTTTCTAAAATGTGTTTTCTTTGTCGGTCAATAAAAGAAAATATGCTTCTTAACAAAGTGTGTTTTCTTTGTCGGTCAATAAAAGAAATAGTTTGTCTTGGCGGACCGAACTACGCGAGTTTGATTCTCACCGGAAGTGAGATACGTAGGCAACCCCCATCGGGTCTAACTTGCCATTTTTTTAAAAAAATATATATACCAAAATCTGTAAATTTCGAAAAAATCATTGCCAGCCAAAATGATCGATTTCTTTAAATAAATGTGCAGGATGAGCACGATTCAAAATGAACCCTTTTCACTCATGACTAAAATCCCGGTACAAATACGGCTATGGTGGAATGATCTAGGCCAAGGAGGGCAGGATGAGGTTAAAAAGTATTTGAAAGGTCTCACGGGTCTGCTTGAAATAAAACCCCGTGGGGACATCATAAGAGCCTTAGTCACATATTGGGACTCCGCGCACAATGTCTTTCACTTCTCGGACTTCGAGCTCACCCCAACTGTTGAGGAAATGACCGGATACATTGGAAACACCGATATACCATTGGGGCATCAATATCTAATCGCCCCCAGGGTTGTCGCTGTACACCGGTTTTTAGACTCACTGAAGACGGCCAGGACGGTACGTAACCCGGATCTAGCACGAGGGTTTTGTACTTTGAACTTCATCTATCAAAGGTACGGTCATGCGGGAGGTTTCGACGACCCAGAAAACAAATTATGCAGCAAGGGTAATCGCCCGAAATGGGAGGAGCACAGACGAGTTGCTTTCATGATAGCCTTTTTAGGACTCGTGGTATTCCCGAGGAAAGACGGGAACATTGATATAAAGTTAGCCGGAGTCGTCAGTACTTTGCTTGACCAAAGCGAAAGTACTCTTGCTCCTATGATACTATCGGACATATATCGAGCCCTCACAATCTGCAAAGCCGGGGGAGATTTTTTCGAAGGCTGTAATTTACTGCTACAAATGTGGATGATCGAGCACCTGTGTCGCCGCACCCAATTCTTGAGATATGGTCTGGTTGAGAAAACTTGCATAAGCGAATTCTATACAAGGATTGATAGGGTCGTCTTGCTTGAAGGAACATTGGCATGGAGGGCATACTTTCAGGCTCTCAACGCAAGCCAAATACAATGGACATTGGGTTGGTTACAGATAGACAGAATCGTGTACATGCCAGCGGCTAGGTCCCCCTTTCTCTTAATGGGACTTAAAAGCATTCAACCTTATGCGCCCCATCGGGTGTTGAGACAGCTCGGGAGGTGCCGGATAGTACCCAAAGAAGAAGACCCTGAGTACCCAGGTTATTGAAATTAGTCCCGACGGTCAATTCCCGGAAGCGAGGGTTCGCCAGATCTGGAGCAAATGCCAGTATCTGGAGGCAAACACTTGTGTGCAGGATCGAGCTAGAGGAGAGGTTGTACCCAGATATCTTACTTGGTACAAAGGAGAAACATCAGGGGAAAGACCAGCCAAAAGACCTCACCTCAGGGAATTTGCTGAAGCGTCCCAAGACCAATGGGACTGGTTGGCTAAGGAAGAGGTTTACAGAACCAGGATTGGCAAGATAGAGCAACGGGTCCAAGATCTTCAATTTGAAAGGGATGTGCAGGCCGCCGCCAACGAAGGAGATAAAAAGAAGTTGGCACAAGAAAATGACTTTCTCAGAGCTCAAATCCAGCAAATGAAAAGGGATGCTGACAGACAGTTGAGGAGTCGGGCAGACGAACAATTGATAAAGGGATTGAAAAGCCAGGTTGCCGATGTCCAAAGAGAATTGGAAGAGTCTAAGGCCCAAATAGTGAGGATCTGAGCTAGCTAGAGAAAGGAGGCACATCAACATGCACTTCACCTACAACGGGTGGAATAGGATTACACTGATATCGTCACCAGTTTAAGGGAAGCAAATGTTGTCCTCAGAGAGCGGGTTTTTAAGCAAGCCCAAGATGCCAGAGCAGACCTCGACCATTGCCACAACTCTGATGGCTCGACTGCAAGAACAAATAGACAGGCTCTTAGACCAAGTCACCAACAACGCCCGAAGATTGGGGACGAAAAACCAGCAGATAGAGCGGCTACTCGGAGAAAGGGACATGATCAAGGACGGAATTGGAGAAATCGGGCACTATGTCACCATGAAATGTCTAGCTTGTGAACGAATGCCCCGCGCCGACCTCTTCGCCTCAATTATGGGTTATGTCCATCGGATCATGGAAGAATTAAGGGGACTGCACAAGGACCTCACACCGAGACCCGCGGCAAGGCCGGATGATGCCTCGCGGGCTCCCAGGAATTTTAGAGCATTAGACTTCTGATTTAAAAAAATGTATTTCGAAATATCAATTCAAGTTGGTTGGCATTTTTCATTTTTCGAGTCAAGCATTACTCTATTTTGCCGATTATTGTAAGCCATGTTTTGTAACTTTGAGGTTTTATCTGATATAAAAGTTACTGAATTTTGCCACAATCTTGTTACCAGAACTACGCTCGGTCTGATTCATGCGGGGACATGATACGTAGGCAATCTATATAAGATTCGACCACTGTTCAAGCCGGGATGACGCATGCGGTCTGAGAAAAAGCATAATAGAAATGGTTCATTGCATAAGGACATTTGCATCTCCAATGTGCTTTTACCATATCTGTTAAAATTTTAACACTAACAAGTTCGTTGTTTTCTTCTATATTCAGTTAGTGTTAAGAGTGTACTGGCATCACACAGATATCACACAAGATCGAAAGGACCTATACCTAAAAGTATGACCGGGTCAGATCAAAGTAATGAGTCAGAAAAAGCAATGAGCCAGATGCTCAAAGAAGCTCTTGAAAAAATGGAACAGATGCGGTTGGAAATGAGCGAAATGCAGACGGCGCTGGCCAGAACACAAAAGGGTCTGGAAGTACCTACTCCTCCTACCTTTCCACCAGGATTTACCCCAGAATACCTTTCTCCCGGTCCCTCAACAAGAATCCCGGACCTTCATTACCACCAGGGAAGGGATGCTTACGACCACCCAGCTCCACCACCAAATCAAAATCCTCCTCCACCAAAGGGCCCTGTCTTTGTGGCACCTCCCCCAGTTCCATTGCATAGATCATCAAGTGAGCCATTATTTCAGGTTCACGACAATCAATATTACCCCCCGGAACCCACTTTCAGGGCACCCGAACCTTCCACCTATACTCCTCCCTTTGAAGTCCAAGTGGAAAATCCGGCCAAAAGCTCAGAACAAGATGAGATGATAAGGAAAGTCAAGAGCCTGGAGCAGTCCTTCAGGAACATGCATGGGTTAGGCAACCAGGTCAGCGTAGCCTACAAGGATCTATGCCTGTGACGACCCAAAGGGTCATCACTTGTTTATTTAATCATTCCGAGCTTTTGAGGTCTTGAAAACCTCATTTATAGTTGCCTCGATTTGCGTGCACAGTCCAGGCACAAAGCTGGAAAAGATTTATGTTGAAATATGTGAAATATGTGAAAAAGTAGAAGAATTTTGATATTAATATTGATATGGTTGACTTTGGTCAACATTTTTGGTAAACGGACCCGGATCCGTGATTTGACTGTCTCAGAAAATCCGTAAAAAAATATGGAACTTGGGCATATGTCCGGAATTGAAATCCGAGGTCTAGAACCCCGGTAAAAGAATTTTTCTCTTAAATTGTTTTCTGAAAATGTTTAAGGAAAATGAAACTGAATTTTTATTAAAAAGTACTGGTATCGGGCTCGTATTTTGGTTCCGACGCCCGGTACAGGTCATATATATTGGTTAAGCGCTTTCTGTAAAGTTTGGTTGAAAACGGACGTCGTTTGACGTGTTTCGGCCTTAAATTGGAAAGTTTGGAAATTTTGAAATCTTAAAGAATTCTTGAGCTTTAAGGCTCAATTCATTGATTTTGATGTTATTTTAGCGATTTGATCGCGCGAGCAAGTTCGTATGATGTTTTTGAGTTAGTGTACATATTTGGTTTGGAGCCCCGAGGGCTCGGGAGTGTTTCGGAGGTGGTTCGGGGTGTTTTTGGACTTAGAAAACCAGCAGATTTCCTGCAATTTTTACACAGATATTTTACCCTACGCGATCGCGGACTTGTCCACGCGATCGCACTGCCTTGTCTCGATACTCAACGCGATCGCGGCTGTCTTCACGCGATCGCGAAGCTTTACATCTTTCTCCAACGCGATCGCAGCCTTCTTCACGCGATCGCGTAGCTTTCCGTTTTCCTTCAACGCGATCGCGACCCTTTTCACGCGATCGCGTAGTACAAATGAACCACCCAGCGAAATTCTTCTACGCGATCGCAGCATTGTCCACGCGATCGCGTATTGTTAAAAATTTGCCTTCCGCGATCGCGACCCAGTTCATGCGATCGCGTAGAACAAAAATTTCGCCCGGTGATTTTAATACAGAGAACAGAACAGAAACGGGATAAAAATCCCATTTCTGTTCAAACCCCTTCTCCACAACATTTTAGGCGATTTTGAGGCATTTCTTCATCAAAGTTCATTGGGTAAGTATTGTTAACTCGTTTTCTTCATTTTTCATCAACATCAATCAAATCCTTAGGCTTAAACATGTATAAATTGGTTGAAAATTTGAGAAATGGGTATAGTTAGGGCTTTCAAAGAAATTGCGATTTAGACCTCGTTTTGGAGTCGGACTTAAGAACAAATTGTATATTTGAACTCATGGAGGATTGGGTGAACTTATTTTGGTTCGAAACTTGAGTTTCGATTATGTGGGCCCGGGGTCGGTTTTTACTATTCCGGGCAGAATATTGTAAAAACCATATTAAGCAATATGAACTAGTTTGTTAAGTACAATTGATGACATGAAATCAATTGTGTATAGATACGGTTGGATTGGAGTCAAATTCGAAAGGAAAAGGCATTGCTACGGATTGAATCGTTCGTGAACTTTCGAGGTAAGTGTTTGTTCTATCCTAGTTTGTAGGAATATGAATTTGGTTATGAATAAATTGTTGAATAAGAATTATTGGTGTTATACCGGTAATGAAAGTAAATTGTTGAAACTATTATAAATTATTGGTTTAAAAACCGGTAACTATAAATATTGTTGATATAGAGATTATTGGCTAAATGCCGGTAATATATATATATATATTTATGAAATGGGATCGTGTGGTACGCCGACCACTTATATATAATAAGAAATGGGATCGTGTGGTACGCCGACCACGAAGTGATTTAAATCTTGGCATTGGCCATAGTTGCCGGTAGCCTATTGATATACTGGGAGCGGGTGGTACGCCTACCACAAGATATAATTTTGATATATTTGGGAGCGGGTGGTACGCCTACCACGAGATATAATTTCTGATATACTGGGAGCGGGTGGTACGCCTACCACAAGATATAATTTTGATATATTTGGGAGCGGGTGGTACGCCTACCACGAGATATAATTTCTGATACATTGGGAGCGGGTGGTACGCCTACCACAAGAGATAATTACTGTGACAGTTGGGAGCGGGTGGTACGCCTACCACGAGACATGAAATGAAAGAGGAAATTGAAACATGAAAGTAAGAATATTTTGGATATCTTCAGTTGTTGAATAATATTTCAGAGCAGAGTATTTCTTTATAAATGTATTGTATATATATATATATATATATCTATATTGCAACTGTACAGGTTTAGGTGGGTGACTGGCCTTAGCCTTGTCACTAGTTCGCTGGGATAGGCCAGGCACTTACCAGCACATGGGGTCGGTTGTGCTGATATTACACTCTGCGCTCTTTTTGCGCAGATACAGGTTACGGACAGCAGCAGCGACGGTAGAGATTTGTGGATTTTCCGACTACTGAGACTACGAGGTAGCCTTGCAGGCGTCCGCAGGGACCCGTTGTCTCTCCTATCTATGCTTTTCATTCTGTTATCTCATGTAATCGAGATAAACAACTTGTATTTTCTTTCAAACGATTATGTGTATTATTCTTAGAAGTTCGTGAGTATTGTGACACCAGTCTTGGGTAGTGTATCAGATTTGGATTTTTTTTCTTTATCATATCTGGCTAAGTCTTCCGCTAAATTTTGATTATTCCGCTATAATTTTTATGTTGTTAATAATAAATTGGTTATTAATGGAATTGTTATTAATATTTGGCTTGCCTAGCTTCTATTTAGTAGGCGCCATCATGACCCCGATGGTGGGAAATCCGGGTCGTGACAAGTTGGTATCAGAGCACTAGGTTGCATAGGTCTCACAACTCACGAACAACCTTAGTAGAGTCTGAAGGATCGGTACGGAGACGTCTGTATTTATCCTCCAGAGGCTACAGAGTTAGGAAAATATTCTCTTTATTCTTTCCGGTCGTGCGACTTGATCTTTTGAATGTTAATTGAACTTCTACTCTGTTCTTCCGCAGATGGTAAGGACACGTGCATCCTCATCTACTGACCAGCAGCCCGAGATCCCAGCAGCGACGGCTCCTGCTAGGGGTAGAGGCCGAGGTCGAGGTCGTCCTAGAGGACAAGGTAGGGGCGGAGCTCAGCCCCGAGCAGCAGCACGAGTGGCAGAACCTCGGGTTCATATAGAGGAGGAAATTCCAGCCCCAGCAGCTCCAGTAAGCTCAGGTCCCAGGAGGAGCTTTATTTTCACCGGATCTTCGGGATGCTTTGGTCCGGATAGCAGGTTTTATGGATCATGTCACCAGAGCAGGTTTATTACCGGTAGCACCAGCCACTTCTCAGGCTGGAGGAGGTAATCAGACTCCTGCTACGCGCACTCCAGAGCCAGTAATTCCCCAGGCTCAAGATCCTGTGATTCAGCCAGCTGAGGCGGTTCGGCCTATTATTGCGACTCCGTCTAATGATGGTGCAGCTATGTCTGCTGATGCGTTGTGGAGATTGGACAGGTTTACCAAGCTGTTCACTACCACATTCAGTGGTACTCCTTCAGAGGACCCACAGGACTTCCTATACAGCTGCCACGAAGTTCTCCGTACTATGGGTATTGTGGAGACAAATGGTGTGGATTTTGCTACTTTTCGGTTATATGGTTCCGCCAAGACTTGGTGGAGAGATTATTGTCTAACCAGGCCGGCGGGATCGTCATCTTTGACTTGGGAGCGGTTTGCAGAATTATTCTTGGAGAAGTTCCTTCCAGCAACTCAGCGGGAGGTTATGCGCAGACAATTTGAGCGTCTTCATCAGGGTTCTATGTATGTCACACAGTACGAGACTAGGTTCGTGGACCTGGCTCGTCATGCTGTTATCATACTTCCCACAGAGCGGGAGAGAGTGAGGAGGTTTATTGATGGCTTGAATCGGCCAATTCGGCTACAGATGGCTATGGGTGCAGGAACTGAAATCACTTTTCAGGAGGCGGCTAATGCAGCCCGCCGGATCGAGATGGCTCTGTCACAGGGAGCGAGACATGGATCAGATAAGAGATCTCGTAATTCGGGTAGATTCAGTGGTACCTCGTCCGGAGATAGAGATTTTTATGATAGAGGCCATCCTCCTAGGCCTTATCAGTCAGCTCTTCAGGTTTCTCATGATGCTTCTGGTGATCGTAATTCTCAGCCACGCTACTCTGATCAGCAGCCTATCAGTGCACCACCACTTCGCCATTTTCAGCGGCCGAGGGCTTGTTTTACGTGCGGTGATCTTAGGCACATTGCAAGGTATTGCCCTCGAGCTTCTGACAGATCTCACCAGCAGGGTTCTCGTGCCATGATTCAGGCCCCAGTTCCCTCACAGCCTGCCCAGCCGGCTAGAGGCGGAGGTAGAGGACATAGAGGTGGAGGTAGAGGTCATAGAGGTGGAGCTCGGACCGATAGAGGTAGAGACCAGCCAGCAGCTGATCGTCCTAGAGATACTGCTCAGGGTGGTGGGGCACAGCCCCGGATGTTATGCACTTCCCGCCAGACCAGAGGCTGAGTCTTCTGATGCCGTCATTACAGGTATTATTTTGGTTTGTGATAGAAAGGCATCGGCATTATTTGACCCTGGGTCTACATATTCGTATGTGTCTTCCTATTTTGCACCATACTTGATTCAGCCCAGTGATCCACTGAGTGTTCCTGTTCATGTGTCTACACCAGTAGGCGACTCTATTGTGGTTGATCGAGTTCATCGGTCATGTATTATAGTAATTGAGGGTCTTGAGACCCGTGCTGATTTATTACTCCTAAATATGGTGGACTTCGATATTATACTAGGCATGGATTGGCTATCTCCGTATCATGCTATTCTAGATTGCCATGCCAAGACTGTGACTTTAGCCCTGCCAAATTCGCCTCGTATAGAGTGGAAAGGAATTTCAGGGTCATACTAGCCGTAATGTTATTTCTTATGTTAAAGCTCGGCGTATGGTTGGAAAGGGATGCTTGGCTTATTTGGCCTATGTCCGTGATTCTAGTGCTGAGGTTCCTTCTATTGACTCTGTGCCTGTGGTTCGCGAATTTCCTGAAGTATTTCCTTCAGACTTGCCAGGTATGCCGCTCGATAGGGACATTGATTTTTGCATTGATTTGGCTCCAGGCACTCAGCCCATTTCCATTCCCCCATACCGTATGGCTCCGCCGGAGTTAAAAGAATTGAAGGAACAGTTGCAGGATTTACTTGAAAAGGGTTTCATTAGGCCCAGTGTTTCGCCGTGGGGTGCACTTGTATTATTTGTAAAGAAGAAAGATGGTTCGATGAGAATGTGCATTGACTATCGACAGGTTAAACAAGGTGACTATCAAAAATAAATATCCACTTCCGCGAATTGATGATTTATTTGACCAGCTTCAAGGTGCCAAGGTATTTTCAAAGATAGATTTGAGATCTGGCTATCATCAGCTGAAGATTAGGGCATCCGATGTCCCTAAGACCGCGTTCCGCACTCGGTATGGACATTATGAATTTCTGGTCATGTCTTTTGGGTTGACAAATGCTCCAGCAGCAGCTTTTATGGAATTAATGAATCGGGTGTTCCGGCCTTATTTAGACTTGTTTGTAATAGTCTTCATTGATGACATATTAATATATTCCCGCGGTCAGGAGGAGCATGCGCAACATCTCAGAGTGGCCTTACAGACTCTGAGAAATAGCCAGCTATATGCAAAATTTTCAAAGTGTGAATTTTGGCTAAGTTCGGTTGCATTCCTGGGTCATATTGTGACGGCAGCAGGTATTCAGGTTGATCCGAAGAAAATTGAGGCAGTCAAGAGCTGGCCTAGACCGACATCAGCCACGGATATTCGGAGTTTCTTGGGGTTAGCGGGCTATTATCGCCGATTCGTAGAAGGATTTTCGTCTATTGCAACCCCACTGACCAGATTGACCCGGAAGGGTGTTCAATTTGAATGGTCCGATGAATGTGAGGCGAGCTTTCAAAAGCTCAAGACAACCTTGACCACAGAGCACCGGTATTGGTTTTACCCACAGGTACGGGACCTTATATTGTTTATTGTGATGCTTCCCGTATTGGGCTTGGTGCAGTGTTAATGCAGGATGGCAAGGTTATTGCCTATGCTTCGAGGCAGTTGAAGATTCATGAGAAGAACTATCCAGTGCATGATCTAGAATTGGCGGCGATTATTCACGCATTGAAGATCCGGAGGCATTATTTGTATGGTGTAGCATGTGAAGTATACACCGATCATAAGAGTCTTCAGTATTTGTTTAAGCAGAAAGAGTTGAATATGAGGCAGAGGAGGTGGCTAGAGTTGCTAAAAGACTATGATGTTACTATTTTATATCACCCAGGTAAGGCCAATGTGGTGGCCGATGCATTGAGTAGAAAGTATGCCAGCATGGGTAGTCTTGCATATATTCCGGTCAGTCAGAGACCATTTGCTCTAGACGTCCAGGCATTAGCTAACCGGTTCGTGAGATTAGGACATTTCTGAGCCTAGCAGGGTGTTAGCCTGCACGGTCGCTCATTCTTCTTTATTAGAGCGTATCCGTGAGAGGCAATTTGATGATCCTCATTTGCGTGAGTTGAGAGATACAGTACATCGGGGAGGTGCCACACAGGTAAATCTAGATGATGATGGGATATTGAAATTGCGGGGTCGAGTTTGTGTGCCCAATGTCGAAGGGATTCGAGAGTTAATCTTAGCAGAGGCCCACAGTTCGCGGTATTCTATTCACCCAGGCGCCGCGAAGATGTACCAGGACTTACGGCAACACTATTGGTGGCGCAGAATGAAGAAAGATATCGTTGCGTATGTTGCTCGGTGTCTAAATTGTCGGCAGGTGAAATATGAGCACCAGAGACCTGGTGGTGTGTTCCCAGAGGATTGAAATTCCCGAGTGGAAATGGGAGCGGATCACTATGGATTTCGTTACTGGACTTCCTTTGACTCGGAGGAAATTTGATGCTATTTGGGTCATTGTTGATAGGCTGACCAAGTCAGCACACTTTATTCCAGTATCCGTCTCCTACTCATCGGAGAGGTTAGCGGAGGTTTACATTAGGGAGATTGTTCGTCTCCGTGGAGTGCCAGTATCTATTATCTCTGATCGGGGTACGCAGTTTACCTCGCGGTTCTGGAGAGCGGTCCAGCAGGAGTTAGGCACCCAGGTTCAGCTGAGTATAGCTTTTCATCCCCAAACGGATGGTTAGTCCAAGAGGACTATTCGGATTCCAGAGGACATGCTTCGAGCGTGTGTTATTGATTTTGGAGGCTCGTGGGACCAATATCTGCCATTAGCAGAGTTCGCCTACAATAACAACTGCCAGTCTATCATTCAGATGGCCCCATATGAGCCGTTGTATGGTAGGCGATGTCGATCTCCAGTCGGATGGTTTGAGCCGGGAGAGGCTCGGTTGTCGGGTACAGACTTAGTTCAGGAGGCCTTGGATAAGGTCAAGAATATTCAGGAGAGATTGCGTTCAGCTCGGTCTAGGCAAAAGACTTATGCGGATCGTAAGGTTCGAGATGTAGATTTCATGGTTGGTGAACGAGTATTGCTCCGGGTGTCGCCTATGAAGGGCGTGATGAGGTTTGGGAAGAAGGGCAAGCTCGGCCCTAGGTATATTGGTCCATTTGAGATTCTAGACAGAGTGGGAGGGGTGGCTTACAGATTAGCTTTGCCGCCTAGCTTATCAGCCGTGCATCCAGTTTTTCATGTATCTATGCTTCGGAGATACCACGACGATCCCACACATGTGTTAGACTTCAGTACTGTCCAATTGGACAATGATCTATCTTACGAGGAGGAGCCGGTGGCCATTCTAGACCGACAGGTTCGACAGTTGAGGTCGAAGAGTTATCCTTCTGTGCGTGTTCAGTGGAGAGGTCAGCCCCCTGAGGCCTCGACCTGGGAGTCCGAGTCTGATATGCGGAGCCGTTACCCACATTTGTTTTCCTGACTCAGGTACTTCTTTCTTTTGTCCGTTCGAGGACGAACGGTTGTTTTAGAGGTGGAGATTGTGACGACCCAAAGGGTCATCACTTGTTTATTTAATCATTCCGAGCTTTTGAGGCCTTGAAAACCTCATTTATAGTTGCCTCGATTTGCGTGCACAGTCCGAGCACAAAGCTGGAAAAGATTTATGTTGAAATATGTGAAATATGTGAAAAAGTAGAAGAATTTTGATATTAATATTGATATGGTTGACTTTGGTCAACATTTTTGGTAAACGGACCCGGATCCGTGATTTGACTATTTCAGGAAAATCCGTAGAAAAATATGGAACTTGGGCATATGTCCGGAATTGAAATCCGAGGTCTAGAACCCCAGTAAAAGAATTTTTCTGTTAAATTGTTTTCTGAAAATGTTTAAGAAAATGAAACTGAATTTTGATTAAAAAGTACTGGTATCGGGCTCGTATTTTGGTTCCGACGCCCGGTACAGGTCATATATATTGGTTAAGCGCTTCCTGTAAAGTTTGGTTGAAAACGGACGTCGTTTGACGTGTTTCGGCCTTAAATTGGAAAGTTTTGAAATTTTGAAATCTTAAAGAATTCTTGAGCTTTAAGGCTCAATTCATTGATTTTGATGTTATTTTAGCGATTTGATCGCGCGAGCAAGTTCGTATGATGTTTTTGAGTTAGTGTACATATTTGGTTTGGAGCCCGAGGGCTCGGGAGTGTTTCGGAGGTGGTTCGGGGTGTTTTTGGACTTAGAAAACCAGCAGATTTCCTGCAATTTTTACACAGATATTTTACCCTACGCGATCGCGGACTTGTCCACGCGATCGCACTGCCTTGTCTCGATACTCAACGCGATCGCGGCTGTCTTCACGCGATCGCGAAGCTTTACATCTTTCTCCAACGCGATCGCAGCCTTCTTCACGCGATCGCGTAGCTTTCCGTTTTCCTTCAACGCGATCGCGACCCTTTTCACGCGATCGCGTAGTACAAATGAACCACCCAGCGAAATTCTTCTACGCGATCGCAGCATTGTCCACGCGATCGCGTATTGTTAAAAATTTGCCTTCCGCGATCGCGACCCAGTTCATGCGATCGCGTAGAACAAAAATTTCGCCCGGTGATTTTAATACAGAGAACAGAACAGAAACGGGATAAAAATCCCATTTCTGTTCAAACCCCTTCTCCACAACATTTTAGGCGATTTTGAGGCATTTCTTCATCAAAGTTCATTGGGTAAGTATTGTTAACTCGTTTTCTTCATTTTTCATCAACATCAATCAAATCCTTAGGCTTAAACATGTATAAATTGGTTGAAAATTTGAGAAATGGGTATAGTTAGGGCTTTCAAAGAAATTGCGATTTAGACCTCGTTTTGGAGTCGGACTTAAGAACAAATTGTATATTTGAACTCATGGAGGATTGGGTGAACTTATTTTGGTTCGAAACTTGAGTTTCGATTATGTGGGCCCGGGGTCGGTTTTTACTATTCCGGGCAGAATATTGTAAAAACCATATTAAGCAATATGAACTAGTTTGTTAAGTAGAATTGATGACATGAAATCAATTGTGTATAGATACGGTTGGATTGGAGTCAAATTCGAAAGGAAAAGGCATTGCTACGGATTGAATCGTTCGTGAACTTTCGAGGTAAGTGTTTGTTCTATCCTAGTTTGTAGGAATATGAATTTGGTTATGAATAAATTGTTGAATAAGAATTATTGGTGTTATACCGGTAATGAAAGTAAATTGTTGAAACTATTATAAATTATTGGTTTAAAAACCGGTAACTATAAATATTGTTGATATAGAGATTATTGGCTAAATGCCGGTAATATATATATATATATTTATGAAATGGGATCGTGTGGTACGCCGACCACTTATATATAATAAGAAATGGGATCGTGTGGTACGCCGACCACGAAGTGATTTAAATCTTGGCATTGGCCATAGTTGCCGGTAGCCTATTGATATACTGGGAGCGGGTGGTACGCCTACCACAAGATATAATTTTGATATATTTGGGAGCGGGTGGTACGCCTACCACGAGATATAATTTATGATACATTGGGAGCGGGTGGTACGCCTACCACAAGATATAATTTTGATATATTTGGGAGCGGGTGGTACGCCTACCACGAGATATAATTTATGATACATTGGGAGCGGGTGGTACGCCTACCACAAGAGATAATTACTGTGACGGTTGGGAGCGGGTGGTACGCCTACCACGAGACATGAAATGAAAGAGGAAATTGAAACATGAAAGTAAGAATATTTTGGATATCTTCAGTTGTTGAATATTATTTCAGAGCCGAGTATTTCTTTATAAATGTATTGTATATATATATATATATATATATCTATATTGCAACGGTAACAGGTTTAGGTGGGTGACTGGCCTTAGCCTTGTCACTAGTTCGTTGGGATAGGCCAGGCACTTACCAGCACATGGGGTCGGTTGTGCTGATATTACACTCTGCGCTCTTTTTGCGCAGATACAGGTTACGGACAGCAGCAGCGACAGTAGAGATTTGTGGATTTTCCGACTACTGAGACTACGAGGTAGCCTTGCAGGCGTCCGCAGGACCCGTTGTCTCTCCTATCTATGCTTTTCATTCTGTTATCTCATGTAATCGAGATAAACAGCTTGTATTTTCTTTCAAACGATTATGTGTATTATTCTTAGAAGTTCGTGAGTATTGTGACACCAGTCTTGGGTAGTGTATCAGATTTGGATTTTTTTCTTTATCATATCTGGCTAAGTCTTCCGCTAAATTTTGATTATTCCGCTATAATTTTTATGTTGTTAATAATAAATTGGTTATTAATGGAATTGTTATTAATATTTGGCTTGCCTAGCTT
This sequence comes from Nicotiana noctiflora, assembly GCA_032618575.1. Classification (NCBI taxonomy): domain Eukaryota; kingdom Viridiplantae; phylum Streptophyta; class Magnoliopsida; order Solanales; family Solanaceae; genus Nicotiana; species Nicotiana noctiflora. The sequence goes on along the minus strand of JASVEL010002016.1, from coordinate 20,243 downwards.
CTATTTAGTAGGCGCCATCATGACCCCGATGGTGGGAAATCCGGGTCTTGACAATGCCCTTTTCCTGACGTCCAATTACCAGCGGGATTCAAGATGCCCAAATTTGATTTATATGAAGGGCATGGCGATCCTATGGCTCATTTGCGGGGTTTTTGTAGTAAGATGAGGGGAGCAGGAGGCAAAGACGAGTTGTTGATAGCATACTTTGGCTAGAGTTTGAGTGGGTCAGCATTGGAGTGGTACACCGGACAAGATCCAAGCAGGTGGTACACATGGGATGATCTAGCACAAGCTTTCGCCGGACACTTCCAATACAACCTTGAGATAGTCCCAGACCGCCTCACATTACTAAAGCTTGAGAAGAAACCCGGGGAGAGCTTCCGGGAATTTGGATTTCGATGGAGAGAACAGGCGGCTAGAGTTGATCCACCTATGAGAGAGGGGGAAATGGTAGATTACTTTCTGCAAACTCTCGAGCCGACCTACTTCGGTCATTTGGTGACATCAGTGGGAAAATCCTTCAATGAAGTGGTCAAAATGGGAAGCATGATAGAAGAAGGTCTCAAGACCAACAAAATCTTGAGTTATTCAGCAATCAAAGCAACTACACAGGCTATTCAGAGCGGCACAGGAGGTGCGCTCGGAAAGAAGAGAAGAGAGGATGTCACCACGATAGAGGCTGGTGATTGGTCCCGATCCAAAGGTCCTTTTCCCCGTCACCAATTCAGACCTCCTCACCCAAATTACCCCCACATTCCAAATTACCCTCCACAATCCTATTACCCCCATCAAGAGCCACATTTCTCCATACATCAGGCACAGGCATACAATCAACCGCCGGTTCGCCCACAATGGCGCGCACCGGTTCCCCAAAATACATATGTACCTCCTCAAAACAACTATCCACCACAAAACACATACCCACCACCCCAAAATGCTTATTCTCCACCAAGGGCCTACAGGAACCCTACAGGAACAGGTTTTCGTGGAAATACAGCTTCCAGAAACGACAGGGTACAAAGGCAAAGAGCCTTTACCGAATTGGGAGAAACCTACACCGCCTTATTCCACAAGTTGAGGCAGGTAGGTTTGTTAAATCCCGTCGAGCCTAGGGTACAAAACCCCCCGCCCCAGAATATAGACCAATCGAAGAGCTGTGAGTACTGTTCGGGGATGTTAGGACATGAAACAGAAAGGTGTTGGAGGTTGAAGCATGCGGTGCAAGATCTCATTGACACACGCAAAATCGAGGTCCAAACACCCGAAGTGCCCAACATTAATCAAAACCCATTGCCGGCGCATCACGAGACTCAAATGATTGAGCTTATGCATGAGGGAGGAGAGACGAAGAAGCCATCACAGACAGTGATGATGATCCGAGCTGTTCCGAAAGACAAAAAAATGGATAAGGAAGCAGTGATAAGTGAGGGGAAGTTAAAGGGTAAGTCTACAGTGATAGTGGAAGAGAATGCAGTTGTTGCTCCAGAGAAATCAGGATCTGCCAAAGTGGTAGTATTGGGGGCGCCACTCGCACCCGTGTTAGTGGTAAAAGGAGTTTGCCGAGAGCCGGTCATTGTCAAACCGGTAGTTCAATTGCCGATAATTAACAATAAGATAGTGCCTTGGAAATATGAAAAAGCAATAGTAACATACCAGGGCAAGGAGTTGGAAGAGAACGTATGTGAGACCCAGGGATTGACTCGTTCAGGGAGATGCTTTGCTCCCGTCGAGTTAAGAAAGACCAACTCAACAACAACAAAGAAGCCAGTGACGGATGAAGAAGCCGAGGAATTTTTGAAGAAAATGAAAGCCCAAGATTACTCCATTCTGGAGCAATTGAGGAAGACTCCGGCTCAAATTTCACTGTTGTCTTTGTTGATCCATTCCAATGATCATTGCCAGGCGCTGATGAAAATCCTGAACGAAGCCCACGTTCCGGACAAAATCTCAGTAAATCACTTAGAGAAGATGGTGCAGAAAATCTTCGAAGTGAATCGGGTGACCTTTTCTGACAATGAGCTACCGGTAGAGGGCACAGAACACAACAAAGCCCTATACCTAACGGTGAAGTGCGAAGACTCGGTGGTCACTCGAGTATTGGTTGATAATGGATCTAGTGCCAACATCTGTACCTTAGTTGCTTTAAACAAGTTGAAAGTGGATCACAACCGGATTCGTAAGAACAGCGTCTGCGTCAGAGGTTTCGACGGGAGTGGTACCAACACGGTGGGTGATATCATACTGGAATTAACCATTGGTCCAGTTGAGTTCACCATGGAATTCCAAGTGGTCGACGTGACAGTATCCTACAATTTCCTACTTGGGCGACCTTGGATCCATGCTGCCAAAGCGGTGCCTTCCACATTACACCAGATGGTGAAATTTGAATGGGACAGGCAGGAGATAGTTGTGTACGGATCTGACGGCACAAGCTTTGGGGGAGATAATATTATACCATTTATAGAGACAGAAGATGACAAAGGACCGTGGGTGTACCAAATCTTCGACGTGGTTCCGGCTGCAGAAATTTCTGAAGGAAAGAACCTCACACTTCACGGCATAGCTCCCGCAACCGTCATGACAATCTCAGAGATGCTGGGAAACGGGTTTGTGCCAGGAAAAGGCCTGGGGGTAGGGCTTCAGGGTATTCTTGAGCCTGTGTCTTTGCCCGAAAATTCAGGGACATTTGGATTGGGGTTCAAACCCACCGTGGAAGATATACAACGGGCCAGGAGAATGAAGAAAAGAGTTTGGGTTCTCCCCAAACCAGTTCCACGCCTGTCCAAATCTTTCATCAAAGCAAGGGCTAAGAAATCAGCGGTTCCGAAAATCCAAGGACCATTGATCGGTATAGATGGGGACTTGGAATTGACCTTTGAAAAAATGTTTGTTGATGTCCACATGTTAGAAGATGGAGAGGGTTCCAGCAAAGCGGACATACAATTTGTAGGGCCTGAAGCTAAAATCAACAACTGGGCGGCCACTCCTCTTCCCACTCGAAGGGAGTCTTGGTAGTCAGACTTTGGATTTCCTTTCTTGTTTCCTGGGTTATCCCAGAATTGTAATCCTTTTGTTTTGTTTGTATTTTTCTTCAAAGTGTGAAACTGTTTTGTTCCGCATTTTCTTAATAAGAACGAAAGTGTTTCCTTTCTTTTTCTGATTTTAATTTTTTTTTTTACCTCTTCTTTTCTGAACAGTTCTTCTGTTACTGGTCCTAAAGACATGGAATGCACAACGGATCCTCGACCTAGTCTAAATAATCAATCCAACTCCAACTTAGTTGAACCGGAGTTTGAGTTAAATAATGAATCTGAATGCGAAGAGGATGAAGGCTTTGAGGAAATAAGTAGGGAATTGTGCCAGTTCGAAGAGAAACCGAAGCCCAATTTAAATGAAACTGAAGTTGTCAATCTAGGGAGTACAGATGACGTTAGGGAAACAAAAATCAGCATCCATATTGAGTCAAGTACTAGGGAAGAGCTAGTCAAAACCCTCATTGAATTCAAAGATGTTTTCGCATGGTCATATGATGACATGCCAGGATTGAGCACTGATTTAGTGGTTCACAAATTGCCCACTGACCCGGCCTACCCTCCTGTCAAGCAAAAATTGAGGAAGTTTAAAACAGATATGAGTGTCAAGATTAAGGAAGAAATAACTAAACAATTACAAGCCAAAGTTATTCGCGTCACTCGATATCCCGATTGGTTAGCCAATGTGGTACCAGTACCGAAGAAGGATGGAAAGATCAGGGTGTGTGTTGATTACCGCAATCTCAACAAAGCAAGCCCTAAGTATAATTTTCCATTGCCCAATATCCATATCCTGATTGATAATTGTGCGGGGCGCGAAATCGGATCCTTCGTGGATTGCTATGCAGGATATCATCAGATCTTGATGGATGAAGAAGATGCAGAAAAGACAGCTTTCATTACGCCATGGGGAACCTATTGCTACAGGGTAATGCCATTTGGTTTGAAGAACGTTGGGGCAACGTACATGAGAGCAATGACCACTGTGTTCCATGACATGATACACAAAGAGATTGAAGTGTACGTGGACGATGTGATCATAAAGTCTAGACGGCAAGAGGACCATATAATGGACCTAAGGAAGTTTTTTCAAAGACTTCGAAGGTATGATATTAAACTCAACCCGGCCAAATGTGCTTTTGGGGTTCCATCAGGAAAGTTGTTGGGATTCATCGTTAGCCGACGAGGCATTGAGTTGGACCCATCCAAGATCAAATCCATCCAGGACTTGCCACCGCCAAAGAATAAAACAGAGGTAATGAGTCTATTGGGAAGATTGAATTACATCAGCAGATTCATTGCTCAACTCACGACAACCTGTGAGCCCATATTTCGGCTGTTGAAGAAAGATGCTGCGGTAGAATGGACGACAGAATGTCAGGAAGCCTTTGACCAAATCAAGGGGTATCTATCAAATCCGCCCGTGCTAGTTCCACCTGAACCTGGAAGACCATTGATTCTCTATCTAACGGTACTGGAAAATTCATTTGGCTGCGTACTGGGGCAACATGACGGTACAGGGAGAAAAGAGCAAGCCATCTACTATCTCAGCAAGAAGTTTACAGTATATGAGGTTAAGTATTCTCAGCTAGAGAAGACATGTTGCGCCCTTACTTGGGTAGCCCAAAAGTTGAAACATTATTTATCTTCATATATTACTTATCTCATTTCACGCTTGGACCCATTGAAATATATCTTCCAAAAGCCTATGCCCACGGGAAGGCTAGCAAAGTGGCAGATATTACTCACGGAGTTTGATATCGTCTATGTGACGAGGACGGCCATGAAGGCCCAAGCGTTGGCTGATCACTTGGCTGAAAACCCTGTTGATGAAGAGTATGAACCATTGAGGACGTATTTCCCCGATGAAGAAGTGATGCACGTAGATGAGGTGGAATCAATGGAGGAACCAGGATGGAAGCTTTTCTTTGATGGAGCCGTAAACTCGAAAGGAGTTGGGATAGGAGCAGTTCTTATTTCAGAAACAGGACATCACTATCCTGTCACGGCACAACTACGATTCTATTGCACCAATAACATGGCTGAATACGAGGCTTGTATTTTGGGATTAAGATTAGCTGCAGACATGGATGTACAGGACGTCTTGGTCTTGGGGGACTCAGACCTTCTGATACATCAAATTCAAGGTGAATGGGAGACACGTGATTTGAAGCTTATACCATATCGACAATGTTTGCACGATCTGAGTAAGCGATTTCGATCGGTGGAATTCAGACACATTCCAAGAGTTCACAATGAGGTTGCTGATGCACTGGCCACCTTGGCATCAATGTTGCATCACCCAGACAAAATTCATATTGACCCATTACATATCCAGGTTCATGAGCAGCATGCTTACTGTAGCATGATAGAGGAGGAAATGGATGGCGAGCCATGGTTTCATGATGTCAAAGAATACCTCAGAATGGGAATATACCCGGAGCAGGCGACTAGAGATCAAAAGAGAGCTATTCGACGATTGGCAAATGGATTTTTTCTTAGTGGAGGAGTGTTGTACAAAAGAACCCCGGATTTGGGATTGTTGCGATGTATAGATGCAGGGTCAAGCCACAACAGTGATGGCAGAGGTACATGCCGGAGTTTGTGGACCGCACATGAGCGGATACGTGTTGGCGAAGAAGATCCTACGGGCAGGATATTACTGGCTCACCATGGAGCGTGATTGTATAAATTTTGTACGGAAGTGCCATCAGTGCCAGATACACGGAGATTTGATTCACTCTCCGCCAACGGAGTTGCATACAATGTCAGCACCATGGCCATTTGTTGCATGGGGCATGGATATCATTGGACCGATTGAGCCGGCAGCTTCCAACGGTCACAGATTCATTCTGGTAGCCATTGATTATTTTACCAAATGGGTTGAAGCTAAAACTCTCAAGTCAGTGACCAAGAAGGCAGTTGTGGATTTTGTACATTCCCATATCATCTGTAGATTTGGGATTCCAAAAATGATCATCACGGACAATGGTGCTAATCTTAACAGTGGGTTGATGAAAGAAGTATGTCAACAGTTCAAGATTACACATCGTAATTCTACCCCATATCGTCCTAAAGCAAATGGCGCAGTTGAGGCAGCAAATAAGAATATAAAGAAGATATTGAGAAAAATGGTAGAAGGGTCTAGGCAATGGCATGAAAAGCTACCATTTGCATTGATGGGTTATCGCACCACTGTCCGCACTTCAGTAGGTGCAACTCCTTACTTGTTGGTATATGGAACTGAAGCAGTAATACCAGCAGAAGTTGAGATTCCATCTCTCCGAATTATCGCTGAAGCTGAGATTGATGATGATGAATGGGTCAAAACTTGATTGGATCAGTTGAGTTTAATTGATGAAAAGAGATTGGCAGCAGTATGTCATGGCCAATTGTATCAGAGGAGAATGGAAAGAGCTTACAATAAGAAGGTGTGCCCCAGAAAATTTGAAGTAGGGCAACAAGTGTTGAAAAGGATTCTCCCGCACCAAACTGAAGCGAAGGGCAAGTTCGCCCCAAATTGGCAAGGACCTTATACTGTGACCAGGGTGCTATCCAATGGCGCTTTGTGTCTGACAGATATTGAAGGAAGAAACACCGACATGGCCATCAACTCTGATGCAGTCAAGAGATATTATGTGTAATTTCTTTGATCATGATAATTGCTTGCTCGTTTGTCTGTATTTGGTGTTTATTGAACAATGAAATGACGGAGGCAATTCTTTCTTCTATCCAAACACTTTCAACCTTTGCTTTCCCTTTTGAGCCTTAATTATTTTTGTTTCATACCCCTCTTTTGGAATCGTTAAAATAAAAGAAAAAGAAAGAAAAGAATAAAATGAAAAAAAAAAAATCGATAATAAAAACACAAGTTGATTGAACTACGTTTGACCTGATTCCTCAAGAAGGATACGTAGGCGCCACACGGCTCGGTCGCAACGTGACAAAAGGTCACGCAATTCAAAAATCCCCAAACAAGAAAACTGGGGCAGAAGTTATGTTTCTATTTAGAGATTTTGATTCCAAAAGTTGTATTCCTTTACTCATCAAGTTATTTAAAACTTCGTGATGATCCTTTTTACCCACGCAAAAAACCCATCTTATGCCCAAAAGACCTCCCGATCATTGTTTAATAAGTATCAGGATAGGAAGAAGAGAGCTCAGGGTAATACACTGACTCTTGACTAGAAAAGGACCATGAGCTGAGAGAATTCCCAACAGAGAGAATCTTATCGGCAACATTCCAATCCCCAACTGAAAAATAAAATGAGAGAGTCTTATCGGTGAAAACCTTCAAAAGGCACTGTAAGGTGATGTAAGCTGAGATGAATCAAAATGAGAGAGTTTTAGGGTGAAAACCTTCACGGGCACCTTAAGGCGACGTGAGCTGAGAGAAATGAGAGAGTCTCATTAGTGAAAACCCCTCGAAGGGCGCTATGAGTCGACAGGGCGAGTTTTGGCGGAAATGATCCACATGAGCAAAGAATTGCACATCTGTTTACCCCGGGGAAATAAGGCCATCATAAAGTTGATTGATACAAATAGACTGGGTCATTTAATCCGGAATGCATGAAATGATCATTGGGAACAATCATACCATCCAGATAAGTTCTTTTTCTTTTCTTTTCTCAGCATTTTGTTCAGAAATATTTTCTCTTTTTCTTTTTTATTTCTTTTGTCTAAAAGACTTTTCTAGAAATTCGTTCTCTTTGTATTTAAGAGAAAGGTTTTTAAAGTATACTACCAGTCGCCGAGACAGTACAATGGAGAATATGGAGAAAAGTTGATAAGAGATGTATGAGGAACTTACAAATCAAGTTCCAAGAAGATCTTGAGCAGAACTCTGATGGATTGTTGACCAAGTTTGGAGATGGTCAAGACTCCACAGAAAAGGAAGGAGAAAGGAAAACCCACCCATAGCAAGTGATCCCAATATCTACATCTATAACATCTTGACCCCTGCAGTATTGAAGGAAAAAATAACTCGTAAAGAGAGTGGACTGGAGTTGAAAAAGACTTCCCAGAGTGTTTTGAAGAAAGAGAGGGGGAAACGGATAATGGAAAACCCATCCCCAACAGAGAAACCATCCCCAGCACGTGAAATTATCCTCAACCAATTGAGAGGCACATAGCAAGAGAGATGGAATAAAAGAAAAACAAACAGTCCTAGCAGGAGTATCAAGATCACTCACCATGTTTTGAAACTAACAAAATTTTCTTTGGTTTTACAGGAAAATAAAGGTTGAAATGGCAAGGAGATACGCCACAATGAAAGTCACACGAACTGGGGCAGAAAATTTTCTGTCATTGTCAAAAAAAAAAATTTCGGTTGAACGAGGAAGCAAGGAATAATTTTCATGTCTTAGTAATTAGGCGCCCACCTGTATAACAAGGGAATAATTTTCATGTCATAGCAATTAGGCGCCCACCTGTATAACAAGGGAATAATTTTCATGTCTTAACAAATAGGCACCCACCTGTATAACGAGGGAATACATTTTCATGTCTTAACAATTAGGCGCCCACCTGTATAATAAGGGAATACATTTCATGTCTTAACAAATAGGCACCCATCTGTATAACGAGGGAATACATTTTCATGTCTTAGCAACTAGGCGCCCACCTGTATAACAAGGGAATAATTTTCATGTTTTAGTAATTAGGCGCCCACCTGTATAACAAGGGAATACATTTCATGTCTTAACAAATAGGCACCCACCTGTATAACGAGGGAATACATTTTCATGTCTTAGCAACTAGGCGCCCACCTGTATAACAAGGGAATACTTTTCATGTCTTAGTAATTAGGCGCCCACCTGTATAACAAGGGAATAATTTTCATGTCGTAGCAATTAGGCACCCACCTGTATAACAAGGGAATAATTTTCATGTCTTAACAAATAGGCACCCACCTATATAACGAGGGAATACATTTTTATGTCTTAACAATTAGGCGCCCACCTGTATAACGAGGGAATACATTTTCATGTCTTAGCAACTAGGAGCCCACTTGTATAACGAGGGAATAAATTTTCATGTCTTAGCCATTAGGCGTACATCAGTATAACAAGGGAATAATTTTTATGTTTTCATGTCTTAGTAATTAGGCGCCCACCTGTATAACAAGGGAATAATTTTTATGTTTTCATGTCTTAGTAATTAGGCGCCCACCTGTATAACAAGGGAATAATTTTCATGTTTTCATGTCTTAGTAATTAGGCACCCACCTGTATAACAAGGGAATAATTTTCATGTCTTAGTAATTAGGCGCCCACATGTATAACAAGGGAATGCATTTTCAGTTTTTACATAGCAGGTATTGAAACCAGCACCCACCATGAAGGCAGAGGGACACATCGGAAGATCCCTAACACAAATCCGAGCTCAACAGTGAAGAAGAAGGCAACAGTGGCCGGAAAGACACTCCACGTTACAGGTTTTGAAACCAATAACCCATCTTAAAGCAGAAGGTTATAGCAAAGTTTTCAGCGAAAACATCCAAGCGCATGAGTCAGAAGAGATATGAGATACACCAGGAGAAGAACAAAATTCAAACTTTGTCTACTTCCTCAACACAACAGACTCGACGGAGAAAGCTATACCCTAAGCAGGTTGAGCAAAACGAGGAATACTGATGTTAAAAGAAGCAAAGGCCGGAGCCGCCTCCAAGTTCTTGGAAGGAAGCACTGAAAGAACCACAAGATGACAAGAACACAAGGCGACATGAAAGCAAATGAGATCTTATGATCCATAGACTAGCTTAGCTTCTTATTTTTCCTTTTTAGCACGGTGTAATAAGGAGTCCAGTAAAATAGTGGTAACAGCATGCAGTAGCAGTAACAGCGAGATCACAGCAGTCACGGTAGTCCCAGCTACCAAAACTTCCCGAACTACACTGACCTGATTCCTGTTTAGCCCAGGATATATATGAATTCTGTGAGCAATTTGAAGAAAAATGATATTAATATTGATATAGTTGACTTCAGTCAACATTTTTGGTAAACAGACCCGGACCCGAGATCCGACGGTTGTGAGCACGTGATTTTTGCACCGGGCAAATAATTCCAAAATTAAAATAAAGTATATTTTTGAGTGTAATTACCTGCTTTGTTTGAAATTAGCCATACTTTATGTATTTCAATAAATAGAAATTAGAAAAATAAAAAAAATTTAGGCTAGGCAATTATTTTGTCTTAATTAATTAGTTTAAAGAAGAAAATTAGCAAAAATAGTTCTCAATAGCGAAAATTAGAGAAAATAGTAGAAAAAAAAAGTATTAGATAATTAGCATAAGTAGGAAATTAGGTTTTTACAAACATTCCATAAAAGAAAAAAAAAATATATAAAAGAAAATACATAAAAATAAATAAAATCAGAAAAATACAAAAAAAATATAGATGGTAGTAATATGGTTGGGCTGATTTGGATTGAAATGAGCAGGCCCAGTGTATTGAGCCCAAACGATCCAGTCCATAAGCCTTTTTAATTAGCAAAAATCTCGGTCGTTCAGTTGTGTTAACCAACGGTCGAGATAATAGCGAAGTTATTGGTTTAATTTTAAATTGCGAAAATCGAATCTGGGCCGTCTGTTTAGATTGATCTAAGGGTCTTGGTTTTGGTCTCATAAGTAACGACACGACGTCGTTTTAGTAACGTCGCTCAGAGCCGTTGATCTCCATTGAACGAACGGCCTGGATTACCTCAGACGCATGGCCTATATAAGGTTTTTGTCTAAGAATTTTAGCCATTATACACTCCACAAACCCTAGCCGTCACAAAACACTCTTTCTTTCTTTTTTTCAACTCTCCAATAACACCCGCCGGAATGTTTCCCAAAAACAACCGCCAGGCAGTAATCCGGGAGCCACTCCCCACCTATGTTTTCGTTGCCATTATGCTCTTTTTCTTCTTCTGTGTGTATATGTATATATGCTTATATATATATATATATAATGAAGCGGGTCGACTGACCATTGTCTCAATCCGGTTAGTCGATTTCAAATTTTTGTTTTGTCCATATTTTGTTAATATTTTTAGATCTGAAATTATTGTATGTTGGTGTTGTGCATGATTTTCTAAAATTTTTGTTTAATTTTCTTAATTATTATTCGTATTTTTGTCCATACATGTTTGTTTGTTAAAATATACAATATATATATATATATATATATATATATATATATATATATATATATATATTTACATTTTTTAATTTAGGATTGAATTAAGTAATTTTTGTTATCTTTGCATTTTTAGTCAATATTGGGCGGTTTGATGTTTAATTGTTTGTGAAAAATACTACTTAGAGTTAATTAGTAATTGTGTGTTTAATTTATTTTTGTAATTAAAATTATGATTTTAGTTTTAATTCTTAAAATAAAACAAAGAAAAAATGAAGCAAAATAGATTTAATTGAAGTCAAAATCGGATTGGGCCATTCTTTAATTTAAAATCACAAGCCCAAGGGTTCAAATCCTTTACCCAGCCCAATTTTGCCAAGACCCTGACCCAGTCCAACCCACAACCAACCCCATCTTCATTTTTAATCTTGACCGTTGGATCGCTTAATCCAACGGTTCATATTAAGTCTTAATTTCTAATACCTCCCAAAATACCCAAAACTATCTTATTCCCAAACCCTAAATCAAAGACCCCCATCTCCATAGCTGCCGCCTCTCACACACACACACAGCACCACCCTCTTCGCCGGCCAGCCACCACACACCCCAGCCTCCTCGCCGGCTAGCCATCCCTTCCGCCAGCAGACCACCAACGTCCAAATGACCCTACTGTCCGACGAGTCACAGCCGCCAATGAACCCGCCTCAACCAGCGACCAAAGCAGCCGCCACCTTCGCGCCGCACACCCGGTGACCTTTCTCCTCCATAGCCGCCAACTCCCACACCACCGACCACCCTCAACTCACCTCACTTCATCAGATTCTTGAACGAACCAGCAAAGGTTCGCCGGACAGCAGCTAGACAGAGGCAATCAGCGATGATGCCCTCTGTTTTTCCTCTGTGTTTTTGCCGCTACTGATTGCTGGCTCAGGCCTGTCTCATAGGTGTTTCCATCGGAATCTGTGGGTTTCAGATGGTTTAAGAAACTCCGGCAACCTCCATTAACACCAACGAAATTGCCGAGGTTAGTTCGAATCCATGTTGAGTCGAAGTTTCCATTGCCGACGAGCTCCGAGTTCGCTATGGGCTAGTCCAATCTGGGACGTCAAAGACTTCTCCGATGATGAAAATGTTCAAATTATGTGATTTTCAAATCTGCCGATTCTGAATTCTTTTCGTCAAGGTGTTCTTTTCCTTTTCGTTTTCTTATTTAATTGTAATCGATTGGTTTAGTTTAGTTATTTGGTAAATTTTCGTTTGTTGGTAATTTTCTGTTTGGATTTTTCCGATTTTTCTGGTTTTTCTCATCTTTTTGGGACCCTTTTATTTGGTCGATCTGTTTCTTGTTGTTCGTTGTTGCGAATGTTCGTTGTAAATTGAATTCGATTCGATTAATATCGTCGGATAACCAATTCTGTATTTTTGTACCCGTTTCTGTCGGAAGGTTTGTGACTTTACTGAATTGTTTGTGTAAACCAATTGAAATTGAATTGTTTGTTGTCTGAATTAGAAAATGAATTGGTTATAGCTGTAGTTATTCTTTAATTAGGGGCTGCTGATAAATGTTTAGGGGTTGGTTAGCATAAACCTAGGGGTCAATATAGATAGCATATAATATGAGGATAGTGGATAATAGTTAGTGGGATATTGTGGAAAAGAGGGTCTGTTATGGGGGTATAAGAACAGATACAGAAGAAAAGAATGGGAGGGGATTACACACTTGAGAGGATTTAAGCATAAGAAATAGAGAGTTAAAAGAAAAAACTGAAAAGAAAGCTAAAAAAAAAAAACAGCCTGAAGTTCCTGCATTTTCTTGTTGAAAGTTAGTTAAAATTTCTGCAAAGTTTCCAAGATCCCCATCTGATTTAGGACAATTTGAAATTTCATGATTTCTGAAATCTGGTTTTGAGTTGTTGCCACTGCTGTTACATTGCTGTTAAGACTGCTGCCTCTACTGACTTCATCTCCTTATTTACTTTCAATTTTCCAGGTATTCACCTCACCTTACAGTGTATGAAAATGGACAAGTATGAAGATTGGTTCACTTGAATAGAACTAATGTGTTTGCTTATTCGATTTTTCTGCACTTGCGCAACTGTTAGCTTAAGTTTAACCCTCGTGTATTTCTGGATGTTTGTTCTGAACATGGATTGATGTAATAAGTGTTAGTTTAGTAGTTCGTCGTTCTCTAATACGATTTTGATAAATTGGTGCTGATATTTCTTTGAAGTTGCCCTTATTGTTGCCTTTGCTCCGTTCAATGCATCGTGTTTGAATTTATCCTAAGACCTCTAAATCATTGAGTTGTTTGCTAGTTTGTTTAAGTTGTGGTTGAGGTTTCGTTCGCCGGTCATGTAGCATAAATCGAGTTTACTGAGATAACAGAGGTCGTATCCATCTTCTCTTTAATTTTGTTTCATATTAATTCTTATAGGTATATATATAATGTAATAGTTCTTGCGTTACTTATAGTAATATATTTTGAAGATTTAATTTCTTTTGTTGGCAGTCTTCCTTTTAATAATTTATATCAATTGATTATGTTTTTCTTTGGTTGTCATATTTAGGAAAATGGATTTAATCTCATAGATTCTAGTTTTAGTTCATAATTGGCAGTAATATTTTATTTATTTTATTTTATTTTTTTTAATTTTAATCTCTATTTTCTCGTGATTTTAGAGCATTTTATGTACATGTTCTTTTTTTTAGGTGTTACATTTCCTAATATTATGTTTAATTACTTTTCTCTATTCTAAGTTAACATTAGAGAAACACAATTGACAGTCATAGATGGGCATGTATTTTGCTTTGGATATTTCTTTTGCCACTTATCAATTAGCTTCATGTTCTTTCTTACGACATAACATTGCTGATTGTTTAATGGTATGTATGATGGCTGTAGAGGTTGGGCGTTGAGTGTAAAAAGTTGAATTTATCCCGTTAATTATCTGCTTTATTATTTTTGTTAGGAGCATGTTTAGGCCGTTATTAAACATGAACATCGTAGTTGGCTTCAGACACGTTTAAAATACAATTGTGATTGTGTACACGTCCACGTGATATGATAGCAATTCTAAAAAAAAAATCAATTTGGAATATGTGTTTGTGCAATTTCGATCAAAAATTTTCTTAATAATAAAAATAGGTTGCGGTTTACTAATTAACTTTAGTTTTATAATTTAGTAAGATTAATAGTAAGTTTCAATTAATTCATTCGCGGATTTTAATTGTTATTAGTGAAGTATTCCGTATAATTGCAATTTAAGTCTTAGTAGTATATATATATATATATATATATATATATATATATATATATATATATATATATATATATATATATATATATATATATATATATATATATATATATATATATATATATATATATATATATATATATATATATATATATATATGTAAATTAGTGTTTAATCTAGTTAATGACGTCCATTAGCGATTAATTTCCTTAGTTTAAAAAATGATTAAGTCAATTTAATTAAAAATGGTTAGTTTATTTTGATATATATCTTTTTATGCTATTTGTCATTTCAGAATTTAGTAATGCTTATTTATAAAATATGACACGGGACGAGGTTTTAATTAACAAAAAGTTTGCTAAATTAATTGTAAAAATTCGATTAGAAATTTTATTATTTTGTTCAGCATGGGATAGTTGGTTTATTTTAATATATTACTTATACAGGTCATATTTTATCTATAACTCGATTTTAATAAGGTATGACATAATTTTCTTTTATGTTAATTTAATTATAATTTGTCAGTTGCACCTATTTTAATACGCTCATTAAGTTATAATTATAATCACTTTGTTTAATAAAGAAGTTTTCGTTTCCTTTTGTTTTTCTAATACAAATCCATAAAAATGTGGCCATTTTTGGAATTATTTTTTTTATATTTTCATATAACAATATAAGTTTTAATCTAGTTATGTCAATTTCTTTTGAATATTTATTCGTCAAATTTTATCTTTTATTTACAAAAATTCGAAATTTTATTTTATTTTATTTGTAATTTCGAAATTTTATTTTATTTTACTTATAATTTCGAAATTTTAATTTTATTTTTATTGGTAATTTCGAAATTGAAATTTTTATATATATTTTATAAAAAAAAAAAAAAATTTTGTTTTAAAAGTAATTTTCTCTTCCATCAATGTCGGTTAGTCTAGCAATTAGTGTGCTATAGAATTTTAACTCGTAATTAATTAGATTTTTTTTTTTTTTATAAATATTACTTACATTACGGGACATGCCGTTTAGCAAATTCCACGGTTTTTCTCAAAAAAAAAAAAAAAAAAAAATAACGCATAGTAGCTTTAAGCGCGTATTTAATAATCATATATCCCTAAACTCGGGTGCGCATTTATGTGACCCAAATCTTACTCTCGGCGAAACTGAAATACATTAAAGTCACAGGCGTACTGGTTGCGGTGTGACTCGAAAGGTGTTTTCGTGACGTCGCAATTTTTCTTAAAATTAAAAGCGGGACATTAAAAGCACATAGTTAAAATATATAAAAGAATCAGATAGAAACAAAAATTGCAATTGAGCGACCGTGCTAAAACCACGGAATACGGGAGTGTCTAACACATTCTCCCGGGTTAACAGAATTCCTTATCCAGGTTTCTAGTTTCGCAGACTGTATTACAGAGTCATAAATTTCCTCGGTTCGGGATTAAACCGGTGACTTGGGACACCATTATTTTCCCAAGTGGCGACTCTGAATTAAATAAATTAATCCCGTCTCAATTGTCCTTTAATTGGAAAAACTCCTTCGCGCTCCTGCGGTAGCGGAAAAAGGAGGTGTGACACTAACAAGACAACTCAACAAATTGATGAGATTGTGAGCTTCAAGCAGAAACCAATGGACACATTACATGAAACTTGGGGCAGATTCAAGGGTATGCTATTTATGTGTCCTCACCATGGGAGTCCTGAGCAGATGTTGGGTCAAAGATTCTACATGGGGCTTTCAGACATCATGAAGAATATTGTAGATGCTTCAGCAGGTGGGGCTTTTCTGAGCAAGACTTGGAGAGAGGGCCAAAATTTGCTACACAAGATGGCTCAAAATTTCAGGTGGACGACCAGGAATGCTCCTATCACCCCAGTGGTACACTCTGTACCTTTGAATCCATCTAGCACTATGGAAGAGAACATGGCAGCCTTATTGACACAATTGAGCATCCCGACAAAGAAGGTGGAAGAATCTAGGGTCAAGTAGCATGTTCATATTGTAGATACTACCAATGGTGGTTTATGCACATCTTGCATTAACCAATCCATAAGTAATCCATGGGCTGTAGACCAAGAACATCATCAGCATGAAGACATGAATTATGTGGCTAACTCTGGAGGGCAGCGACAAGGTAACCAGAGTTGGGGTCAGCAGGCTCCAATGCAGTACAGGCCTCCCCAGCCACAATTTAATGCAGCAGGTATGAGGCCACCATACAATATGGCTCCATATCCTAGACCTCAGAATTTCAACAATCAGCAGCATGGATATCATCCACCTCCACCACCACATGCGGGTAGACATGACGATGGGTTTGCAAGATTGGAAGCTATGATGCAGCAGGTAATTGGGTCAAATGCCAAAACCAATGAGAGGATAGATGCACATGATGCAGCCATCAAGAATATTGAAGTACAAGTGGGCCAGATTGCTATGTCTCTCAACAATCGTCCTCAAGGGACATTGCCTACAGACACACAAACAAACCCAAAAGACCAAGTCCCAAAGAAGATGATGGCACTGACTCTGAGAAGTGGTAGAGATCTTGATGCTGAGAAAGAAAGTGAGAAAATCGACAGAAAGGTTGAGACACTCACTCCATTGCCCATTGAACTAGATGAGTCCACAGGGTTGACAGAAGTTACAATCCAACCAGTTGCTGAAAATAAAGAGGCACAGCAGGGAACGGAGAAAGTAGCTGAACAGGTAGAGCAGCAGATTGAAGAGAAAGTGATTGAGAAAGAAAGGTCCCAAGTCATTGGGAAGAAGAGGCCTCCACCACCATTCCCCCAAAGGTTGGCCAAACACCAGGAAAGAAGAGCAATACAAAAAGTTCTTTGAGATGCTCAAGCAAATCCAGGTAAACATTCCCTTAATTGAAGCTTTAAAAGAAATGCCTGGGTATCCTAAGATGATGAAAGATTTGATGTCGCGGAAATTTGATTTCCAAGACTTGGCCACCATAACACTTACACAGACTTGTGTGCAGTGGTCTGCAGACCCATTGCTGAGAAGCTATCTGATCCAGGTAGCTTCACCATCCCATGCACTATCGGGAATTATGCCTTTACAAAGGCATTGTGTGATTTGGGGGCAAGCATTAATCTCATGCCCTTAGTTATTTATAAGAGGTTAGGCATTGGGAGAGCCAGGCCTACCTCTATGTTATTACATCTTGCTGACAGGACGGTTAAGCGTCCATTTGGTATTATAAATGATGTGCTTATCCAGGTAGGGAAGTTCGTGTTTCCCGCCGATTTTTTTATTCTTGATTGCAAGGTGGACGAGGAAATTCCCATAATCCTAGGAAGACCATTCCTAGCCACCGGGAGAGCTCTAATTGATTGTGAAACTGGGGAACTCAAGATGAGGTTGAATGATGAGGAGATCATCTTCAATGTGCAAAAATCCATGAGGCGCCCTAGTGAGTTCGCGAATTGCTCTCTTATTAATGCAATTGATGTGATAGTGGAGACAGACGATGCAGAGTTGACCATTGAAGATCCACTTCAAGCATGCCTGATGAACATGGAAGAGGTAAATGGTGAAAGTTTAGCTGAATGGGTACTATCTCTAGAAGGCAAGGGATTTTGGCAGAGAGAGCTTGAGTTCGAGCCTCTACACTTAGAGAAAAGTGAGACCCCGCCTGCAAAGCCATCCATAGAAGAGCCACCAAAGCTTGAGCTTAAACCACTACCATCACATCTCAGGTATGAATTTCTAGGTCCTAACTCCACTTTACCTGTTATTATCTCATCTAGTTTGTTAGACGTGCAGGCCCAAAAGCTTATACAGGTACTTAAAGAATGCAAGACTGCCATTGGGTAGACCATCGCAGACATAAAGGGGATCAGCCCCGCATATTGCATGCATAAAATTCTCCTGGAAGAGGGACACAAACCTTCCAGGGAACATCAAAGAAGGCTGAACCTTAACATGAAGGAAGTGGTGAAGAAAGAGGTAATAAAGTGGCTAGACGCGGGAATCATCTTCCCAATCTCAGATAGCAGCTGGGTTAGCCCGGTACAATGTGTGCCAAAGAAAGGTGGCATGACGGTGGTGAAAAACAAGAATAATGAGTTGATTTCAACTAGAACTGTCTCCGGATGGAGAATATGCATAGACTATAGGAAGCTGAATCTAGCCACTCGCAAAGATCACTTCCCACTTCCCTTCATTGATCAGATGCTTGACAGGTTGGCAGGGAGGTCCCACTTTTGCTTTTTGGATGGATACTCGGGGTACAATCAAATCTCCATAGCCCCCGAAGATAGAAAGAATACCTCCTTCACATGCCCATATGGCATTTTTGCCTTCAGGAGGATGCCATTCGGACTATGCAATGCACCTGCTACATTCCAAAGGTGCATGATGGCTATTTTCACCGACATGGTGGAAGACATTATGGAAGTGTTCATGGATAATTTCTCAGTGGTAGGGAATTCATTCGATGAATGCCTTATCAATCTGACAAGAGTGCTGAAACGGTGCATGGAAACAAACTTAGTGCTAAACTGGGAGAAGTGCCATTTTATGGTACAAGAAGGTATAGTACTGGGGCACCGAGTTTCAAGCAAAGGCATTGAGGTAGACCGTGCCAAAGTTGATTTCATCGCAAAGCTGCCTCCACCAACATCCGTCAAGGCCATAAGAAGCTTTCTAGGACACGCCAATTTTTACCAGAGGTTCATCAAAGACTTCTCCAAAATATCAAACCCTCTTTGTAAGTTACTTGAAAAAGATCACCCTTTTGTTTTTTCTGATGCATGCAGGATTGCTTTTGAGGAACTGAAGAAGAGGTTGGTCACATCACCCATCATCATTGCCCCCGACTGGGAGCAACCTTTTGAGCTAATGTGTGATGCAAGTGACTATGCAGTGGGGGCAGTGCTGGGCCAAAGGAAAGACAACCTAATGCACCCAATATACTATGCAAGTAGGACCTTGAGTGGAGCACAACTAAACTACACAGTGATGGAAAAGGAGATGCTGGCGGTCGTGTTCGCATTTGACAAATTCCGGTCCTATCTCATAGGATCCAAGGTAATTGTATACATAGACCATGCAGCTTTAAGATATCTAATTGATAAAAAGGACTCTAAGCCGCGCCTAATTCATTGGGTACTGCTACTCCAAAAGTTCGACCTCGAAATTCGGGATAGGAAAGGCACTGAAAATCAAGCCGCTGATCATTTGTCACGACTTGAAGGAGCTGAAATTGTCAAAGAGAGTGGGGAAATTCGGGAAACCTTTCCAGACGAGCAGCTGCTTACCACCACTCTCCTTGAAGCGCCATGGTATGCAGATTATGCAAATTACCTGGCTAGCGGTATTGTTCCTCACGACCTCTCGTCGGTCCAGAGGAAAAGATTTTTTCGTGAAAGCAGGCTTTATTATTGGGATGAACCTTATTTGTTTAGGATATGTCTCGATAACATGATCCGGAGATGCGTCCCCGAGATAGAACAATCTTCTGTTTTGCAGGCATGTCACGCTTCAGCATATGGCGGTCACTTTGGAGGTATACGTACAGCTACCAAAATACTTGAGCCCGGTTTCTATTGGCAAACAATGTTTAAAGATGCACACTTGTGGGTGAAAGGTTGCAACGAATGTCAACGCACCGGGAACATCTCCCGGCGTCATGAAATGCCAATGAACCCAATCCAGCAAGTTGAAGGGTTCGATGTCTAGGGAATAGACTTCATGGGGCCCTTTATTAGCTCATACGGCAATAAGTACATACTTGTTGCAGTTGACTACGTGTCAAAATGGGTGGAAGCTGCAGCATTACCCACCAATGATGCTAAGGTGGTGGTGGGATTTTTGAAGA